>CM070590.1:11553239-12120927 GCA_036346355.1 Rhipidocladum racemiflorum | reverse complement strand
TCACCTAAGTAAAGACCTAATCGATTAAATTTAACTCTTACATAACTAAACAACTCAAATAAGGATAACATAACTCTTTCCTAATCGTAACAACTTAAATAAGGATAGAATCAGCTAGGTAGAGATAAGAATCCTTATCTCTAAACCTGCTAATTTGTTGCTGCCATTGGCTGGCTTTCCACCGCCGCCCTTGTCCCTAGTTGCCGCCTATGGTATGTGAGGCCCCACATGACATCTCTCCCCTCCTCAAAAAGTAGCTTGTCCTCAAGCTAAAATTCTGGATAAAGTTGACGGAATTGCTCGAGCGGTTCCCAAGATGCCAAGGCCGGCGAAAGACCTTCCCATTGAACTAATAACTCTCATTTTCCACGCGCCAATCTGGACTTGAGAACCTTTATCGGTGTAGGACAAACACGACCATATGTAGAATAGGCGGCAGTGAGGGCAGAGAGTCTGGTGGTGATCCCACGTATGGCTTTAGAAGACTAACATGGAATACGTTGTGAATTTTCGCATGTGGAGGAAGATGCAGTTGGTATGAAATAGAGTTAATACGCTTCGTCACCTGATATGGACTGTAATAACGAGGTGCTAATTTACCATGCCCACAGGGCATGATTTAAGATGCCTGACGATGCAAAAGACGAAGCCATACCTGTTGTGGACCAAATGGACTCATCTTCCCTTAACCAACGAAGCGAGGCTTACACCACCTTGCGATTCATACAGATTTGTCTGCGACATTCAATCCTTCCCGCTGGCGAAGCAAGGAGCACAAACCCTGGAAGTCCATCCCTCGGGAAAAGGTAAGAAAGAATAAAGACAACTCCCCTCCGTGACGAGGGGGAGCTCCCCTCCGTAGAGAGGGAGAAAAACGGAGGGAACTCCCCTCGGCTCCGTCTCCTACCGGCGCAAACATAGTATGGACTGCCAAGGTCAGACACCCCCCGACAACCCCTCTCGGGCACACCAGGACGTGTCAGACTAGCCTGGGACCCTAACATAAGTAAAATTCTCGTGGAACCCCTATAAAAGGCGTAAGAATAGAGGGTAAAAACATAGAATACGAATGAAAAGACACCATGTAGAGCCAATCTAGCACTGGCAAGAGACAGGTGGAAGAAAAAGGTTAACAGACAACTTAAAGAGGCTTGTGCCCCAAGGACGTAGTGGAAGGAAAAAGGAGGGCCGACCAATACGTACATGTTCCCTTGCCCGCCCTATAAAGAGGGGAAGACGTAATGCATCTGGGAGAGAGAAAAAAAGGAGGAGAAGAAACCCTAGTCCCAGAAAAAAACTCCACAAAAAGAGCAACTTCGGTGGTTCAAGGCCACCACACTGGCGCCGTCCTTGGGGAACCCTAACCGCAAGGTGAAACCACCGCTCGCCGATCAAGACTAAGGGTAAGTTTTCCGTAGCCATGCCACCAAAGAAGGGAAAGGCGACAGTATCCAAGGGAGCGGCAACGCGGCGAGGAAGCGAGAAGAATCAAGGCGACTTTGCGAGGAGCCAATCTAGAGACCCACCTCGACTTACGGATGATGAGACGCGCCGCCGACCACAACATAAGCCCGAGACATGGTGGGAACTTTACCTCCACAGACCCGGCTGCCGTGCGCAGCGAGCCCCAAGCAGCGGCCTCGGCAGGCGGTAGCGGTTTCGACCGGGAGGAGATGTGGCAGAAGCGTCGATACACCAACCCGTCGCCAAGAGACCCATGGGAACGAAGAGATCCTTGGAGAAGGGACCAGGACTCAGGGGGAGCTTGACCCCAACGTGCGGGTGCTGATGGAAGCTAACGAGCAACTCATGGCGGAGTTGAAGCGCTGCAAGGGCGACAAGATGGGGGCAATACGAGTCACAAGACGAAGCCCGAGCCGCAGAGTGCTATCCCGTAGCCATTTACTGTACACAGGGAGGATAATGATCCAAACCCCCTCAGCACTCGTCTACGAGCTAAAAAATGGCCGTCCCCCGGAAGCTTCAAATTTCCTACCATTAAGCCGTATGATGGCCGGACAGACCCAAGGGAGTTCCTCCGCGTTTACGGCACTGCGGTTGAGGCCACGGGAGGAGATGATGATATCAAGGCGAAGGGGCTCCTACTGGCACTTGAAGGTATAGCCCTGTCCTGGTACTCTTCGCTGGAGTCCCGATCGATCACCTGTTGGTCGCAACTCATTGCAAGCTTGAAGGCAATTTCTAGGGCAACCGATGGGATGAAAGAGGAAAGTGACCTATTGCGGTCAGGCAACTTAGCGAAGGAGAAACCCTTAAGAGTTATTTCAGCAGCTTCTCGGATTAAGTGCCAAATCAGGGGTTAGCGATACCACCATCATCAGCCCGCGACATGACTGTGGCTGCGTAGAATGCAGATTGGTAGAAAGGCTCGCTCGTAAAGAGGTGCGTGCAATGGAAGAAATCTTTGTGAAGATGAGGAATATCTTGAAGCTGAGGAAGACAACCTCACGAAGAAGATAGGCCCCAGCAAGATAACCAAGAATTCATTCCACGCAAGCGAGGGCAAGGGAAAGATCCCCCACCCAATACTAAAACGAAGGAACGATATCCAGAGCCCAGAAGAAGAGACGAAAGGAGGAGAATTCATCACATTGACGAACCAAGCAATCGGCGAGTCATGGGCGACAGGCTAGCGGAGCAACAGAGACGAGGACCACCCCCAAGCCGAGGGAGACAAGATGAAGGAAGTCGAGTTACCAAAAGGGAAGGGACAGAACCGAGGCGATACTTCTGTGAATATCATGGATAAAATACCACCCATGACACCACCCAGTGCAAAGTGATTAATGGATATCGACGGTTCGAGGCCAAACAAAGGGAAGTTGGGACGCGCCCTACACCACCGGAGGCACCTTCAGTCGAACGACAACATCCCCCCCTCGGGAGGGAATAAATCATCTCCGTCGCATCATCAACGTCATCGCGGGGGGCTCCTCGTCGCATCTCTCGTCAAAAAGATAGAGGAAGGCTTATGCCCGGCAAATTAACCACATTGTGATTAACCCAACTACCCCTCCTCCGCTAAAGTTTGAGCCAATCACCTTTATACAAGAGGATGCCACGGGGGTGCACTTCCCGCATCAAGACTCCTTAGTAGTAACCGCTATAATCGCCGATTGCGAAGTACGCCGCGTATTGATAGATGGGGGAAGCGCGGCGAACATTTTGTCCATGAAGGCTTTTCGGCAAATGATGATTCCACAAGACCGATTGAAAAAATCGGAGGTGCCACTGATGGGTTTTGGAGGAAGCATGGTCAACACCCTGGGGCAATTGGAACTAGAGGTCACATTCGCAACGCCACAAGCCAGCGTCATGAGTCGTGTAACATTCGACGTGGTAGACATGCCGTTCCAATACAATGCGATCCTGGGCAGGGGTTCGTTGACGACCATGGGGGCCATAATTCATCACGGGTTCTTATGTATGAAGATTCCCTTCGCAGATGGTGTCGTCACGGTGCGAGGAGATCAAGCCCTCACGAGGAAGATAGACATGGAAAACCCACCCCAGGTCAAGCACGTCTGCACCACGGAGTTGGACCCTGTTGTACCCATGAATCGCAGTCGGTGGCTCCCTAAACCACAGCCTAAGGGAGAAACCCAACGAGTATTGCTCAGGCCAGGAGGTAGTAAGGCAGTGATCCTTGGCACCATGCTGCCCCCCGAGGAGGAGAAACGCATGATGCTGCTCCTTCAAGAATATGAAACCGTGTTCGCACAGGGGCACGAAGACCTTCCTGGAGTCCCAAGGGAAACCATCGAACACGTTCTCGCCATTGCCCAGATGCGAAGCCTAAGAAGCAAAAACTAAGAAAGCTTGCGGTAGAAAGACAAGAAGCTGCGAAGACAGAGGTGACTACACTGGTTCACGCGGGGATCATCCGCGAAGCCCGACACACGGAGTGGTTGGCCAACATTGTCCTAGTCAAGAAGGCCAGCGGGGCGTGGAGGATGTGCATCGATTTTACTGACTTAAACAAAGCATGCCCAAAAGATGACTTCCCCCTGCCCCGCATTGACCAACTTGTCGACTCTACTTTCGGGTCAGAAAGGATGAGTTTCCTCGACGCATACTCTGGCTATCATCAGGTATACATGCAAAAAGAAGACGAAGACAAGACGGCGTTTGTTACTCCCTTCGGTACCTATTGCTTCGTACGGATGCCCTTCGGGCTCAAAAACACGGGCGCTACCTTCGCGCGGCTCATCACCAAGATCTTCGCTGGCCAATTAGGAAGAAATGTGGAAGCCTATGTCGATGACATCATTGTTAAGAGCGAGAAGAAAGAAGACCATGTCGGTGACCTCCGGGAAACCTTCGAGAACTTGATAGAGGGGAAAGTGAAACTCAACCCATCCAAGTGCATCTTCGGTGTAAACGCGGGAAAGCTACTAGGCTTTCTGGTCTCCCAACGAGGCATTGAGGCGAATCCGGAAAAGATAAGAGCTATCCAAGACATGGCTCCACCAAGAAATCTAAAGGAAGTACAATGGCTGGCGGGGCAGATAGCAGCGCTTAGCCGATTCTTGCCAAAATCCGCGGAACGAAGTTTGCCGGTGTTTAAAGCCTTACGCTCAAATGATGCCTTTGTCTGGACAAAGGAGTGCCAACGCGCCTTCGATAATCTGAAGCAAAGCCTTATGGAGATCCCTGTTCTGCAAAGTCCGAAGCAAGGTGAGGAGCTTCTGCTATACTTGGCAGCCAGCCCTTCGGCCGTCAGTGCTGTACTGGTGAGACCCCAAGGCGTTAAACAACAGCCGATTTACTTCGTCTCCGAAGCCCTCCAAGGAGCGAAGCTACGATACTCAGAAGTGGAGAAATTGGCATACGCTCTGTTGATGGCCTCCCGAAAGCTCCGACATTATTTTCAAGCCAACCACATCAAAGTACCAACTACGTACCCTCTTGGATCTATGCTATCCAACAAGGAAAGCACTGGCCGCATCAGCAAGTGGGCGGTTGAGCTAGCGCCCTTTGAATTAACTATAATGCCTCGCACCGCCATCAAGAGTCAAGCCCTGGCCGATTTTATGGTAGAATGGACTTCTCTAGTCTCCGGGGATAACGAAGCTTCAGCGATATGGTTCATCAATTCTGACGGATCGTGGGGAGCGAGCGGAGCGGGAATAGCCGTAGTGATACAAGCGCCCAGTGGTGAAAAGGTTGAGTTCACAGCAAGGCTGGAATTTCCCTCAACCAACAATATAGCCGAATATGAAGCGCTCTTGTTGGGGCTCAGGAAAGCAAAAACCATGGGAGCGAGAAGGGCAATCTTATACACCGATTCGAAGCTTATTCAGGGGCATATCACCAAACAATATCAGGTGAAGGATGAACAGCTCTAGAAGTATGTCGAAGTGATCCGGACAATGGAGAAGGGCTTCATCGGGTTCACCATTAATGCAATACCCAGATCCCAGAACGAACGAGCCGATGGGCTGGCAAGGATCGCCGCCACCGGGGGATGTCTACCTTCGACAGTATTTTTCGAGGTGCTTCGTACGGCCTCTGTCCCTGCCCGGATAAACCTCATCTCTCGGGCGACTAGCGAGGACTGGAGGAGTGAGATATACAGCTATCTTCTTGAGGGGACTTTACCAGATGATGAAGCTCAAGCAAGACGCCTCGAAAGGTGAGCGAAGAAATATGCCATCATTGATGGGTTCCTATTCCGCAGCGGCCTATGCGCTCCATGGCTCTGCTGCATTTCACGAGAGGAGGGGACGCAGGCTCTGCGCGAAGCACACCAGGCCCCCAGGAATCTTACAGGAAAAGTATTCCAAATGGGACTTTACTGGCCCACGGCATTGCAAGATGCCGAGCAGATGGTTCGGCACTGTCATGCATGCCAATGGATGACTAAACAAAAAAAGGCCCCGCCCAACGAACTGCACGCGGTGCCCCCGGTCTGGCCCTTCGCCAAGTGGGGATGGATATTGTTGGAGCACTTCCAAAAGCCCGGGCGAATCTTCAGTTCGTAATTGTCGCCATTGACTATTTCTCCCGCTGGATCGAGGCAGAGCCGGTAGCGAAGATAACCGCGGACGCCGCCATCAAGTTTCTATGGAAAACAATCATTTGTAGATATGGGGTCCCTTTTCAGATCGTGACCGACAATGGGTCCCAATTTGACTCCAGGAGATTCCGCGATTACTGTGAGAATATCGGGACAAACATTTGCTTCGCCTCTGTAGGTCACCCTCAGTCAAACGGGGCGGTGGAACGAGTGAACGGGTTGCTTCTTGATGGTGTCAAGAAAAGGCTTTATAACTCTGCAAAGGGACTTTGGCCCGACGAGCTTGACCATGTTTTATGGGTAACCCGCACCTCAGCCTCAAGAGCAACTGGATTCTCTCCATTTCGGCTCCTTTTCGGAGAAGAAGCCATCTCACCTGCAGAAATCCGTGCAAAATCCTTGCGAGTGATCAAAACTCCAACCTACGAGGAAGTCGACATCACGTGTGATCTGGAGGAAGAACAAAAACTTCAAGCCTTGAGGACCATGAAAGCATATGCAAAAGCCTCGACACGGAGCTTTGGCAAAAAGGTAAAAAAATGCGAGCTACATCCCAGGGATATGGTGCTCAAGAAAGCTGCTCCGGCCTTCGCGAAGCTAGAAACAACATGGGAAGGACCTTATATTATTCAAGAATCAACGACAAAGGGAGCGCACAAACTCATCACTCCAGATGGCGAGGGAATACCGAGAACATGGAATACCGACGCACTCAAGAAATTTTACCCATAGATGATGAGATACGAAGACAAAAAAAAGATGTACCGATCTTTATCAATAAAACAGCAAGAGTTTGTCGTGCATGAAGGCCATCTTTACGTTTTCTAGTGTTCGCTTCGGAGACCCGTTGCCTCGGGTCGGGTAGGAGTTCGCGGATGCTTGGTCGGGCAAACGTCCCACCCATCCTTTGCTCCGGGGACCCGTTGCCTCGGGCCGGGTAGGAGTTCGCGGATGCTTGGTCGGGCAAACGTCCCACCCATCCTTCGCTCCGGGGACCCGTTGCCTCGTGCCGGGTAGGAGTTCGCGGATGCTTGGTCGGGCAAATGTCCCACCCATCCTTCGCTCCGGGGACCCGTTGCCTCAGGCCGGGTAGGAGTTCGCGGATTCTTGGTCGGGCAAACGTCCCACCCATCCTTTGCTCCGGGGACCCGTTGCCTCGTGCCGGGTAAGAGTTCGCGGACGCTTGGTTGGGCTGATGTCCCACCCGTCCCTTCGCTCGAAAGTCCCGTAGCTTCACGCCGGGCATGATTTAACGGGATGCTTGGTCGGGCCAACGTCCCACCCATCCTTCGCTTCGGAGACCTGTTGCATCGCGCCAGGTAGGAATTTGCGGACGCTTGGTCGGGATGACGTCCCACCCGTCCCTTTGCTCTGAAGATCCGTTACATCACTCCATATAGGACTTAGCTGGATGCAGGGCTAAGCCAACGACTAACCCCTCCCTCCTCGATCCAAAGATCTGGAGCTTCGCTCCACGTAAGACTTAGTGGGAAGTTTGGTACAACTAGCGTCTAAACATCTCCGTTCGCTGTGAAGGCACGAGGCTCCATTCCGGTCTAACCCACATGATAAACCTAAAAGCATAGAAATACATGATCGCGTTGCTGATCCGGATAAAAAGAAAGAAAGAGAAAACGAAGGCTGAGACAGGAATAGAAACAAACACAAATAGAGACAACAACTCATGCGAAAGCACATCGCTCGTTTTATTATATAGGGCGGTGCCGCGAAAGGAAGAGTCTATTACATATACCGACCCTACGCGCCGTATGCGCGCCTCACCGCCGCAATGAGGACATCCGCCACCTCGAGGAGCTTGGGAACTGCATTAACCAGCAAATGGACGCTGGCAATATCACGAGCGAGAGCATCTTCCCTTGCCAGTTCCTCCAGGGCGCGATCATATTCAAGCCAAAGCTCATCCTCCTCAGGGAAGGCCACCGGTAGGACTTCATCCCCAAAGTCGAAGACCAAGGGGAGAACTCCGCCCTCAGCAGGAGCTGGGGCATTGTTATCCATCCGGAGGAGGCTAGTGGCGGCGGAAAACGCGAGAAGAAGTAAAGCAACTGATGTTGAGCAGCGCATGATCGAGTAAGAACAAATGAGAAATCTAGGGGGAATCCTAAAGTTGCATGCCCCTTGGATATATATATATGATAAAAATGAAGAAGTTCAAAAGTCCGGAGTAAATGCAGGATCAGGGAATTGAAGAGACAAGCTAAACATATCTACAAGACAGGGAATGCGAAAAGTCTGGGTTAAATACGGACACAGCAAATCGAGGCACACACGCGTTCAATTCCCAAGAGCTTAGCTGAAGAGGGGTCTCACAAGAGATATCCGGACAATCTTCTGGTAAAAGGTAATAATATCCGAAGCAAACCGGCTAGGAGGAAGATGGCTTTCCCGTTCCCTTCATCGAATCACGCATTACGGTGCAAGCTCGGTGCACTGATTCCTTCGTAGCGGAGTCACCATGTTGCCTCCAGAAATCCGACCTGAAGCTCGATGATAATCGGGACGCAGCGGAAGAAGGCTTCACAGACGGGGGAATATCACCAAACCCTGGTAGTGACGGAGCAGCAGAAGAAAAACCAAAGTGCTCGCGAATGTGTGTACATCCCTTCGCCTCCAGCAATTGAGCGGTCTTAATAGAGCCCAGTCACGCGCAGTAATCACCGAAAGTCAGCGCCGAATCCCCAAATATCTTAGTAGACTTCTCAAGAAAGGAGACAGCTTCCAAGCTGGATGAAGGAATACGGCTCGGGGCTGCATCAATGCCAAACCGGGGGAGCTGCTGCAGGAAGGCCTCGTGAGCTCTGTGAACCCAGGAGACAATGGATTCTAATTCCTTCCGGATCGCCCGTAACGCTCATCCGCTCGTTCAGTGTTACGAAGGTGCATTTGAACCTCGCTCCGCGCCGTTGCAAGTTGAGAAGGGAATTCTTCCACTTGTTTCTTCAATATATTCTTACCCTTTTCCGCAACCGCCAACAGGTTTTTCAATTCCTCTATATGGTCATCCTTCTTCTTCTCATTTCGCTCAGCTACTATACGAGCCCGTTCCTCCTCGGCAAGGCGGTTCCGCATCAAGGAAACTATTCCCTCAAGCTCTGCATTTTTTGCTGCTAAATCTTGACTCTGAAATGCTTCAGCCTGTGCCTTAACCAATGATTCATTAGAGTCTCGGAGCGCCTCTGAAAGACGAGCTTTCTCTGTTTCTAATTCCGCCACTCGTTCCTTCGCCGCCTCACAATCCTGGACCCCCTTGTTGAATTTGTCAAAGTACGCCCGAAATCGGCGGGTTACCTCCGAAGCAACGATAGCCCCCTAAAAAAGAGGAAGAAACATGTTGAAAGATAAAGAGATCATTAACATAAGCACGAAAGGGGAAATACCTTCAAATAATGATCCATGGAGATTTCGCAAAGAGAAAGATCATTGATTCCCTCGAACAGAGCTACAGATCTGCTATAGGGAGAAAAGGCTGCGCGCATCTTTCTTAAAGCCGAGGTTGCAGCGGCCCCCCTATCAAAATCCGAAGTTGAAAAATCCGACAAATCAAACCGGACGAAAGAGGAACCAGCGCCACCCGCGGGAGTCTGCTGACCCGAAGGCAAAGCTTCCCCGCCTGAAAGGGGAACATCTTGAGGAATAAGGATCGGAGGCCCCCGATCCCCCTCCTCCGCGACAGCCGGAGGAGCGGCAGACGTTCCAGTTTGAACCCGCTCCAATGATTTTAATGCCTCCGCCGCCTCCACATTATCACCTCCTGCATCGACTTCGTCAAAACCTGAAAGGATATCACATCCTAACGAGCTGGCAGGAAAGGTGTCAGGAGTAAGACCTTCTGCCCCAATGGGGGTATCAGGAGTAGAAACGTTTAGTCGAAGACCACGAGCTCCGACAACTGGCGAATTCATTATTCCATCCGCGGGAGCATGTGTCTCCCCTGCCACGGGGCCGGCCACGTCTCCGGGCAGCTCTCGCACGCCCCCCGAGGCTAGAGTATCACTGTCATCACCGTCACCCAAATCCATAGTTTCCACGCCAGGAATCGCTAAAAACGAATATCCTGGGGACTGCCCCCCGCCAACACGCGTATCCGCGGAGGAGCCAAGTATAAGGGCCGATGGAGCCACATCCATCAAAGTCAGAACCGGGCGATCTCGAGGCATTCGCCTCGAAATAATAGGCACACTGATGGCTCGTCCCACGGCAGTGAGGTAGTGTGAAGAAACCCCACAGCGTCAGCGGGATCAGAAACGGGCGGCGGTAGGAGAGACATAGTCGCAACGAAGCCGAAAGAATCACCTTCGTCGCTGGACTCCTCCTCATTCCAATCTTCATCCTCATCGTCATCATCTTCTAGATCTTCGCTCCCTCCAGAAGTAGCAGCAGCCTGGGGCAGAACCACACGAGCCAACCTCGCTAGTTTAGCGGGGCGAGGAGAACCGATTGAACCTCTAGGATGAGGGATCGCTCGACGCCCCCAATCAGTGAAACGAGAGCATCGTGTGGCCCCAACGGCACTCATAGCGGCCTTGTACTCAACTGCCTGGCAAGGTCCAAGAAGCCCGCGAGCCAACTTATCAGCTGCCCCGCGCCCAAGATCTTGTACCCCCTCGGGTCGGACCACAGATACTGTACCTCCGGACGATCGCTCCAGAGTAACAGCGAAGCTCCTTGCTAAAGGGTCGATGCGACACAAACAATACTCTTCAACCAAGTCCCGCATCGTACTCTGAGCACGAAGAGCCTTCAAATAATCAAGACACTTAATTTCTTCCGTAGTTGCGCTCCAATTAGGGGATCGAATTGCACGAACTGGACCCATCGAGGTATGAAGGGAAGAATCTGGACCCTCAAGAATCTGGTAATACCATCGTAGCATCCACCCCGAATCCCATTTTCCTTTGGCAGCCGCTACTGGGATTTCTTTTACAAGGGATCTCTTTGTCTGAAAATTCAAATAACTAAAACACGATCTGCGATCTTCATTCCCTGCCTTCTGTTGTTTCGATTGCCAGAATGCATCTTCTATAAGAGAAAACAAGCGCCCCGTCAATCTGATCCCGGCCGGATGAAATGCCCATTCCAATACTGCTAATCGCACAATAGCATTGGGGGTAAGTTGCGAGAGCTCCGCCTGAAAAGCCCGGAGCACTGATGCCAACAGAGGAGCGGACAGAAAACGAAGACCCGCCTCAAGAAACGCCGCAAATACCACTGCTTCATTTGCTTGAGGCCGAGGGGTTTCCTCATCACCAGGAAGACGCATGGAAGGGCGCATCACCCCAAAGTCCCCCGCCAATATGTTGAGGTCGGCGGAGCTCAAGGTTGACCGCCCTAAAATGGGGGATAATCCCGCAGCATCCTCTCTACTCAAAACCGGCTTTATCTTAGGAGCACGCCGAGGGCCCATAGAGATCTAGATCAGTGGCGAACCAGGGAGACGATACCAGAGGAAAACACGAACGAGTAAGAGTAACGAAGGAACACGAAGCAAATAGGGCCTCCAAAAGTCGGAAAACCTTGTCCCTACCGGATATAAACAAAAAGGAGAGAGGGGGAGGAAACAAGGAGAAGTATGAACGCGCCATCAAAAAGCTGTAGGGCTCCGATATTTGGGCCGAAACGCCATGAAGAACCACCCGGTGGATCGGTCCCACCCCACTAACGCCAGGCCGAAAGAGACACACCGTCAACTATATCTACTTACCCGCCTAAGAACAAGGATGAAAAATAAGCCTCCCTTCGCCTGCCGAATAAGTAAAATGAAAAGGGATTTGGACCTTTGCTATACCATCCCAGCGGGCAGAACAATGTCTACCCGCTGACATGCGGGGCTAGTGTTGTGGACCAAATGGACTCATCTTCCCTTAACCAACGAAGCGAGGCTTACACCACCTTGCGATTCATACAGATTTGTCTGCGACGTTCAATCCTTCCCGCGGGCGAAGCAAGGAGCACAAACCCTGGAAGTCCATCCCTCGGGAAAAGGTAAAAAAGAATAAAGACAACTCCCCTCCGTGACGAGGGGGAGCACCCCTCCGTAGCGAGGGAGAAAAACGGAGGGAACTCCCCTCGGCTCCGTCTCCTACCGGCGCAAACATAGTATGGACTGCCAAGGTCAGACACCCCCCGACAACCCCTCTCGGGCACACCACGACGTGTCAGACTAGCCTGGGACCCTAACATAAGTAAAATTCCCGTGGAACCCCTATAAAAGGCGTAAGAATAGAGGGTAAAAACATAGAATACGAATGAAAAGACACCATGTAGAGCCAATCTAGCCCTGGCAAGAGACAGGTGATAGAAAAAGGTTAACAGACAACTTAAAGAGGCTTGTGCCCCAAGGACGTAGTGGAAGGAAAAAGGAGGGCCGACCAATACGTACATGTTCCCTGGCCCACCCTATAAAGAGGGGAAGACGATTGCATACCGGGGAGAGAGAAAAAAGGAGGAGAAGAAACCCTAGTCCCCAAGAAAAAACTCCACAAAAAAGAGCAACTCGGTGGTTCAAGGCCACCACAATACCCACTGACCAACTTTGAAATCCAAATCGCGCTGCCCTTTGTCATGTTGTTGTTTGTAATATTGTTGAGCTTGAAGCAAGCGACCATGCACCTCGACTAAGAAATCATCGCAGTCTGTCAAGAGTTGATCCACAGCCGGTAACCGAGCATCTCCTGGTTCATAATGGCGCAACGAAGGAGGATCACGACCATAGACTACACAAAATGGAGTCATGTGTTATGAGGATTGGAAACTGGTGTTGTAGCAAAATTCTGCCCAAGGTAACCAACGTAGCCATTAACGCGGGGAAGCCCTTCCACAGAGTCCATGGCAATGTTCGACCATACAACAGTGGGTACAAGTAAGGGTTGAAGAAGGCCGGCTGGGTGGAGTTGGTCACTTTTATTTTTTTGGCAAACTGGACACGAACAGACAAAATCTTGGACGAGCGTTCGTGCATTAGGCACGTGAAAATCAGCACAAAGACGGTGAAGTGTCTTCTGAACTCCTTCATGACCCACCTAGTGAATGTTAGCAATGATCGATGGAAGAAGGGGTGAAGTAGGGGGATGTAAATACACTTGTTGAAAGTGATCAAGCCATCCACCATTCTCTAGGAGTTGCACTGCTGGCCAGATTGAATTTTGTCACGGAGAGTGCTGAGAGTAGTATCATGTGCCACCGCTTGCCATATTTCCTCAAAGATACGAAAATGCGGGCTGGATATAACAAAATTCATGGCGGCAGTATCTATTTCTCGGCGAGAAAGAGCATCTACCATAATATCGGCCTTCCCTGACTTGCAATGAATGGTAAAATCATAGCCCAATAGTTTGTTGACCCAATGATGTTGTGGTATGGTGGACAATTACTAATCTAGGAGGAACTTCAAGCTATAATGGTCGGTGAGGATCAGAAATTGCTGGCCCCATAAATATGGTCTCCAAAACTGGACTGCCTGAACCAAGCCAATTAATTCCCGCTCATATGCCGGTGTTTGCGCTAAAAATTTGAAGTAGGATTCTTAGCCTCAAACACAAGACAAACGCCGGGTTTGAGCGTGCCAGTCAATTTGACCTGAAATTGACGAGGTAAAAAGTCGTGAAATCAATCGGAGCTGATAACAAGTAATTATCGGCGTAACTCTAGTCGGCTAAAAGCCGATCAGGGGATAACTAGATTAGCCGATTAAGGCTAATCCAAGGATAAAGGTAGATTGGCTTTGAGAGGCGATGTGCAACAAAACAAAGCAAACCAAACCTGAAGTGAAATTGGCAAAATCAACAAATTGGCGATGCGCAACTCTTTATTGATCTCGTCGACTTATAGAGGAAAGCTTACGAAACTAGAGAATAATGAAAAAAAGAACTGTAAAAGTCTGTTTTTGGTTATGTTGTATTCCTTCTTTTCTGGCTCGTATCCCCCTCTTATATGCCTTGGCCGATACGAGTCCTCCGTGGATACGGCAACTGAATCTGTGTCAGCCACAATCCAATCTTCGCTTTCCAAATCCGTCTACGGTAACTGAAATTCGTATCGTCCACGATCTAATCTTTCGGTTTCCAAATCCCAGCCGTCGTATGCTCACCAAACTCTCCATATTTCCTATTAGGCCGATACTTTCCATACGTGTCGACTTTTGGTGCAAACATATGCCCCCCATTTTTGGAAGATAACTTGTTATCTTCCAAAAATCATATCGGCTTTGACCATCGGCTTTTGTTCCCTATCAGCTTCTGAGGAAAATCCTCCTCGGTAACCGTCCCATTAATGACGCTGTAAAAATCTCGGTGCATTTTAATGCACGAACCGTGTTAAAACAGCCCTGCCTATTCACCTTTTTTCACCGTAGTATAAATATGCGGGGCCCCCCACGGTCATTTTCACGTTTTCAAGCTCTCAAATCAGCAGCAATCGGCTTTCTTCGTATTCTCGTCAAGCCCTGAACTCTCTCCAAAATCGGCTGAAATGGATCCATCCCAAGTATTTATTCCGATTTCCCAGAGCATTGATCAGTTTTTCCTAGGGACATAGAAGCCAAAACGGTAATTAATGAAGAAATCCCTAGACTCCCCTTATCGGCTGCTGGATACAATATAAAGGAGTGGGGAAAAAACTTTAGAGCCTGGCCTACAGCCCTTAAGGGGTGGCGATCTTGGTTCATTAGGGTATCGGCTCAAAAAAGAATTGAGTGGGAAAGAATGGGTATAGCAGAATGCCTTCCCCTAAGCTTAGCCGATCTAGAAGCCAACGAGCCCTTGGTGGCCACAGCATGCTACTTCTGGTCCGATTCTTTTACCGCCTTCCTTTTCCCAACAGGTCTGATTGGCCCAACCCTCCTTGACATAGCCGAGTTATGCTGCCTTAGGCCGAATGGTGATCAAGTATCGGCTTTTAGTGGGAAGCCCAGATGTAGATTGATTCAATCCAAAGGGGAGGGTTGGCGCAAGTATATCCAGAACAACAACAAGGTTAATGGGCTAGTATCGGATGAAGAGCAAGTTGCCTTTCTCAACCTATGGTTAGACTAATACTTATTCTGCGAAGCCTCTCTCGGTCCCACCCAAACCTATCAGCTGATAGCGGAGCGACTGGTGGAAGGCCGTCGGCTTGCGCTAGGGAAGATGTTTTTGGGGGCCATATATCAAATGATGCACATCATCCGGAGTCGGCTTTTTTTCGGTTTTGCCAAGTTTGTTGCCGGCAATATAGGGGGACCTCTGTGGTTCATCCAGATCTGGCTATATTACATGTTTAGCCCATCTATTCTCTCTGAGCCCTAGCCTTTCCCTGAGAAGATTATCCTGAAACCGCGAACCCCCAGTATAGGGCTAGCCGATCTCACATGGAAAAATTCATCATGTGCTCTGCTGGCAAGCTAAAAATAACTTCGGCTGGTCTGAACAAGTACCTCAATTTCTTTTTGAACCTAGACAAGTCCACCTTTGGCCAGCAGGATTTTTTTAGCTATATCGATGCAGCCGACCACCCGTGGCCCTCCTTCCTTCACTTAGATGCTGATAGTTCCCTGATGCCCCAATCGACTTTAGACCTTTGCAAACTCTTCATCTCTCCTAGCATGATCCACGTCGGCTTAAATACCAGGAATCGGACTTTTCAGCCGTCATATGAATTCGACCACCCCTCAGTCTATGCCCATCAATTGGGTTTTGCATAAGCCATCCCTTGTTTTCCTCTACTTGACCGCCTCCAATCCCAATCTCGAGTGTCTAACAAGACCGCTGTGGAGATTGTGCTTGAAATAGCCGATGATCTCCAAATTCTTGCATTGCCGCACTTTTTCCTCAACTCCCGTCGGTTGAGCCCGTTTTCGCATTGGTGGTCTTCTATGGCGGAGGCTCTTCTGTTGGACAGAACTCCGTCGGCTATCATTTCCTTATTCCTGCTTGAGTTCCATGAGCCGACGGTAGTTCCTACCAACAGTTCCAGTGAGAGTTCTGGTTATACCAACTCTTCAGTAGCTGTAGAGGTATTGTCCTTTCAATATTCCATTGTTTCAAATGTTTTAGTTGCATCGGCTTAACTGAGTTTTTCTTGCCTTGGTACCAGACCGCGAGGGACGCCGGCAAGCAAGTGGCCAACCCTACCGCTCCATTCGGCAACGGCCGACAGAGGAGAACGGGCCAAGCGACGGGCCTCATAGGCTACTCGTCGGGTACCCTGGGCGTCCGGAGTCCATCTCTGTCGGACCTGGCCCAAAGACAACGCCCAGCAAGTAAGTCTTGATTTGAACTTTAGTATGGCTTTTCGTCTCTCTTGTTTTATTTTTTTTATTTTTGCCGATACTCATTGTAGCCGATCTCAATTTCCAGAAAAAACAAAAACAAAGTCCACGGCAAGGAGATCCCCAAATCCCGTGGAGCATAACGCTGAGAATTCCCCGGGTCGATTGACTACTGGGGTAAGTTCCCCATCTTGACTCCCATTCACTTTCTAGTCTGGATTTATACTTACTGTATCCTTTGCATCAGCCATCACCATCGGCGCAGGTGGCCAGGATTTTAGCCGACATACAAGGCACATCATCGGCTATCCCGCGATCGCTGTCTCTGACGATTCTGGTGGTGCCTCCTCCGACGATCGTCATGCCTAATTCCCCAATGCTGTCGATGGACCCTGCCGATCTTCTAGGCTTCACGTTGGATGATCTGGATGATCCTAAGGTAATGGCCACGGATGATTACACGACCGATATCCGCAGGATCATCGACGCCTCCGCTGTGGCATCGGCTGCTGTGACTTTTGCGCTGGGCATGCAAGAGAGGCTCAACCGCATTTTTCACGAAGCCACGCAGCCTGAAGGCCAACTTCTAGTTGACACACATCTTCTCAGGACTGCCATGGATGCAGTCCAAGCCGATCTGCCTCCCGAAGCTATGAAGGCCCTCTTAGACGTCTGCCACTTGGACAATAAGAGGGAAGCGGTGGAAGCCGCTCGGGCCAGGATCGCTCAAAGAGCCGCCCAACAAGCCGACCAAATTCTTCTAGACAAGCTGGTGGCTGGGGTGAAGTCGAAAAGTAGAAATTCGATCAAGACGCCTCCAGCTTCAAATCTGCCAAGGCCTAGGTTCAAGAGCTCGAGTCGGCCAAGAAGTCACTTGAGAAGAAATTTGCCGAGGTCACCAAGTAGCTCACCGTGTGCCAAATACGAGTTACCGAATCGGCTTCCTTACTGGCGGATTAGAAGCGGCAGATAGGCGAGGTGTTTGCGCAGGTAAAGAAGCAATTGGCTAAGATGGTCCCCATCCCTGGAAGCACACAAGATGATCAGCAAACTGTGGACAGCGTCCAAGAGACCATTGGGAAGGCGGCGGCGGCATTGTCGGGTCTTGCTGTTACTCTGCCCAGGTCTGGGCTGTAATTTGTTTTGCTGATGTTTAAACACTTGGTTTCTGTGATGTACTAGAAATCGGCTGTTTAACCTATTTTTGTGATGCTTTTGTACTATGGTCAGAATTTATTTTCCAAGCTATTTATTGCAATCGGCTGTTTAACCGATTTGTCTTCTTATTAGACCTTGTTTGATCTTTTTATCTCTTATGACCCGATCCATACACTAGGGTAATACGCTTTTAGATATTTTCCATTGATCGCCTTCAGTAGCACTGATCCCTCGAGCGTCTCTAGTATGTAGGAATTTCCATCAACAAGCCGATTTATTTTATACTGTCCTTCCCACGTCGGTGACCATTTACCGAATCGGTTTTCCTTAAATCCGATCGGCAATATGGTTTTCCATACAAGATCGGCTTGATTGAATGGCTTCGGCACACCCTTCTTATTATATGCTCTAGCAACTCTCTCTTTATTCTTTTTAAGCCGATTTAGTGTAATCAATCAGGTTTCCGCCAAATCGTCCAGACCATCAATCATAAGTTCTCTGTATTCATTAGCCGAAAAATTATTTTGTCTGGCCACCCTTAGGGAATCGATGTTTATTTCTACGGGCAGTACGGCTTCTTGCCCATATACCAACTGAAATGGGGACAACTTGGTCGATCCATGGTATTGTAACACCCCAAAATTTTGCTTTTCTTAAATTCATGAGTGATTTGGCACTTTGGTGAATTTTTGGAATTTTCTGGAATTTATTTGGATTTATTTGGAATTTATTTGAATTTATTCCATTTTGAAATAATTAAAGAATTTAACTTTGCAAATAAAATTTTGTTGGAAATATTTTATTTGAGTCAAAATGTTCCAAAATATTTTCCAGAATTTTTCTGGAATTTTTCTGAGTCTTTTGCTATTTTTAATGAATTAAATGAATTTCTGAGGATTATTGGATTATTTAATTGCTGGAAATGCGAGTGGGTTTCTTGTTCATCCGATCGAGCCGAACGAGTCGACTTCGAGTTCGACCGAGCCAGACCGAACCTAACCGCTGCGATCGTTGGATCTTGATCCAACGGCCACGGTGAGCCACGTCACCCGAGCCCGGCCCGACCGAGCAAACGGACGGCCAGAGCTGTAATCGAGCCGAACTCACGCGCGACCGTTGGATCTTGATCCAACGGTGGCGTGTGCCACGTCGCCCTCGCGGTGTCAGGGGCGGACTCGCCGCCCGTCAGACGGCTTCGCCACGGATTCCGCGGGGATCTTGGCGTCCGTGCTGGTATTTAATGCCCGGACTCGCGCCCGAGGTTCGCCTTTACCTCATGCGTCGATTGCCCCACGTGCCCTAGCCCTAGCCACCGCTGTCGATCCGCTATTGCTCGCCATAGTTGGACAGGCCTCCGCTGCTGTTTTTGCTTCGCCCCGCCGCCGTCCGCCGTCTTCCGCCGCAACTGAGGGAATTATGGACCTCAAGAAGGAAGAGTTCAGAGCACTGAAGCAAGGTAATCAGCCGGTGGCCGACTACCTGAATAAGTTCACACAGCTTGCACGTTACGCACCTGAAGACGTAGCGACAGATAAAGCCAGACAGTCTCGCTTTATGAATGGACTTAACTCAGATCGCAGTGGGGCGATCACCCACACCTTTCCAGATTTCCAGGAACTTGTGAACAAGGCGCTCATTCTTGAAGATAAGCGTAAGGAACTGGATGAGAATCGGAAGCGAAGGATGTAGCAGCAGGGATCGTGTCAGGGATCGCAGCAACGCTTGAGGGTTACGCCAAATCAGTTTTTCAGATTCCAGCCGCAGAATGCAACAAGGACACCATCACCAGCACCGAGACCGGTCAATTAGAATTATCAGACCCCAGCTCCAGCCAGAAACGCCACTTCAGGCAATCAACAGGGGACAGTGAGACGCTGCTACAACTGCAACGAGCCAGGACACTTTGCCAACAGTTGCCCTAACAAGACAGCAGGAGTGACCCCAGTCCGCTTCAATCTGGGATCCACACCAGCCAGGACGCCAGCACCAGGAGCAAACCGAGGGACAGCACAGCCAGGAGCAGTACCCCAGACCGTGGTGAGAGGCCGAGTCAACCATGTCACCGCAGAGGCACTTCAGAATGCCACGGACGTAAATCTTGGGTAAGTTACTTGTCAACTTTCGATGCACCTGCATGATTTTGTTTGATTCTGGAGCTTCGCATTCGTTTGTTTCTCAAGGTTTTGCTGCTAAAAATGATTTGGAGATTGCAAGACTTAAATGCATGCTTTTAGTTCAAACCCTTGGTTCCGAACTCCGAACTAAAGTAGGATGTTCTGGGGTGAGAATATTAATAGATGGGATAGAGTTCCTAGCGAACCTTATTATGTTGGAGACCCAAACCTTAGATGTTATTTTGGGGATGGATTGGTTATCCAAGCACAAGGCCGTATTGGATTGTGGTCGAAGGATTATCTCAGTGGAGAGCCCGTGTGGAAGAAAAGTGGAATTTCAAGCCACCGCCGTTAGAGATGGACAGTTGATGGTTAACAGCGCCAAGGCAATCAGCATAGAAGATGTCTCAGTAGTGAATGAGTATCCAGATGTTTTTCCTGAAGATCTACCTGGTATGCCGCCAGACAGAGACATAGAGTTTGTGATAGAGCTTGTACCGGGTACAGCGCCGATAGCAAAGATACCTTATCGGATGTCCACTGAAGAATTGGTAGAAATGAAGAAACATCTTGAAGAGTTGATGGAGAAAGGATTCATCAGACCAAGTTCGTCGCCGTGGGGAGCACCAGTTCTGTTCGTCAAGAAGAAGGACGAGAGTTTCAGGATGTGCATTGACTACCGTGCACTCAATGAAGTAACCGTGAAGAACAAGTACCCGCTACCCAGGATCGATGATCTGTTTGATCAGCTGAGAGGAGCCGGAGTTTTCTCCAAGATTGATCTGAGATCGGGATACCATCAGTTGAAGATCCGGTCAGAGGATATTCCGAAAACCGCATTCTCGTCAAGATATGGACATTACGAGTTTACAGTTATGTCCTTTGGTTTGACGAATGCGCCAGCCTATTTCATGAATATGATGAACAAGGTGTTCATGGAATATTTGGACAAGTTTGTCGTTGTGTTCATAGATGATATCTTAATCTACTCCAAGACAGAGGATGAACATGCCGAGCACTTGAGGCGAGTGTTGGAAAAGCTGAGGGAACAGCAACTTTTCGCCAAGTTCAGCAAGTGTGACGTTTGGAAGGACAAGGTGGAGTTCCTCGGACATGTAATGACCGCAGAAGGAGTCGCCGTTGATCCGAGCAAGGTAGAAGCTATGCTACATTGGGAGCAACCGAAGACCGTGACCCAGATCCGGACAAGGTAGAGCTTCGCCGCGGATTCCGCGGGGATCTTGGCGTCTGTGCCAGTATTTAATGCCTGGACTCGCGCCCGAGGTTCGCCTTTACCTCGTGCGTCGATTGCCCCACGTGCCCTAGCCCTAGCCGGCGCCGTCGACCCGCTATTGCTCGTCGTAGTTGGACAGGCCTCCGCCGCTGTTTTTGCTTCGCCCCGCCGCCGTCCGCCGTCTTACGCCACAACTGAACCCAGCTCCGAGACCCCCAGGCCAAGGCGCACCCGTGGGTACATCTCACTCCGCCGAAGAGACCCCGAAGCGCCGTCGGGCTCGTCGTCGTCTTCATCTCCGGTGGCCTCTGCTCCGCCGTGTCGCCATCGCCGCTCGCGAGCACTGTGAGCCGTTGGATCTCCATCGCACGGTCCAGATCATGCCACGTCGTCCCGCCGGTGAGATCCCGTTCCAAACCCCAGATCCAATCTCAGCCGTTAGATCTAGATAAATGCGGTTAGCGTTAGCCGCGTTATACGCGTTAGATTGGATCTCAACCGTTGGATCTAGATCCAACGGTCCGAATTGACCGCGTTAACCCAAACGCGTGAAAGCCAGATCCAATTTGGGCCGTTGATTTTCAAATCAACGGCCGAGATCAAGCCACGCAGCGTCGGAAGGCCGACCGTCGCGGCAAGACGGGCCAAAGACACTCACGCGCGTAAGACGCTGACACGCCGGGCCCGCGTGTCAGCGACCGCAACTTGACGTCACGCTGACGTCATGGCGGGCCCGCATGTCAGCGGCCACCCCAGCCGTGCGGTGACGTCAGCAATAGCGTCACGATGGTCCCACTGTCGTATGATGGGTTGAGCCCGTGGACCGGTTGACGTCAGCCGCCCAATCAGAGGTTGACACATGTCCTTGCTGACGCAATAATTAATTTCCGAAAAAAAATGATTTATTAATTCGATTTATTAATTCAAATTTAGATTCAAACTTCAAACGCTTATAACTTTTGCATTTTAACTCCGATTTGGGTGATTCAAATTTCTAAATTTGTATAAAATTGAGATCTACCTAATGATGAATTTTATTTAATTTTTGGACTAAAGTTTTTCTCTGTAATATTATTTAATTGATTATTTAAACTCTAAATGCTTGTATCTTTTGCATTTGAACTCCGAATTTGACGATTCCAGTTTCTAAAAATTATAAAATTATGCTCTCTCTGTTTATGAACTTTATTTGGATGTTTGGACACTTTTTGTCTACTGTTTATTTATTTATTGCTATTTACACGCTTTACGAGTAGACGTTGAAGTGCCCGAAGGCTTCGAAGGTGAAGTGTTGACCCAGGAGCCAGCTCTGGACCAAGAACAAGTACTCTTTGAAGGCAAGTTGTGCTTTGACCATGTTGATCCCAATTTGAAACCTGTTTTGATTGAAATTATTGCATGCTAGTTTAAATTAGAAAATGCTTTACTTAATTATGGGGAAATTAGATAAATGCCAAATTGCTGTATGACACCTTGATTAATTAAATATGTGCCATGACCCCTTGTCACCCTAGTTGTGGATTACTAGTTGGACATTATTGAATTGCCAACTTGGGAATGTAGATCGTTGTAGTATATTGCTTAGACCTGCTACGTGCCCTTGACATGATTTTGGACAATCAAATGTTAATATTGACTTAATGATATATTGAACCTGTTTTGGAAATGTATCACGTGTTGTGGTGTTGATGGCACGTGGTGCATGGTAATCAACCGGGGTTTGATAAATAGCTTTCGACCGGGGCATGTGGCAAGAATGATCGGGTGGGCCAGTTGTGGCACCGGGAACGTTGGTTTGGTTCTTCGTGTAGTCTTGCCCTGGTCACCCTAAGGACTTAACCTTGCAAGCCTTTGAACTGAGTCAAACGTGCGACCACATGTCTGTAATGGGACGGACCTAGTTGATTAAGTTGCTAATAACGTACCTGTGGGACCTCAGGATGTCAACTACACCCTTTGTGTAGTTATGCGAGGAGCGTACCGGGGCTGCGGCCAGGTACCCATCTAACGGTGGTTTGGCCTAAACTTCGCCTTCACTAAGGGAAGGGTTAGTGTGCAAACACCGGAGAGGACCACTTGTGCTGTTAGAGGTTTCCGAAAGACTTTGTTATGGACACTCCCCTTTGTGGTGTTTGACTGTATCTTGTGGATAAAGTGCATAACCTCTGCAGAGTGTAAAATCTATTCGAATAGCCGTGTCCGCGGTATTGGACATTGCTCGGGAATTACAGTCAAGGGTTAGACTTTCTTGAAAATAACTTGGACTTTAAAGGTTGGGTTTGGTTTAATAATAATGTTGATGGAAATGTGGATTCGGATTGGGAAAGATGTTTATTAAACTCCTGAAAAAGTTATTGATCTTGTACTTGTTTCTACTGCTTTCGAATCTACTTATTGTCGGGACCCGAATCTGCAAATCCGGACCCTCTGTGTATTCAGCACTAGTCCAAGAACGCGCTAGTGCACACAGTTTCAACATTGGTAAATATCACAATCATACCAAACGATACTAATAAAGTACTTTAAATAGTTAACCAAACTGGTTGCTCGACCTTAGGGTCAAGTTACAAATATACGCCACGCAGGGCGAACCTTAATAAGAAAGGAAATAACTGCAGCGGAAAATAAGGTAACATCGTGGCGCCATCCAGTATACCACAGGCAACTGACTGGGCTCGCTCCCTAGTTAGACGGTTCCTCAGGAAGCTCCTCCTCCAAAGCTGGTGTAGACTCCTCTTCAACTGGTGTTGTTTTGTGGCAAGGGTGAGTACTTGGTACTCAGCAAATCATGCACAGAATGCAGGCTAATATACTACATGCATGGCTTGATACAAAGGAATAGCTCAGGTTTATTTGCAGTAAACAGCATTTGACAAGTATCATAAGTAGATTCGAAAGCAATAAAAACAAGTATAAGATCAATACTTTTCCAGGAGTTTAATAAACATCTTTCCCATTCCTAATCCACATTTCCATTAACGTCATTCTTAAACAAAAGCCAACCTTTTTAAGTCCAAGTTATTTTCAAGAAAGTCTAACCCTTGACTGTAATTCCCGAGCGATGTCCAATACCGCGGACACGGCTATTCAAATAGATTATACACTCTGCAGAGGTTATGCACTTTACCCACAAGATACAGTCAAACACCACAAAGGCGAGTTCCCGTAACAAAGTCTTTCGGAAACTTCTAATAGTACAAGTGGTCCTCCCCGGTGTTGCACACTAACCCTTCCCTTAGCGAAGGCGAAGTTTAGGTCAATCCACCGTTAGATGGAGTACTGGCCGCGACCAGACGCCCCCCGCATAACATACACAAAGGGTGTAGTTGACACCCAGAGGTCCCACAGGTACGTTATTAGCAACTTAGTCAACTTGGTCTGTCCCTTTACGGACAAGTGGTTGCACGCTTGACTCAGTTCAAAGGCTTGCAAGGTTAAGTCCTTAGGGTGACCAGGGCAAGACTACCCGAAGAACCAAACCAACATTCCCGGTGCCACAACTGGCCCACCTGATCAATCTTGCCACATGCCCCGGTCAAAAGCTATTTATCAAACCCCAGTTGATTACCAAGCACCATGTGCCATCAACATCACAACACATGATACCTTTCCAAAATAGGTTCAATATATCATTAAGTCAATATTAACATTTGATTGTCCAAAATCATGTCACGTGGCAAGGCTAAGCATACTACATCGGTCTAACTACCCATGTTGGCAAATTAATAATGTCCAACTAATAATTCACAACTAGGGTGACAAGGGTCATGGCACATATTTAGGTAATCAAGGTGTCATACAGCAATTTGGCATTTATCTAATTTCCCCGTAATTAAGTAAAGCATTTTCTATTTAAACTAGCATGCAATACATTAAATCAAAATACGTTTCAAAATGGGATCAACATGGTCAAAGCATAACTTGCCTTCAAAAAGTACTTGTTCTTGGTCCTGAGCTGGTTCCTGGGTCAGCACTTCACCTTCGAAGCCTTCGGGCACTTCAATGTCTACTCGTAAAGCGTGCAAATAGCAAATAATAAACAAACAGTAAACAAAAAGTGTCCAAACATCCAAATAAACTTCATAAACAGAGAGAGCATAATTTTATAAATTTTTAGAAACTGGAATCGTCAAATTCGGAGTTTAAACGCAAAAGTTACAAGCATTTAAAGTTTAAATAATCAATTAAATAATATTACAGAGAAAAACTTTAGTATAAAATTAAATAAAATTCATCATTAGGTAGATCTCAATTTTATACAAATTTAGAAATTTGAATCACTCAAATCGGAGTTAAAATGCAAAAGTTATAGGCGTTTGAAGTTTGAATCTAAGTTTGAATCAAAATTTGAATCAATATTTCGAATTAATAAATCATTTTCTTTTTCGGAAATTCTTTTATTGCGTCAGCATGACACGTGGACCAACCAGAAGTCGCCACGTCGCCTCGGGTCCATGGACCCGGCGCACGGGCGCGGCTCGGTCCATGGCTCGTGTCGGCGACAGTGGACCTCGGCGGACGCCAAGACGCGGCTCACCGAGTGTGTCGACAGCGGGTTCACCGTGACGTCAGCGTGACGTCATGGTGCGGTTGCTGGGACACTGATGGCTGGGTCCCACTGACACGCGGGCCCCGCGTGTTAGAGACACTCTCCACGCGCGGGCGCTTACCGCGCTGACCGCGACAGTCGGGCTCCCGGCCACGTGGCGTGATCTCGGCCGTTGATTTGAAAATCAACGGCCCAGATCGGATCTGGCTTTCACGCGTTTGGGTTAACGCGATCAATTCGGACCGTTGGATCTAGATCTAACGGCTGAGATTGGATCTGGTGTTTGGAACGGGATCTCACCGGCGGGATGATGTGGCATGATCTGGGCCATGCGATGGAGATCCAACAGCTCGCAGTGCTTGCGGACGGCGATGGCGACACGGCGGAGCAGAAGCCACCGAAGATGAAGACGACGACGAGCCCAACGGCGCTTCGGGGTCTCTCCGGCGGAGTGAGAGGTACTCACGGGTGCGCCTCGGCCTGGGGGTCCCGGGGCTGGGTTCAGTTGCGGCGGAAGACGGCGGACGGCGGCGGGGCGAAGCAAAAACAGCGGCGGAGACCTTTCCAAGTACGGCGAGCAATAGCGGGTCGACGGCGGCGGCTAGGGCTAGGGCATGTGGGGCAATCGATGCACGAGGTAAAGGCGAACCTCAGGCGCGAGTCCGGGCATTAAATACCGGCACGGACGCTAAGATCCCCGCGAATCCGCGGCGAAGCGTCTGGCGGGCGAGTCCGTCTGACACGGCGAGAACAGCGTGGCTGCGCCACCGTTGGATCAAGATCCAACGGTGCGAGTTTAGGCTCGGTTACGGCTCGGCGGTGGTGGCTCGGTCGGACCAGGCTTCAGTGGCGTGGCTCAATCGTGGCCGTTGGATCAAGATCCAGCAGTCGCGGTTAGGTTAAGTGCAGCTGCAGTCGGACTCAAAGTCTGACTCGGGTTCGGGCTCGGTCGGATGAACAGTAAAACCCACTCGCATTTTCCAGCAATTAAATAATCCAATAATCCTCAGAAATTCATTTAATTCATTAAAAATAGCAAAAGACTCAGAAAAATTCCAGAAAAATTCTGGAAAATATTTTGGAACATTTTGACTCAAATAAAATATTTCCAACAAAATTTTATTTGCAAAGTTAAATTCTTTAATTATTTCAAAATGGAATAAATTCAAATAAATTCCAAATAAATCCAAATAAATTCCAGAAAATTCCAAAAATTCACCAAAGTACCAAATCACACAAGATTTTAAGAAAAGCAAAATTTTGGGGTGTTACAAACCTCCCCCCTTAACAGAATCTCGTCCCCGAGATTCAGGGCTTACTAAAGAAATAGGTTCGGGAACTCTTTCTTCAAATCCTCTTCGCGCTCCCAAGTTGCTTCACTCTCTGCATGGTTGCTCCATTGAACTCTGCAGAAACGGGTTGACTTGTTTCTTGTCTCTCGATCCATGGTGTCCAGAATCTTCACGGGCTGCTCCTTGTAAGTCAGATCTTCTTGTAGCTCAATTGACTCTAGCGGTGTCTACTCATCTGGTACTCGAAGACACTTCTTTAACTGGGACACATGGAACACGTCATGCACTCCTGCTAGTGATTGCGGTAGCTCCAGCTGGTAAGCAACTTCCCCTCTGCGATTGAGAACCTTGAATGGTCCAACATATCTCGGCGTGAGTTTTCCTTTGGCATGGAATCTCTTAACTCCTCTGAGTGGGGTGACTCTGAGATACACGAAATCTTCTGGTTCAAAACTCAAATCTCGGCGACGGTTATCAGCATAACTCTTCTATCTTGACTGCGCTATCTTCAGTCTTTCTCTGATCATGGCAATCTGTTCTTCGGCTTCTTGAAGAATATCTGGTCCAAAGACACGGCGTTCACCTGTCTCATTCCAGTTCAACGGTGTTAGACAAGGTCGACCATATAGTGCCTCAAAAGGTGACATTTGCAAACTTGCTTGATAACTGTTATTGTAGATGAACTCAGCGTACGACAGACTTTTATCCCAAGAGGTAGCATAAGCCAATGCACACGCTCTTAACATGTCCTCTAGAATCTGATTAACTCTTTCTATTTGCCCATCTGTCTGCGGATGATAAGCTGTACTGAAATTCAAACGGGTTCCCATGGCTTCGTGCAGCTTATTCTAGAATCTCGAGGTAAACTGGGTACCTCTGTCCGATACGATCTTCTTCGGTACTCCGTGCAAACAAACAATCTTGGTCATGTACAATTCTGCTAACCATTCTCCCGAGTAAGTGGTCTTCACTGGAATAAAATGGGCGACCTTAGTCAAGCGGTCTATTATAACCCAAATGGAATCATATCCACCTTGAGTCTTGGGTAAACCGGTAATGAAGTCCATTCCGATCTCCTCCCATTTCCACTCAGGTATCTTCAACGGCTGTAGCAATCCTGCTGGTCTCTGATGCATTGCCTTGACTCTCTGGCATATGTCGCACAGTGCAAGATGCTCGGCAACTTCACGCTTCATGCTTGGCCGCCAGAATCTCTCCTTCAAATCCTGATACATCTTGGCGCTTCCAGGATGAATGGAATACTTTGAGTCATGGGCTTCTTCTAAAATCAACTTCTTCAGCTCCTTCTTGTTCGGCACACAAATGCGACTCTTCATCCATAACGTGCCTTGCTCATCCAACTTGAAGTCCTCTGCCTTGCCTTCATCCATGTTGGACTTAATCTTGCGGATCTTGTCATCATCCTCTTGTCCTTCTCGGATCTGATCCTCCAGGGTAGGCTTCACTTCTAATGCGGCTAAGAATCCTTCTGGTACGATTTCAATCTGCATTATCTTGAAATCCTCGCATAGCTCATCCTGACTTGTGGCTAGCAACATGTTCACAGTATGGCTTTTCCGACTCAGAGCATCGGCAACTACGTTGGCCTTCCCGGGGTGGTAATGGATTCCAACATTGTAATCCTTGATCAACTCTAACCATCTTCTCTGCCTCATGTTCAGGTCTGATTGGGTGAAGATGTACTTCAGACTCTTATGATCCGTATACACTTCACATCTGTTTCCAATCAAATAGTGACGCCATAACTTCAGAGCATGCACTACGGCAGCTAGCTCTAGGTCATGCGTCGGATAATTCTCCTCATGCGGCCTCAACTGTCTTGATGCATAAGCGACGAGCTTCCCATTCTGCATCAGCACACATCCAAGTCCTTGGCGCGATGCGTCACAATAAATGTCAAAACTTTGATTGACGTCCGGTAGAGCGCTGATGTCAATCGCTTCTTTAGCTCCTGAAAATCTTTCTCGCACTCCGGCGTCCATGCAAACTTCTTCTCCTTTTTCAGCAATTGCGTGAGAGGTTTCGCAATTGTCGAAAAGCCTTCAATGAAACGGCGGTAGTAACCTACCATACCAAGGAAACTCCGTATCTGGGTCACGGTCTTCGGCTGTTCCCAATGTAACACAGCTTCTACCTTGCTTGGATCTACGGCGACTCCTTCTGCAGTCATTACATGTCCGAGGAACTCCACCTTGTCCTTCCAAAAGTCACACTTGCTGAACTTGGCGAAGAGTTGTTGTTCCCTTAGCTTTTCCAAAACTTGCCTCAAGTGCTCAGCATGTTCATCCTCTGTCTTGGAGTAGATTAAGATATCATCTATGAACACAACAACAAACTTATCCAAATACTCCATGAATACCTTGTTCATCATATTCATGAAATATGCTGGCGCATTCGTCAAACCAAAGGACATAACTGTAAACTCATAATGTCCATATCTTGACGAGAATGCGGTCTTCGGTATATCTTCCGATCGGATCTTCAACTGATGGTATCCCGATCTCAGATCAATCTTGGAGAAAACTGCGGCTCCTCTCAGCTGATCAAACAAATCATCGATCCTGGGTAGCGGGTATTTATTCTTCACGGTGACTTCATTGAGTGCACGGTAGTCAATGCACATCCTGAAACTTCCGTCCTTCTTCTTGACGAACAAAACTGGCGCTCCCCACGGCGACGAACTCGGTCTGATGAATCGTTTCTCCATCAACTCTTCAAGCTGTTTCTTCATCTCTACCAATTCTTCGGTGGACATCCGATAAGGTCTCTTTGCTATCGGGGCTGTTCCAGGTACAAGCTCTATCACAAACTCTATGTCCCTGTCTGGCGGCATACCCGGTAGATCTTCAGAAAAAACATCTGGGTACTCATTCACTACTGAGACATCTTCTATGCGGATTGCTTTGGCGCTGTTGACCATCAACTGTCCATCTCTCACGGCGGTAGCTTGAAATTCCACTTTCCTTCCACACGGGCTCTGAACTGAGATAATCCTTCATCCACAATCCAATACTGCCTTGTGCTTGGATAACCAATCCATTCCCAAAATGACATCTAGGGTCTGGGTTTCCAAAATGATAAGGTTCGCTAGGAACTCTATCCCATCTATTAATATTCTTACCCCAGAACATCCTACTTTAGTTCGGAGTTCGGAACCAGGGGTTTGAACTAAAAGCATGCACTTAAGTCTTGTAATCTCCAAATCATTTTTAGCAGCAAAACCTTGAGAAACAAACGAATGCGAAGCTCCAGAATCAAACAAAACTGTTGCAGGTACTGAGTTGACAAGTAACTTACCCAGTACGACGTCCGTAGCATTCTGAAGTGCCTCTGCGGTGACATGGTTGACTCGGCCTCTCACCACGATGCCGGGGTGCAGCTCACGGCTATCTTTGTCCCTCGGTTTGCTCCTGGTGCTGGCGTTCTGGCTGGTGTGGATCCCAGATTGAAGCGGACTGGGGTCACTCCTGCTGTCTTCTTAGGGCAACTGTTGGCAAAGTGTCCTGGCTCATTGCAATTGTAGTAGTGTCTCACTGTCCCCTGTTGACTGCCTGAAGCGACATTTCTGGCTGGTGCTGGGGTCTGATAATTCTGATTGACGGGTCTTGGTGCTGGTGACGGTGTCCTTGTTGCATTCTGCGGCTAGAATCTGAAAAACTGATTTGGCGCAACTCTCAAATGTTGCTGCGATCCCTGACGCGATCCCTGCTGTTGCATCCTGCGCTTCCTGTTCTCATCCAGTTCCTTGCGCTTATCTTCAAGAATGAGCGCCTTGTTCACAAGTTCCTGGAAATCTGGGAAGGTGTGGGTGATCAGTCCCACCTGTAGTCCTGAGTTAAGTCCCTTCATGAAGCGAGACTGTCTGGCTTTATCTGTCGCTACGTCTTCAGGTGCGTAACGTGCAAGCTGTGTGAACTTATTCAGGTATTCGGCCACCGGCTGATTACCTTGCTTCAGTGCTCTGAACTCTTCCTTCTTGAGGTCCATGATTCCTTCCGGCACATGATACTGACGAAATGTGGCTGTAAACTCCTCCCAAGTGATGTCCTGAGGGTTCTCTTGGGTGGCACAGAAGTTTTCCCACCATTCGGCGGCTGTTCCTTCCAACTGATGAGAAGCGTAGAGTACCTTCTCATTTCCCATGCATTGAGCAATGTGTAGCTTCCTCTCAATTGACCTTAACCAATCATCGGCCTCTAACGGATTGGCATTCCCGGAGAAAGTGGGTGGATGAGTCCTCATGAACTCTGACAGTCTTGTATTCTGGCGTTGTCCCTGATTGACTTGATTAGCGGTGGTACGGCAAAGGACGTGTTGCATCTGTTGCATCATAGCATGCATCAACCGAGTGGCGGCAAAAAGCTCCAAAATTCTGCATGTCCATTGGCGGTGCTAGGTGGGGTGCAGGTGCTCCATCATTGGGGTTTCGGTGGCGAGAACCACTGCCATTGCCTCCAAGGTTTCCGCGGGTGTTCACCATCTGTCGATTGCTCCAAGGTTTCAGAGATGAGAGGGAACAAGAATAGACAAGTAGTAGGGAAACTATGCGGGGAAAGGTGTAACTCAAAATCCAACTTTATTAATAAAATAAAGGTAATAACTCGGTATGGTTGCTCACAATACCTAAGGGCCTGCAACACATACTGCACACTCAGCAAACAATGAAAAACCAACGCCTCTAAAGGGTGAATCTTATTCTAAAATGCGACTCGACGAAGAAATCTCAACTGCAAAACCTACGCTCACTCGTCAAGAAAACCTCCACTGCCTGGGTGGGGGTGCGACGGCATAGGCGCGAAACAATCGCCATGCCCTTCAATTGCAGCTATGGTTGACGACGCGGCGTCCTCCTCTGGCTCTGGATCTGGCTGTTGCTGTGGCTACGGCACCTCTTCTGGGTTCTCCTCTGGCTCTGGGGCTTCCAACTCCAACACTGGATCGGGGCCCTGTCCATACAGTGCGGTCTCTAGCTCTGCGATCCTTTTTGCAGCATGAGCGACATACTCACGAGCATTCTCCAAGTGCTTCTTCTCTTCCTCAACCTGCTCACGAGCCTTCTTCAACTCCTGAACTGTGTCCTCAATCAGCTCTTCCTGGGCGGCGACGAATCTGGCTAAGTGAGTGACGGTGGCATCCTCATCTTCTATCGGCTTCCGTTGAGCTCTACTGTCTCGGCGTGGGTGGTGATGGAATACTGTGCCTTCCAGCTCCCTGGAGTAAGTGCGAGCGATCTGCTGCATTGCTCGACGCGACACCTCCTGGATTCCCATCTCAAAGGTAGACCTCCTGGCGGTGAAGTGGAAAGGGTGACCGAACTTCGTCTTCTCTCGGGCATACACTGTGATCTTGACGTCCCATCCTGTGACCAGTCCTGCCTGCACGAGTGTAGTCCCTCGGTAGAGCGGTCTCTCAAAACCTCCAAAAAACTGAAGCATACGCCACAACTCGGCAGCGTAGCCTCCTTCACGCTCGGCGTAGTTGTTCTTCATCATCATCTGCCAGAAGACACTTGCGTAAGAACGCAACATTTAAAAATCGATGTAGAAAACAAAAGAACTCAGCAAGGGGGTATGAACAAGGAAGAAAGGGGTAAGTCGAGAATTCATTCATTATCTTGACAAATTTTATCTTTAGAAAATAGGTTTTATCCTCACTACGACCATTCTAACTAAGGGTTGAGCCTACAATCAGTATGGCTCTGATACCACCTCTGTCGGGACCCGAATCTGCAAATCCGGACCCTCTGTGTATTCAGCACTAGTCCAGGAACGCGCTAGTGCACACAGTCTCAACATTGGTAAATATCACAATCATACCAAACGATACTAATAAAGTACTTTAAATAGTTAACCAAACTGGTTGCTCGACCTTAGGGTCAAGTTACAAATATACGCCACGCAGGGCGAACCTTAATAAGAAAGGAAATAACTGCAGCGGAAAATAAGGTAACATCGTGGCGCCATCCAGTATACCACAGGCAACTGACTGGGCTCGCTCCCTAGTTAGACGGTTCCTCAGGAAGCTCCTCCTCCAAAGCTGGTGTAGACTCCTCTTCAACTGGTGTTGTTTTGTGGCAAGGGTGAGTACTTGGTACTCAGCAAGTCATGCACAGAATGCAGGCTAATATACTACATGCATGGCTTGATACAAAGGAATAGCTCAGGTTTATTTGCAGTAAACAGCATTTGACAAGTATCATAAGTAGATTCGAAAGCAATAAAAACAAGTATAAGATCAATACTTTTCCAGGAGTTTAATAAACATCTTTCCCATTCCTAATCCACATTTCCATTAACGTCATTCTTAAACCAAACCCAACCTTTTTAAGTCCAAGTTATTTTCAAGAAAGTCTAACCCTTGACTGTAATTCCCGAGCGATGTCCAATACCGCGGACACGGCTATTCAAATAGATTATACACTCTGCAGAGGTTATGCACTTTACCCACAAGATACAGTCAAACACCACAAAGGCGAGTTCCCGTAACAAAGTCTTTCGGAAACTTCTAACAGTACAAGTGGTCCTCCCCGGTGTTGCACACTAACCCTTCCCTTAGCGAAGGCGAAGTTTAGGTCAATCCACCGTTAGATGGGTACCTGGCCGCAGCCCCGGTACGCTCCCCCGTACAACATACACAAAGGGTGTAGTTGATAGGGGTGGAAAAAAAACTCGAAACTCGTGAGTTAAATGAGCACTCGAAAACTCGGCTCGACTCAGCTCGAACTCGGTCCCTAACGAGTCGAGTCGAGTTGGGTTTTGAACTCGTTAAACTAACGAGTTAAATGAGCGAGTTAACGAGTTTAATGAGCAAGCTACCGAGTTAATCAAGTAATGAACCTAAATCCCTAAATCTTATCCCCTCCTTCGCTGCCTAGCCTACCCCCCAAATCCCCCATCGGCCATCGCCCATCGGGCGACTCCCAACTCCTCCAGGCTCGGCGAAATCTCCATCCACCTCCAAGCACCCGACGGCGATCGCCGGTCGACCCTCGCCCCTCCCCTTGCTCGGCTGCTCCCATCGCGCCACCTCCCTTCCCCTTGCTCCCACCACCGCCTCCCCTCCCCTTGCCCGCGACGCTGCCGAGTGCCGACTAGCTTTCTCCACCGCCGCCTCCCCTCCCCTCCGGGCTCTGGTTCTCCACGGCTCCACCCGCCTGGCCACCGCTGCTCGGAGCTCCTCCCCTTGCTCGGTTGCTCCCACTGCGCCACCTCCCCTCCCCTTGCTCCCACCGCCGCCTCCACTTCGCTTGCCTTCGCCGCTCCGCGTCGAGCTCCTCCCCTTCGGGCTCTGGTCCGCCACTGCTTCGAGCTCCTCCCCTTAGCCCTGCACCTGCCAGATCCAGTCCACCGCCACCAAATCCAGCTCTCCACCGGTGAATGGAAAATCAACCGAGGAGCATGGAGTCAAAGAACAAAGAGGTGAGGCTATCTTGCGGCTCTGGTTCTGGTTCACACTCGGCATCCACAGCGGCGGCGGTTGCAAACCGTGGAAAAACTCCAAGATGTGGTCCTCCATCGCTTCCCCCTGCTCCCTCATCTGTACCCACATCGGTGAGTATAGTATAGTGTATGGAGTTGGAGTATTTAGGTTTTGATGATACATATGCATGCTGGAATAATTGGATGAGATTGAAATGCTATGACTGAATCTAAGAGCTTGTAAAACATGTGTCCAGTCTGAATGTGTTGATCACCTGAATTAGGAGCAAGTCCATTTTAAGCAACTGCAATTAGTGCTTGCTAGTTGCTACACCTAGTGATCACTTGAATTTGTGTTGTCATATTGTCAACAAAATCTCATGTACGCATTCATGAATGATAACTTGTCAACTGAGAGGATGTGCTTGTTTACTAGTATTCATGAATGATAACTTGTCAACTGAGAGCATGTGCTTGAATTTTTATGGCTCCTGTAACTGCAAGCATTGGATATATCATACAGCTACTGCAACCATTGGTTTCTCTTTGAGATTAATTTGAACCTATGAAATTTTTATGGCTCCTGTAATATATTATTTACTGGTTATGATTTGAAACCTAGTGTAACAAATATATGCTGTTGATAGATGCAATTGATACATTCAATTGATACATGCTGTTGAGTTTGATAAATTCAATCTTGTAGACTTTTGTTCTACCACTGCCCAACTATGGTTCCATTCAATTGATACATGCTGTTGAGTTTGAGATTGCTACCACTGCTCAACTATGTGTTTAAAACTTTAATTGTTCCTTTCCTTCATACAGAATTGTGTTGGCTCCTATGACAAGAGCAAGATCATATCACAATCTCCATAAGGTGTTCTTAACGCTATGCTATGGCTTCGTTCTACCGGTTTCTGGAGTGATATCAACACCTTGACTTTCTTTTGTGTTAATGGAGAGTGTTAATGAAAGATTGCTCTGGAGAGTAGTAGTAGAAACTTCTATTAACATGAACTTGAAGGGAAGGCAGCTAGCTCTAGTTTAAATAGGATTATCCATGGTTGCACCTGTCTATTTGAACTCTCAAGTTGCACTTGACTGTTAGCCTCATATGTTTGTTACTTCATTTGGCTGCTTCAAGTGATTTGTAATGTTTGCAGTTATGTGCATAGTGTCAATTGAATTGAAATTTGCAAGAGAAATATGTAAAAATCTTAACGAGCTTAACGAGCCAACTCGAGTCAACTCACGAGTTTAACGAGTCGAGCCGAGCCGAGGTTTGAGCTCGTTAATTTAACGAGTCGAGTCGAGTTGACTCGTTATCTTAACGAGTTTTACCGAGTCGAGTCGAGCCGAGCCGAGTCAGCTCGTTATCCACCCCTAGTAGTTGACACCCAGAGGTCCCACAGGTACGTTATTAGCAACTTAGTCAACTAGGTCCGTCCCATTACGGACAAGTGGTTGCACGCTTGACTCAGTTCAAAGGCTTGCAAGGTTAAGTCCTTAGGGTGACCAGGGCAAGACTACTCGAAGAACCAAACCAACATTCCCAGTGCCACAACTGGCCCACCTGATCAATCTTGCCACATGCCCCGGTCAAAAGCTATTTATCAAACCCCAGTTGATTACCAAGCACCACGTGCCATCAACATCACAACACATGATACCTTTCCAAAACAGGTTCAATATATCATTAAGTCAATATTAACATTTGATTGTCCAAAATCATGTCACGTGGCAAGGCTAAGCATACTACATCGGTCTAACTACCCATGTTGGCAAATTAATAATGTCCAACTAATAATTCACAACTAGGGTGACAAGGGTCATGGCACATGTTTAGTTAATCAAGGTGTCATACAGCAATTTGGCATTTATCTAATTTCCCCGTAATTAAGTAAAGAATTTTCTATTTAAACTAGCATGCAATACATTAAATCAAAATAGGTTTCAAAATGGGATCAACATGGTCAAAGCATAACTTGCCTTCAAAAAGTACTTGTTCTTGGTCTGAAAGTGGTTCTGGTCAAGACTTCACCTTCGAAGCCTTCGGGCACTTCAACGTCTACTCGTAAAGCGTGCAAATAGCAAATAATAAATAAATAGTAAACAAAAAGTGTCCAAACATCCAAATAAAGTTCATAAACAAAGAGAGCATAATTTTATAAATTTTTAGAAACTGGAATCATCAAATTCGGAGTTTAAACGCAAAAGTTACAAGCATTTAAAGTTTAAATAATCAATTAAATAATATTACAGAGAAAACCTTTAGTCCAAAAATTAAATAAAATTCATCATTAGGTAGATCTCAATTTTATACAAATTTAGAAATTTGAATCACTCAAATCGGAGTTAAAATGCAAAAGTTATAGGCGTTTGAAGTTTGAATCTAAATTTGAATCAATATTTCGAATTAATAAATCATTTTCTTTTTCGGAAATTCTTTTATTGCGTCAGCATGACACGTGGACCAACCAGAAGCCGCCCGCGTCGCCGCCGGGTCCATGGACCGGCGCCAAGACGGCGCGGCTCGGTCCACCGTGGACTCGGTCCACGGCTCGTGTCGCTGACAGGTGGACCCACCGGTGACGTCAGCATGACGTCAGCACGTGGCTCAGCCGAGTGGGCTGACAGGCGGGCCCCACCGTGACGTCAGCGTGATGTCATGGTGCGGTTGCTGGGACACTGACGGCTGGGCCCCACTGACACGCGGGCCCCGCGAGTCAGAGACACGCTTCCACAGCGGCGCCGACCGCCGATCGGCGCGACGGTCGGGCTCCCGGCCACGTGTCGTGATCTCGGCCGTTGATTTGAAAATCAACGGCCCAGATCGGATCTGGCTTTCACGCGTTTGGGTTAACGCGATCAATTCGGACCATTGGATCTAGATCTAACGGCTGAGATTGGATTTGGTGTTTGGAACGGGATCTCACCGGCGGGATGACGTGGCATGATCTGGGCCGTGCGATGGAGATCCAACGGCTCGCAGTGCTTGCGGACGGCGTTGGCGACACGGCGGAGCAGAAGCCACCGGAGATGAAGACGACGATGAGCCCAACGGCGCTTCGGGGTCTCTCCGGCGGAGTGAGAGGTACTCACGGGTGCGCCTCGGCCTGGGGGTCCCGGGGCTAGGTTCAGTTGCGGCGGAAGACGGCGGACGGCGGCGGGGCGAAGCAAAAACAGCGGCGGAGACCTTTCCAAGTACGGCGAGCAATAGCGGGTCGACGACGGCGGCTAGGGCTAGGGCATGTGGGGCAATTGACGCACGAGGTAAAGGCGAACCTCGGGCGCGAGTCCGGGCATTAAATACCGGCACGGACGCCAAGATCCCCGCGGAATCGCGGCGGCAGACGCGCGGTAGTCGAGTCCTGGACACGGCGAGGGCGACGTGGCACACGCTCAGCCGTTGGATCAAGATCCAATGGTGCGCAGGTTTGGGCTCGGTTCTGGCTCGGGCGAGCTGGCTGGCTCGGTCGGACTCGGGCTCGATGACGTGGCTCAATCGTGGCCGTTGGATCAAGATCCAACGGTCACGCGGTTAGGGCTCGGTTGGGTTCGAGTCGGACTCGGACTCGAGTCTGACTCGGGCTCGGTCGGAGGAACAGTAAAACAAACTCGATTTTCAGCGATTAAATAATCCAATTAATTCCCAAAAATTCATTTAATTTATTAAAAATAGCAAAACACTCAGAAAAATTCCAGAAAAATTCTAGAAAATATTTTGGAGCATTTTGGACTCAAATAAAATATTTCCAACAAAATTTTATTTGCAAAGTTAAATTCTTTAATTATTTCAAAATGTAATAAATTCAAATAAATTCCAAATAAATCCAAATAAATTCCAAAAAATTCTAAAAATTCACCAAAGTGCCAAATCACACAAGATTTTAAGAAAAGCAAAATTTTGGGGTGTTACACTTATGCTACTTGTCAAATGCTGTTTATGCAAATATACCTTGAGCTATTCCTTTGTATCAAGCCATGCATGTAGTATATTAGCTTGTATTCTGTGCATGACTTGCTGAGTACCAAGTACTCACCCTTGCCACAAAACAACACTAGTTGAAGAAGAGGCGACGCCAGCTTTGGAGGAGGAGCTCCAAGAGGAACCGTCTAACTAGGGAGCGAGCCCAGTCAGTTGCCTGTGGTATACTGGATGGCGTCACGAAGTTATCTTATTTTCCGCTGCTAGTTCTCTTTTAATAAGTTTCGCCCTGCGAGGCGTATATTTGTAACTCGACCCTAAGGTTGAGCAACCAGTTTGATTATCTAAATAAAGTACTTTATTAGTATTGAGTGGTATGATTGTGATATTTACCAATGTTGAGACTGTGTGCACTAGCGCGTTCCTGGACTAGTGCTGAATACACAGAGGGTCCGGATTTGCAAATTCGGGTCCCGACAGGTATGATAGCCGATATGCCCACAATGCCTCTGATAATGTTGAGTGCCAATTCCTTGGTTTTTCATCGATCTTCCTTTTTTATCAGCTTGTTTAGAGTTTTATTAGACGACTCGGCTTGTCTATTAGCCTGAGCGTAATAGGGTGAAGAGTTAAGTAGCTTAATGCCCAAACTCTTCACGAAGATTTGGAATTCATTGGACATGAACACGGTCCCTTGATCGGTCATGATGGTTTGTGGAATGCCAAACCGATGTATGATGTGTTCATTAACGAAGTTGATCACTTCGGCACTGGTAACCTTCTTTAGGGGTATGGCCTCCACCCACTTTGAAAAATAGTTTGTTGCTGCGAGGATAAATTTGTGGTCTTTGCTTGATACCAGGAATATTTGTCCGATTACGTCCATCCCCCATCTGCGGAATGGCCAAGGTTTGGTAATCGGATGTAAAGCCGATGCTGGCGTGAGTTGCACGTTCCCAAATTTCTAACAAGTTTGACACACTTTGTAATATCTAAAACAATCCTCTAGCATTGTCGGCCAATAATACCCTGTCCGTCTCAACATCCATTTCATCTTATGAGCCGATTGGTGAGATCCACAAATCCCCTCGTGCACTTCACCCATTGCTACCTTCGCTTCATCGGCTCCCAGGCATCTTAAAAGCAACCCATCCACGGCTCGGAAGTATAGCACTTCCTCTAACATGACATATTTTAGAGCTCGTTGCCTAACCTTTCGTGCAGTCGGCTTAGATGGATCCACCAGATAATTCTTGATCTCCGTCCTCCAGTCGGCGGGGTCGGCCCACATTACTGCCTTGTCAACTGACTCGATCATATCGTGTCGGCTATAATTTTTATATCCGGATGCCAGTTGTACCAACAGGTTGGCTCTATCGTTCAATTCTCTAGGGATGTGCTCGATAGAGAATGTCGTGAATGACCCGATAGACTGAAGGCATTGCTCTAGGTATTGTGCTAATGTTTCATCGTTACATCTGAATCCCCCTTTGACTTGTTGTACAATCAGCAAGGAATCCCCGAATACCTCGACACGGCTTACTCCGATGCTTTCCAGCAGTTGTAGGCCTTTGAGCAGAGCTTCGTATTCAGTCTGATTATTGGAGCATCGGCTAGTTAGCCGATATGCAAATTCAAAATTATGCCCCTTCAGTGAAATAAGGACTATGCCGATACCATCGCCTTCTCGGCACATAGATCCATCAAAATACAACTGCCAGGGGGCAACATTGACTAGTCCAGCTGCCGTTCCGCCGCCTGTGATGAAATCGGCTATAACTTATCCTTTGACAGCTTTAGTCGATTCATAGGCCAGGTCGAACTCGGTTAAGGCGTACGCCCATTTACCAAGTCATCCTCGTAAAATTGGCGCAGACAAAATGTATTTGACGATATCAGTTCTGCACACTATTACGCATGTGGATGCCAAGATATAATGTCTTAGCTTCGTACAGGCGAAATAGAGAGATAAGCATAGCTTTTCGACAAAAGGGTACCTCCTCTCGGTATCCAAAAGTTGTCGGCTTATATAGAATATCACTCATTCCTTGCCATCGACTTCTTGTACCAATACGGCCTCGATTGTCTCTTCCTCGACCGATATGTATAACCTAAATGGTATCCCTTTCCTTGGTGCAGCTGAAATCAGAGGTTTCATCATATATTCCTTGATGTCATCAAAGGCTTTCTGCTGCTCTTCTCCCCATATGAAATTTTGATTTTCTTTCAATTTTAGCAACGGGGTGAAGGCTTTGATTCGCCTGGACAAGTTTGAAATAAAGCACCCTAGATAATTGATCTTGCCAATCAATTTCCGCAACTCTTTTTTGCTTATTGGCGGTTTAGTATCGGCTATGGCTTTTATCCTTTGTTGGTTAACTTCGATCCCTCTCTCATGCACCATGAATCCGAGGAATTGTCCAGCCGATACTCCGAACGCACACTTTAGGGGGTTCATTTTTAACCCATGGGCCCTTGTACTCTGGAACGCCCTTTCTAAATCGGCCAAATGTTGCCAATCCTCTTTTGACTTTACAACGACGGCATCAATGTAAATTTCGATGATGTGGCCGATTAGATCATGAAAGATTAAATTCATGGCGCGTTGGTATGTGGCGCTAGCATTTTTTAAGCCGAACGTCATGACGGTCCCCTCGTACAGCCCCAAGGCTCCAAGACATCTAAAAGCCGTTTTGGACACGTCGGCTTCTGCCATGAATATTTGGTTGTACCCGGCATTCCCATCAACGAAACTAATAATCCAATAAACGATGTAGCGTCGATAAGCATATCGGCTATCAGCATCGGGTACTCGTCTTTCGGCGTAGCCTTGTTTAGATCTCTGAAGTCCACGCACACCCTCAGCTTACCGTTTTTCTTCACCACAGGAACGATGTTCGAAACCCACTCAGCGTATCGGCAAGGCCTGATAAACCTGGCTTCTAATAATCATTCTATTTCTTCCTTAATAGCATTATACAAGGTTGGATTAAACCATCGGGGAAATTGTTTAAATGGTCAATATCCTATCTTTATAGGCAGCCGATGCTCGACTAACTGTCAGCTAAGACCAATCATTTCGTAGTATTCCCAAGCAAAACAATCCCAATATTTTTTAAGTATTTCGACCAACTTAGCTTTGTAATCTGCACCTAGTTTTGCGCTTATGAAAGTTGGTCTGTCTCTATCACCCTCTCCTATATCGTCCTCTTCAAGCAAATCGGCAGAAGTGAAACCCTGTCCTAATCTCTCTTCCTGAAAATCTTCAATGGCTTCCCCACAGACCAATGTTTGCCGATAGCTTTGAAGTTCGTTCTGAAGGGAATCTTTTATTCCAGATTCCATCTTCTTAGTACTTTGTCTGCACGATCAAATGTACCCGGCCTGACATTGATCGGCATTAGGCCTGATTTTTCGACGTAAATAAAATCGTAGTTGTCCAAAACTTTGCCGGATATGCATTCGGCTTCCTGGTGCAACCAATTTGTGTCGGGACTGGCCAGTGCTATGTGAGCCGATGTATCGACTGGTGTTATTTCAACTTCGTCTCCGTTCCATTGCACCAAGAGTTGGTGCATTGTCGACGGAATGCAACAGTTGGCATGGATCCAATCACGCCCCAAGAGTACATTGTAATTACCCTTGGCCTCAATCACAAAAAATGCAGTTGGTAAAGTTTTACTACCGACCGTTAGCTCTATGACCATCACTCCTTTTGCTTCGGTGGGATCGCCTGTGAAGTCATTCAACACCATATTCGTTTTAATCAAATTTTCATCGGCTTTTCCTAATTTCTTGAAGGTGCTCAATGGCATCAAGTTCACCGTGGCTCCACTGTCGACCATCATTCTTGATATTGGACGGTTGTTGATATGCCCTTTTAGATACAACGGCTTTAGATGCCGATGCATGTCTTGGGGCTTTTCAAACACGGCGTCCTGTGCGCCAAGACATTACTGGGCCAAGGCCTCTTCGGCCGATTTAGTTTCGGTCCTAAACTCGGTCGGCAGAGTGAATACCATATTGATGTCCATTGGGGGGTATTGTCCCGAATCATTGGGGATTCAGAATTGACTGATTGGTCTGAATCCTCTTCGATCGGGTTTTTCCTCCTCCACTCTTGCTTCTCGATCTGCATCGGTCGCAATTCATTGAACATCCGATCCCTTTCCTCTTTTTGTTTAGCTTCCCTTATTTCTAATGTCCTCAAGTGCTGCAGCTGTCTACGCTGGGATCGACTACGCCCATAGGGACACCACCTCGGCTTTGGTTCAATCAGCTTACGGATTTTTCCAGCCAGATTGCCGATTTCATTATCAAGTCCAGACGACTCAGCTCGCTCTTCTGAGGTCTTATTCTGGTCTTTTGTAGGCATTTCTCGAATCGGTTCCTCAGCCCGCGGTCCTAGCCGATCGTGGACCGGCCTAGTTAGTCTCTCTCTGACCGGTTGCCATGGCCGACCCTGGGGGAGATGACCCATTGGACATGTCTGCACCGAAGGCAACTGCATTCTCCGTTCCCAGCAAAATTGCAAGAAGGGGCACCGTCGGTGAACTATTTCTTCATCGTCCGCCTAGTACAGGTCATCAGGCCGACGAGGACGCTATTCATGCCGATGGCTAATCTTCTCGCATTTCTCCAGAAGTTGGGAGAACGTTGGCTTGGACTTGGTAACCTTTCTTTTTGGTGGGGTCCGTTCTGCTTTGTACCATTGTCCAACTCGTGGCTCCCCCTTGAGCTTGACAGTTCTTGAATTCTGGCTGTCCCGATCGGCTTCTATTTGTAATGAGCCGATCGTAATCTTTAGCGTTTCGCCGCTACTGGAGCTCGACTGGACGTCGATCTACCGAATTAGCTTAGGATTTTTATCCATGAGTTCTTTCCCTTTGCGTGAGCACTGGACCATGTTGATCGGAAAAGGATTTACATCCACCTGCATAGTCTGCTCTTCGGCAAATTTCTGTCGTTTGTCCTCGATAGTTGACTGTATCTGCTGACAAAAAATATTGCAGTCATTAGTGTTATGCGAAAAAGAGTGGTGCCACTTGCAATATCTTCATTTTTTGATTTCATCGGAAGACGGGATAACATGTCCTTCTGGCAATCGTATTAATTTCTCCTGTAGTAGTAAGTCAAATATCCGATCGTATTTGGACACGTCGAAGGCATATTTGACTTCCGACTTATTTTTAGTCGGCTTAAGCCACGAGCAAACAAGTGATTTTTTAGGACCCGTTGCCCAATCAGCTATGTTTATATCGGCTTCGTCGTCATCAGAGGTCTCACTAGAGCTGCACTCGACCATATTTACCTTGGCCTTCTCATTCCCTTTTGTTTTAAACCTATCTTTAAACCCTTTACTACCAGAATATCTGCTTTCTTGTGCTGATATACGGTGGAGAAGATGGCCTAAATCAGAAAATTCTTGTCCTGTAAATTTCTCCCTAAGTGGGGGAATCAAGCCTTGGAATGCCAAATCAGCTAATTGATTGTCTAGTAATGTAACATTGAAGCTGATTTCGTGCATCCCTAAACCTCTGGATGTAGTCTGACACTGGTTCGCCGAATCTCTATCGGACTGAACTAAGATCGGAAATTCTGAGTTCAGGACTACCAGAAAAGAAATATTTGTGGAATCGGCTTTCCAAATCGTTCAAAAAATGAACCGAATTTAGCAGCAAGTTTGTGAACCATGTGAAAGCGGTTCGCGACAGAGACAAAGGAAACAACCTGATCCTTAATCCGTTGAACTGAGCGGCTTCGCCACATTGGGCAATAAACCGTCCGACGTGTTCGAGGGTGGTAACAGAGTCGTCTCCTGAAAACTTGGCGAAATCAGGGATTCTGTAATTGTGGGGGTAGGACATCCAATCTATGTAATCAGGATACGACTTTTTATAGCCGATGGTCTTGCCTTTCGACAGTAGGCCGAATTGCTCTCTTAGCACGACAGAGATTTGATCGGCCCAATTAACACCACCAGCCGACATGGTGCCGGGGTTCTGCCAATTAGGGTAACTGGCATCCTGCCCCCCGAGTGCTAGCTCAGGTTGTCGGTTAAATCGGGCCGATGGGGGATTAGGATTTTGCCAATTGTGTAGATTGGTACCCTGCCCCCCGAGTGCAAACTCAGGCTATCGGCTAGGCCGAAGCGGCTGCTGTTGAGGCGATTGATCATACTCATCGGGCATAGGGATAAAGGGTTCACCGTAAGTAACTACTTTATGTGGGATTGGATTACTTGATGGAATCGGCCCTTGATATTGAGGATTTTGGTCCGATACAATTGTTCGAGGGACCGATTGCCCGAAAGTGCCTACTGGGGTTGCGTTTGTCGCGGTGCATAATTTTGCGGCATCGGTGTATGCGTGGTAATGGGTGATCCCGTCTATATGGGAAATTGGTGCCAACACGGTAGGCTGGGTCGGCATTAGTGAAGGGATTGGAGCCGACCCTTTTACGATGCCGGTATTTTGTGCCACCGAGTACACGGGGAACGTTGGGAGCAGCTATAAAGGGTCAAGTAGACCTCCAGTTGAAGCTAGCTCTTGAGCAATCGTCTTGACACTATTTTCAATCATCGGCTTTAAAGTTGTAACCAAAGCTGATGATTGGTTAATCAACACGTGGTGTACGGATTGCTCGATATCACAACTAATTTGGCTTGAGCCGGTACGTATCGACTTACCGAGTTTAGTGGGGTGCCATCATCGCCGATCGGGTTGAGCGTTGGGAGTGCAGCCTTTTGTGTGACCCCTCGTCGGGTTTTTTGATAGCAGCCTAGCATCATCTCCTCCAAAGCAACCTTTCGATCTTCAATCTCTTTGCATTGTTCTGGGGTCAAATCGTCCAGCGTCGGGACGATGATGGCTTCAGTGTCGACATCGGCCGGAGGGATAGATTTTCCTGCGGCCATCTTTTCTGATTGGGGTCCCATTGGGCATGCCAAAATATGTTTGCGCTAAAAACTTAAAGTAGGATTCTTAGCCTCAAACACACAAGACAAACGCCGGGTTTGAGCGTGCCAGTCAATTTGACCTGAAATTGACAAGGTAAAAAGTCGTGAAATCAATCGGAGACGATAACAAGTAATTATCGGTGTAACTCTAGTCGGCTAAAAGTCGATCAGGGGATAACTAGATTAGCCGATTAAGGCTAATCAAAGGATAAAGGTAGATTGGCTTTGAGAGACGATGCACAACAAAACAAACCAAACCAAACCTGAAATGAAATCGGCAAAATCAATAAATTAGCGATGCGCAACTCTTTATTGATCTCGTCGACTTACAGAGGAAAGCTTACGAAACTAGAGAATAATGAAAAAAAAGAACTGTAAAAGTATGTTTGTGTTTATGTTGTATTCCTTCTTTTCTGGCTCGTACCCCCCCCCTTATATGCCTTGGCCGATCCGAGTCCTCCATGGATACGGCAACTGAATCCGTGTCGGCCACGATCCAATCTTCGCTTTCCAAATTCGTCCGATAACTAAAATCCGTATCATCCATGATCTAATCTTTCGGTTGCCAAATCCCAGCTGCCGTATGCTCACCAAACTCTCCATATTTCGTATTGGGCCGATACTTTCCATACGTGTCGAATTTTGGTGCAAACAGCTGGTAAGGACTGATAACAAGGAACCATTGCTCGACTAAAGAAAGCAATTGCGCCAGTGTCTTGGTGCAGGACGGTGCCAATGCCAAGGCCTGATGCATCACATTCGACGGTGAATGGTCGACTGAAATCCGGAAGTTGCAGTATGGGCTCTATGGTCAGGGCAGTTTTTAATGTTGTAAAGGCCTTTACTGCGTCATCGAACCAAACAAACCCTTCTTTCTTCAGAAGATTGGTGAGGAGGGCGGCAATATCACCAAAACCCTGAATGAACTTGTGATAATACCCAGCCAGCCACAAAAAGGTGCGAACTACTCAGACTGTGCATAGTTGTGGCCATTTCTGAATCGCAACCACCTTCTGACCATCCATGGTGTCACCGACTGCAGAAATTATATGGCCCAAATAGGAAACAGATGTTTCACCGAATGAACATTTAGAGCGCTTGACAAATAGGTGATGCTGTCGAAGAGCCTAAAAAATAGTACATACATGGCGCAAATGCTCGGAACAAGACAAACTATAAATGAGAATATCATCGAAGAAAACTAGGACAAAATGGCGCAAGAAGGGATGGAAAACTTCATTCATCAAGGCTTAAATGTGGCTGGTGCATTGGTTATGCCGAAGGATATAACCAAAAACTCAAAGAGGCCCTGATGAGTGCAAAAGGCAGACTTTTCTGAATCCGTCGGATGCATCAAAACCTATTGGTAACCTGACCGAATATCCAATTTAGTGAAGTAATGTGCGCCACGGAGTTCATCCAAAAGTTCATCAACGACCGGAATCAAAAAAATTTCCTTGATAGTACGGTCATTGAGTGCTCGATAATCAACATAGAAATGCCAAAACCCATCCAATTTCTTGACTAGCAAGATGGGAGAGGCAAAGGCGGAGGAACTTTTGTGAATAATGCCCTAACGCAGCATCTCATCGCATTGCTTTTCAAGTTCATCCTTCTGTAAGTGGGCGTATCGGTATGGCTGTCCCGCCACTGCCTTTGTACCTGGCTTGAGGTGGATACGATGACAACGTTCTCGTTGAGGAGGAAGACCATGTGGTTTTGCAAATAAGTCCTCAAAATCTGCCACCAAGTCTTGCAATAAATTGTTGCCCTTGCACAGCAATACAAAAGCTAAGTCATGCCATGTCACTCTGCGACCATTGCGACTGAAGGACATAGACATTGTGGAGAAGTCCCAGACAATTGGCCTTAGCATGCCCAACCATTGGATGCCAAGAATGACGTCAAAGCTGTCTATAGGGAGTGCATAGCAGTTGAGGATGAAGTGTTCCTGGTCGACTTGGAGTGGCATAGCGTGACATAAGCCCAGGACAGCCACACGATTGCCATTGGCTACCATGACTTGCAATCTAGACTGAGGGTGCAGGACGATCCCGACGATGATGGCGACCTCTTCGGCAATAAAATTATGAGTGGAGCCAGAGTCAAGAAGAGCCATGAATGAGTGGCTGCCAATAACCACCGAGAGGTGCATCATGTCGCCCGAGCGAGGAGCGATACCGATCAAGGCGGCCAAGGAGATAGCCGGCTCAACCTCGGCGCCTGAAGTAGGATCCTCGGGGATATCCAATATTTCTAGGATGAAGAGCTTCTTGCAACGATGGCCTGGAACAAATTTCTCTTCATAGTGGTAGCAAAGCCCCAGGGTGTGTCGCAATCCATCTCGGCTGGAGGTAAGGTACAACGTTGGAGGTTGCTGCGGCTACTCGTGCTTATGCTCCCATTGTTGTCTCCGGTAGGAGATGATGCGGCTGAGCCTGCTGGACTGTCGACCGGCTCGAGATAAAGGGCTGCCGGGGGACGCCTTGTATGACGGGAGGGTACTGCCGAGGGTCCCGAGTAGAGAAGGCGGCACTCATATGCATGCGCCAGGCTCATAGCTGATTCCAAGGAGAGTAGTGCTTGGAGCTCGACGTCAATCTAAAGTGGATCACCCAAGCCGGCCGTATATAATTGGATTTGTTGATGTTTGGAAAGTGGATAGTGCGGTAGAACAAAGCAAGGACCTGCTTGAAGAAGTCAAAGACTGAACTAGTTTAGTGAAGGGCCACCAATTCGCCCAAGGAGTTACTGCATAGAGGCGATCCGAAACGTGTGTTGACTAATTTGGTGAAGTGCCGCCATGATGGTGTGCCCATGTCGCGCTCCAGACGATGAGACCAGAGTTGGGGCGGCACCCAACATGTGGAATGAGACCAACCACACCTTGTCTTCCTCCATTGTGCGCTGGCCGCAGAAGAATTATTCGCACCGATTCTGCCATGGCAGCGAATCTTCTATCCTGTCGAATGTCGGGAAGTCCAACTTATAGAAACGAGGAACACCACCGGGGTCATGTTGTGGATTAGCTGGTTGATTATGGCATGGTCGATCCAGCCCAGTGTCACGCTGGGTGGCTGGCCCTGGCGGCGTGGCAGAAGATGGCCAGAGGCCTTCCTGACCGGTGAGCACTCGTAGTGTGGGGAGGAGACCGGTAGGGGTCGGGTGCACGAGATCGTGCAGGCTGTTGCCCTGCCCATCAGCATGCTCCAATCATGCAATGGTGATGTGGTGGGCTTGCTGCTGATTATCGATGTCCTGGACAGTGGTAATCAGTGCATCAATCTTCTCATGAGTAGTCACCTTATCACGCGCCATTTGCTGGATGATGGCGTCCAATTTTGCCAGAACTGGATTGGCTTGATCCTCGCCAGGCATGATTGGAGAAAGTGGAAGAATCTGATACCAAGTTGTCAGGTAGGATCCTTGGGAGGAATTGAGTGAAGGAAATATTGGTGGAGGGAAGGAGGGCGTGCCCTAGCCCTCCTGTTGTTAGAAATTGGCCCATGGGTGACCCATGTCCTTTAATTCTAAAGCATGCATAGTTTAGTACAAATATTGCCTAGACAAGTGGAGGAAAAGCAACTTAAGAGGTGGAGTCCTTGCCACCTCATGATTAATGTGACACTTGGCATGAGAATGGCATAGGCTGGACAGTGGCTAAACACACACACATGCGTGCATTCGCTTATTTTCGCGTGAAAATCTGTGTGACTTGTGACTAGCGACGCGATTTAAACATTCTAGTGTCATAAATGCCATCAGTTTCTAGTGAGTTAATTGACATTATGTAGTCAGTTACTAGAAACTGCTGACATTATGTAGTTAGTTACTAGTAACTGCCGCATTACGCTGTCAATTACTGATGCGCACGTATAAAAACACCTGGAGACGTCCAGGCTTGACACGCTGAATTCCTCCATTCTTCCTGCTCCTCTCTGCATAAGCTGTACTATTGTGTTGAGCTGTTGAACCTCGCTGGCCTTCCTCCTCGACGTGCATCGTGAAGAAGGGTGAGCAGTATCTCCGATCCATTACCGCAGAGTTCACTTGCATGGGGCGGTAATAAGATTTTTGGGCAGCGTTTCAGCATGATCGCTTTTCTTCTTCCTCATCGTCAACTGCTCAACGACCGTGTCTGCGCTGCATTGCTTCCTATGAAATCATGTGCTGAAAAATTGGCTTATCGATGAATTTGGTATTGCAAAGTGGCTGTGTTCATGGCATGTGTGGTGCACGTGCATGTGCTATTTTAGATGATTATTTGTTATGCTTGTGATAGCATGATAATTATTTTGCTTGATGCAATGCGTTCATGTGAGTGGTTGCATGGACTAACGTTGAGTCAAGTCGTGGACTTGTACTCGTATACGATTTTGTGTTTATTCATGTGTCTGACCAGCCTAGCCTAGCGCCATCCGTGTGGCCATAGTACTGTCTGTCCTCATTCGAACCGAGGTCTTGAGGCAAGATCACGGTCGGCTGTGATGGAGTAGAATCCAGGACCGCAACCGATCGTTTATTATCAACCATTGGCTTCACATCTGGGTGTTTTGCCTGATAGAAAAGACTGGTTATGTTGACAAAGGATGTAGTGGTTTGTAAAGGGAACCAACCAATACGAGTTCTTGCGCCACCTCTTTGACGCTGTTAGATATCAACGGCCTAAGCGTGGTCGCTTTTGTGCAACTGACTTTCACCCCAGTTATGTTGCATGCTTCGTACACCGAGTACGTAGCGATGTTTGACCAGTTGACGAATGATCGTGTGATCTACCGCCTGTACTTCCCATAGCTCGTCAGCGTGCGAGCACCTTAGGGCCTCTCGCTGCAGTGTCACCGCCTTCTGGCTGACATGGTGTCACCTGGTTTTTGACGTGCTCGTGGAGACCTACTCTATCCACAGTGTCTTCAGGCAGTTTGGTCTTCAACAGGCATTCCCCGTCCGCATTGGTGATGTCATCCCACTGAGCGTGTACAAGTTAGTTCTCTTTTACATCACTTTTAATCGCATCACTCTTTCTGATATCCTTACTAATGAGGTTATGTTGCGGATCTCTTTATGCAGACAGACACGCAAGGGCTTCATTATAACTGCGATTTGGGTGACATGCATATTGCCTTATGCTCATCAATGGACACAGGTGTTGGTGGACGTGCATGAGGAGGCTACCCCTTACAACCACGGTATGTACGATGAGTACATCCAGTGGTACAGCAAATGCACACGTGTTCGAGTTGTGCGTGTCGTTGACTCACGTTAGAGGCATGTTCTGTCCATGGTGGACACCTACCCTACGCAACCGTACTATGCTTTTCACCACTCGGTTAATACTTCTTTTCATGTGTCATATAATGTACCGTTAATACAATTGTAACAACTAATAAGACTTTCAATGCGTGCACATAGTGACCTTGCCAGGGAGGATTTGGAGGAGCTCTCCTCACTGATCATCGAAGTAGGCTGGCGGGATAGGTTGGAGGTCAGCATGGACTACCTGAGAGGTGCATTGCAGCGTGCGTATGAGAAGAGCGCTCGCATCGTCCACCTTATGTCTTGAAGGAGGCCTAGGGACAATGATGTGGTACATGTCTATGGGCGTTCGTTAGTTGTAGATGGTTGACAGGCGCCACACAACGTAGCTGGGACGATGCACATGCATACCACCCCTCCTCTCGGCGTGCCAGGGGGCTCCAGCTGGCAACGTTCCACACTGTTTGTCCACATGATTGTAGGTACACATTTGTGGTCTCCCTTCATCTATTACATTCTTTACATTATGTGGTGTACTAACATGAAATGTTTGTCAGGAGCCATTGATGACCAAAGCGCGACCCACTCTAGCGAATCGCTCTACGTCGATGACACCGTTATCGAGGAGTGGTCGACCCGACCCCCACCAATAGTTGCTGGGTGTTGTCCTTGGTCTGTCGTAGCTCACAGATGCACCCGGACTGAGTCAGCTATTGCAGGCCACCTTCGCAACTCCGATAGCACCAGTACAACCTGCTAGGAGTACACGTGGACTGCCCTTTGACTAGCTGACGTATCCATCCGGACATGTGTAGCATCGTAGGAGGCTTGAGACCACACAAGGGGTCGCATCGTGCAGGGGCGTTAGCTAATTTTTTTTTTTTTTTGCTTTCATACATGATGTATTAATCAGATATGGTGTTTTCCTTTTGGAGCTAAAAACTTGACGAAGGTTTGATAGCCTCTAGCACATGCGAACGTCGGGTTCAAAGTTTGGGTCACGGGTGTGCCAGCCAATTTGATCCTGCAGTTGGCAAGAGGGATGCGTGTCGGCGAATCGACTAAGAAATCGATTTGGATCTTCGACGATAAACAGATCTGATCGGGTCGATGCAAGCCGATGCAGATCATGGTAAACAGTAGATCTAATCAACCTAATGGAGTCGATTAGATAGGTAAAGGCTGCTTTTCCTGAAAAAGGTGATAAAGTAAGATCGGAGTAAAATTAAACTTGGTTTGTAGTAACGCGGTAATGATCAACAATCGGCGATACGTAACTTTATTAATCAATGTGCAGAGGAAAGATTACACGCTAAATGTCTACTCCTATGCAAAAATGTAAAAGTATTGGCTGGTTTGTGTGGATGATTGTATATCTCCCTCTCTGACGTAACCCATCATCCCTTGTATAACCTTCGGCTTGATCATATCTGTCTTGACCTCTCTAACTACCCGTATCAACCTCAGTCTCCTCTTGCTATCCTGAGCGTGATCGTATCTTCCTCAATCTCTGATCCTACCCGTATCGACCTCAGTTTCCTTTTTAATATATTCTACCAAATAATCGTAATTCCCTAATCCGAAACTGTATCGGTTTTCATGAATCCGAAACCGTATCGGCTTTCGTGAACTTGGTCTCGCGCCGAATCCGAATTTGTAACGACTTACCCTCGGTTACCAAATTTAGGTGCTAACACTTTCTTAACTTATGTACTATTCGGATATGGTCTTTTGCTTTGTTAACTTATGTACTACTCAGATATGATCTTTTGCGTTGTCAACTACAATATGGTAGTTTTCTCCATACTATCAGCAGGTTTGTCAGGTCGATTGGACAACATGCAAACATCAGTTTTGTCAGTGTGATTTGACAACACGTTACCAGTAGCTTTTTTAGGCTGATTGGACAACACACACCAGTAGCTTTCTCTGAAGTGACAACACACTGGTTACTCCTTTATCAGCCTAATTTGACAACACATTAGCAGCTGCTTTTTTAGACCAAATTAACAATACACTGCCATTTACTTTGTCAGACCGATTTAATAACTTGTTTCTAGCAGCTTTCTCGGGTCACTTGGACAACACGCTGCCACCGAAAACTTAATATAAATATGGGGCCATGCCCAGCGTATACATTCCGCACCACACCAAATACCACATCACTACCAGCACCACAGAGCCCTTCACCGGTGGGTTCATGATGACCGACTACGGAGCAATTCTTTGTAAGCAGAAGTGCATTGCAAAGAACGGGAAAAGCTACCTAGATGTTTCTTACAAGGATGCACCTGTGCCACCGGAGTTCCCTCGCCCAAACTATGAATGCGGTGCTCCAACATGGATAATGTAGTCCAGACATCCTGACACCACTGGCCAGGCACACTACATGTGCCACAATAAAATGAGCGTAAGTTAATGGCATGCATGTACATTTCATAATGCGTTTTTCATACTTCTAACTTCGTCCACGCATAACACTAGCAATACGACCATTGCTACTTATTTCAATGGATCGATGGCCCGGACAAATATGATAGGTAGTACATCGAGCAGAAATTATACCTGCACTACACAGTTACACCCGAACGCTACACCCGGTGGAAACCTTCCCCTAAGACTACAGAAGAGAAACCAAAATATCCGCCATACCATCCTGAATCAGCGCATTTTTGGAAGCCCCCTCTATGAGCGTCAGGAACAACAAAAGAAGCTAAAGGAGAAGGCCGAGGTAGCTCGCTTCCAAGAGGAGTTGAAGATTACAATTTTGTGTAGGGTCTACGACAGGTACCATGACTTCTTTACAATTTCAAAAGGCGCACATGTACCGTAGTTATACTTCCCGTTTATCGTTTGTTCGTGTCGCCATTTGTACCATCCAAGTACGAAGGATAACATAGGCAACAAACCGAACTGTATGCGCCATGTATGTTTACTTGTTTTCTATGTAATGCAATGAAACGGTTCCATATATGCCATCTATCTTCTCTAAGTTTGAACGTCTTTTGTGCATCTTCATGTTTATCACGTGTACATCAATTTGATTATAATTTTACAATTTTGAAGTACAACTATCGATTCAAATTTCCTAATTTTACGGTACATCAATGAACCAAAAAAAAATTCAATAAATTTGGTAGAGTATTGATTAAAATTCTAGTTTTTTTTGCTACTTATCACTCAACCAAAAAAGTTCTTAAACAGTCGAATAAATTACATAATTCTTCAAAGATGGGCCCTGGTCTCTTGATTTTTGTGTATTATTTAAAAAAATTATTGTTTTTGGTTTTCTTCTGTAATTTTAATTTTTGGCAAACTATCTTTTTAATTTTGTGATTTTTTTTTCCTTTTTTAAAAAAAATCCTAGAAACACCTCCGACCGTTTGACAGCAGACTCTCTGTCACCATTTCAAACGGCGACAAACTCTGTTGCTGTTTAAAATGGCGACAGAGAGTCTGCCACCATTTTAAATGGCGACAAACTCTCTGTCACTGTTTCAAATTTCGACAGAGGGATATATTTGTTATTTTTTAAATTAGCATATTTTTTCTGTAATTTTTCATTAAAAATATTATTTTAAAAAAATTCCCTTGATGGGCCCAGACTTGACTCAATTCACTCAAAGAAACGAAAAACAATTATTCGACTAATCCTTTAGTTTTCAAGATCAGTGCACATGCTCCTGGAAGAGACCTGACAAGTCGAGATCGCTGCACGTCGCTATCACTTGGAACGCGTTGATGAGCTGGTCGGGCTCTGTCTTCGCTTCTTCATCTTCCCTTACCCAGACGCAAGGGAAATCCTAGCTAGCAACTAGAGAGGAATTGACTGGAATGTAGTTAAGGAAAGAACTAAGATGTATGTTCCAAAGCAGTGTACTACTTACCTCTGTGCCGACCTCTTCAAATTAACACAATCGTCGTTATCACTCTCAAACGTCACTGATGGATTGTAGTCCTCTTGGAACCACTTGTCATCGAAAATATCACACATCTTTGCTCTCTATTTACAAGATGAATCTTTTTAAAAAGCTAAGGACACGTATTTGTCTAGCACTTCTATAGATTTTTAGTGTATTTTATGTGAAAATACTTAGTATTTTGCATTCAAACATATAAAAATATAGATAAATACTTGCATAATGTTTTTAATATTTTTAAAAAAATTTCTAGCCTCAAAAGACCATTGCATATAGGGTTGAAAAGGACCGAAATTTCAACCAATTTCGTCGAAATTTCGTTTCATCCCGCCTAAAAAAATACTGAATTAGAAATTTGGTTTTTGAATTTTGGCTGAATTTCGTCTAAAATTCCGAAATTTCGATTCTTCCTGCCTAAAAAATACAGGGTTCGAAATTTCAGATTTCGGCCGTCCCGAGGTGTGGTCCGAAAATGAAATTTGAAACCCGACTGCTGCACCTTGATGACCCAGACTTGATCCACTCAACGAAACGAAAAACGAAATAGTCAATACGACCAATCCTTCAGTTTTCGCGGTCTCCACACCCCATAACCACTGCACCTGTTTCAGCAAAATTTCTCAGAAGCGCTTCTGCTCTCTAAGTTTTCCCTTTATTTCGAACGCACACACCATCCTCCACATCTACATGGCTCCTGCTGGTCCGCTGGTGTTTGCAGGGAAATCGGTGGCGGCTGCCGTCATCAAGGAGATCGTCAACAGGGCCTTCAAGTACCTCGACGGCTACTTCAGTGCCGAAAACATGGAGGAGATGAAGAGCAAGCTGGAGAGGGGCATGCCGAAGATCCAAGCGGTGCTCGATGTCGTCAGCCCGGATCAAATCAAGGATAAGAGCAGAGCGTTGGATGCATGGTTCTGGCAGCTGAGGGACGCGGTCGAGGAGGCTGAGGACGCGATCGACGAGCTCGAGTACTACGAGCTTGAGGAGAAGGCCGAGGACCACAAGGTTAGTGACTATGGCTCCTCTTTTGCTAAGATGAGTCATAAAGCTGTCAGATCTGTTAGGCGTGTCAGTATTATCGATAAGACTCTGAAACAAGTAACTCACCGTGGCACACTCAAGAGGCTGATGAAAGCTATGGATGGTTTAGACAAGGCAGCTGCGGATATTACAGATATTCTTGCAGTTATAGAATGTCTCAAGGGAGTTGCGTCCGGCAATCAGCGGCAGGAAGATTTTAACAACAACGATCGTCAGACAGGCTCGATCTTGAGTGCACCTAAATTTGTTGGCCGAAGAATGGAGAAGAAATGTATTATACATTGGCTGGCCAAGAAGACATCAGTTGAAGAGGTTGAAATTGTGATGAGCACTACTCGGATTCCTATCTTTTCACTAGTTGGTCATGGTGGTATGGGGAAGACTACTTTGGTTCAGAGCATATGCGGACAAGATGAGGTTGTGAAGGATTATAAGATCATCTGGGTTACTGTATCTACGAGCTTTGACGCAACATCGCTGACACGCAAAATACTGGAATCTCTTACAGGGGAAAGACCAAATGCTAGTAACTTGGACACGCTACAACGAGATCTTAAAAAGAAGCTGATGTCTGTTAAGTTTTTGCTTATTTTAGATGACGTTTGGGAAGAAGAGAAAAGAAACGAATGGGAAAAGCTGTTTGCTCCTCTGAGGACAGCAAAGAGCGGGAGCAAAATTCTGTTGACAACCCGAATGGCATCAGTAGCAGACGTCGCTGCGAATGTGATGGGAGTTGGAAGAGATTGCTTGACACTGCAGGGACTAGAAGAAGATGAAAATCTTGAGCTGTTCAATCATCATGTGTTTTCTGGTTTGAATTCGCAAGATTACAGGCACTTGAAATTGACTGGAGAACAAATTGCAAGGAAACTGGGAGGGTGTCCCCTAGTAACAAAGGTTGTTAGTGGGCATTTGCAAGGTAATATGACGTCTGAATTCTGGAACAGTTTCTTGCACAAAGGTTTGGAATATTTTAAAGGGACTAAGGGTGACATTATGAATGTTCTCAAATTAAGCTATTACCACCTACCAACAGAGTTGCAGATCTGCTTTCGGTACTGTAGCTTATTTCCTGAGGAGCATAAATTTGATAAGAAAGAACTGTTGCAGATGTGGATGGGTTCAGGATTGATCTCGCAGGTTACAAGTGACCCACAAACATTTGAGGACGCAGCAGAACAAATCTTAGCTCAACTAACCAGAAAATCATTCTTTGATCTGAAATTATATGAAGGTCTGTTGGATGGTAGAAAACCCGAATATTATGTAATGCATGACTTAATGCATGAATTAGCAAGAAATGTGTCCTCTGGTGAATGTGCAAGAATAGCTGATCCTGCCAGGTTTGAAGATGAGAAGGATACGGTCCGACACCTGTACGTTGCCTGTTTTCACAATTTTTCTGTTAAGGACGTCAAGAAAATCTCCCATTTTAAGAATCTGCGCACTATTATCATCGATAGTCATCGCCAAGTTCACAAGGATATAGTTTGTGCACTTGAAATAATTGTTGAAAGCTCGAAATCATTACGTCTAATTCATTCATGGCTGAGAAACACATTCAATTTTTCTGAGATGTTTGGTAACTTAAAGCACCTCCGCTATATCTACCTGCATCAGATGTCACCGGAGGGGATATGCAGGGTTGCAAAGCTTTATCACTTGATGCTACTTCGATGTGGTAATAGTTTGCAGAGAGAAACAAAAGAAGTGAGATATTTCGGAAACCTTGATCGCTTGCGGTATGTATCATATGGACTGGGTCGACTTGGTGAGTTTCCTGTTAGCAGACTCACTAATCTTCAGGAGCTGGAGAATTATAGGGTTCGAGGAAGCATAGGCAACAAAATAAGCTCAGTCGGGAACATGCGATGTCTCCGCGAGCTACAAGTGCAAGGTATTGAGAATATTGAGAATCAGGAAGAAGCTAAGGATGCCAAGTTGAAGGAAAAACAGCATCTGAGTTCGTTATCTCTAGAGTGGTCATCTACAACTGGCTCACAAAACAGGGCAGACGACATGGTTCTTGACCACCTTGAGCCACATGGAAATGTCAGGGAACTGCGAATTTCTGGTTATGAGGGTGTCAGACTTCCGTTTTGGATTGAGAACATCTCTGCCAAAAACCTGATATCACTCAGACTAGAAAGGTGTATAAATTGGGAGCACCTCCCATCTCTTGGAGAGTTAGAATTGCTCAAATATCTTATCTTGGAAGACCTTCCTAAGATACAGCACATCGGTCAGTCATCTCATATATCCAGCAGAAGTGGCATGGAGCTATCGCTACCTCCAAGCCTTGAAAATCTGGAAGTAAAAAATTGTAAAGAACTAAGGGAATTACCTATTCTACCTCCGACCTTGCTGCGTTTCACAATAGTTCGTGTTGGGTTGACCAAACTTCCTCTGATGTGCAAGCTATGCGGTAAGAGCACAGAGACCATGCCATCCGAGCTGCTGCACATCACCGTCGAAGATTGTCCGTGTTTGACTTCGCTTGAAGGGAGCCTTTTGGAGCAAACACAGCACATGGGAGCTCTCCGTGTCCTACGCATCAGAAACTGTACGCATTTGGAGTCTGCGTCGTTACCATTTGAAGAAATGAGTGAGCTTATGGAACTCAATATCGTCAATTGTCCAAGCTTGAGGACGCCGACAGATGCCGGAGATAAGATCCTGCCATCATCAGTCAGAATGCTAACTACGGGGCAGTGTGGCGACCTGGAACTTCCACGGCTTGGGTCACTGCAACGGCTCACCAATCTCTATTGGCTGGAGCTGCGCAACTGCTTGAGCTTGGTATCCCTCCCCTCCGCAGATGTGTTTAATACAAGTCTCAGGTCGCTGAATTTCATGGAGATAAGTGGATGCGAGAATCTATCGTCCTTGGGTGGGCTCGGGTCCCTTCCATCCCTCGGGATGTTGGAAATCAGAGGATGCAGTAAACTCGCGGAGGCGGAGGTTGGGTCGTCCCATCAAATTCCACATTCATCTGGTGGCGAAGAAGAGCATCTGGTGGTGCCGAGCAGCTCCCTGCAGATCAACATGCTTGGCATTGATCTGCCGTCCCTGCTGCTTGTTGAGCCGCTCAGGAGTCTGTCCCGCACCCAGCGATTATGTATTCTTGATGGGTCGGAGATGGAGAGCTTACCTGAGTGGTGGCTGCTACAGAACTGCAAATCCCTCCAATACCTATCGATAAGTGGAGCCAAGTCCTTGGAATCACTCCCACCGAGCATGCGACACCTCTCCTCTCTCGAGTTTTTGGAACTATCTGATGTTGAGAAACTCCGATCACTTCCAGATCTGCCCTCCTCCCTGCAAAGGCTCTATCTTTGGGGATGCAATTCAGAGCTGGAGAAGAAGACTAGAGAATATGGAGGCGCTGAATGGAACAAGATTTCCCACATCAATTCTGTGCACATAGGTACCTCCACCCTTCCACTCTCATCCTCGCTTCCTTTGAATTGTTACGACTGTCACCTCTGCTCCCTCGTGTTTGTGAACCAACACGTATTCCTGTCACACCTTTATTCTCAATGCACTGCTCTTCCTCAGTTACCGTTTATTGTTCAATGCTGCAATTTCCTGTTGTTTTGTGCTGACATCACTTAAAAATTAGTTTCTCTGGCCTTGGTAACGATAACCACATTTTCTTAGAAAGGTACAATTCTATTGGAATTGTGCATTTTAGTACTAGTTACATGTGGGGATTATTTGCTGCATCCAAGTTTTGTGTTCTGGCCTCGTTCAGCAATTACCTAGACTATAATGCTTGCCTTAAGTTCAAACATTTTAAATTCCACTTTCGTTACTTGATGAATTTTTTCACTTTCAATATTCACTAATGACTGACTACATAACTATGACAGGAGATTCATACTTCATCATGGGCCAGGAAATGAAAGCATTTGAGTGGCTCGCACGCTCACTAGATAGGTATCTAAGAACTGAGAAGTAGAAAAATACAATAAGGGGCTGTTTGCTTGTCCTTTCAGTCGCATAGTATTTACCTTGTATCTCCTTCTTTTTGGGCTATGTAAGGACATTATGCTTGTGGATCTTCTCAACTACAAGATTGGCTAGAGTTTGTCTGAAATGCTGCAAGATGATTTACTTAGTCCAAAGTCCAAATTATGTTAGTGTTTGCATCAAAATTCGGTGTACATGGTAAAATCGGCCCAATTCAAATATGGAGAGTTTATGGAAAGGATAAACCGGTACCAACAAGGAATCCGTCGCCAATAAGGAAAAAGAAATCGGATCAAGAGCCGAGACGGATATGGTTGCCGTGTCCATGCAAGACTCGGATCGGCCGAGGCAGTATAAAAGGGGACGGACCATGAGGCAAAAAGGACCATCAACCAACCAATCGACACAACCCTATTTACAACTTTTACACTTTTCTAGTTTCGTAGTAATCTTTCCTCTGTAAGCCGTCGAGATCAATAAAGAGTCGCGTATCGCCGGTTTGTTGTTCTCATCGACTTGTCTCCAGGTTCGATCTACTTTGCTTGTTGCGCATTGCCTTTCAAAGTCGATCTACCTTTACCCTCGGATTAACCGTAACTGGTTGATCTAGTTATCTCCTGATCGGCTCTTAGCCGACCGGTGTTAAACTGATAATCATTCATTCATCGGCTCTGATTGATTTTACCACTTTTACCTTGTCAATTCCAGGTCAAATTGACTGGCATGCTCTGCAAACCCGGCGTTTGTCTTGTGTGTTTGAGGCTAGAAACCTTACCTCACGTTTTTAGCGCGAACATATTTTGGCACGCCCAGTGGGACCCAAGGAAGTCAATCATGTCGTCGACTGGAAAATCCGCAGCTACCGCCAACATCAATACGGAAGCAATAATCGCGCTTACACTGGCCGATTTAACTCCTAAGCAGTAGAAAGAAATTGAAGATCGAAAGGCAGCAATGGAAGAGATGATGTTGAAGTGCTTCCAAAAAACACGGCGAGGAGTCACCCAAAAGGTTGCACTTCCAACTATCAATTCTATCGGCGATTCCCCTGTTGACCCGGTAAGCCGATATATACCTGGCCAAGCTGATTTATCCAGTATGATTGAGCAGTCTGTACATCATGCACTGATAAATCAATCATCGGCTCTAGTCTCCACGCTAAAGCCCATGATCGAAAATAGCGTCAAAACAATTGCCCAGGAGTTGGCCGTATCTGGGAGTCTGTTAGACCCGTTAGCATAGCCCTCGCCAACGCACTCCAAGATACTCGATACCACCAAATACTAACACAGTAAACGCGTCGGCTCCAATACCCCAAATGATGCCGACCCAACCTACGGTGTTAAAACCTAGTACTCATGTAGATAGAGTGGCACATTACCATGGGCACATAGATGGGGCCAAGCTGAACACAAACTTACCCAACGTGCCCTCGGCCAGTGGGTTTGGTCAATCGGCTTCCTGGCCGATTGAAACAGGTAAAGTCTCTCAATTCCAAGGGGCTACGCCAAGAAACCAAGTCCCACATAAGGTATTCTCATATGTTGAACCTTTTTTACCCCTACCTGAAGTATCAGCTGTAAGGAACAACGAATATGACCAATTACCTAGGCATCTAATGATACGGTTCGGCCGACAGCCCGAGTTTACACTCGGGGGACAGAGCGCAAACTACGATAATTGACCAGGTCACGTAGCACCGGAGTCTGTCCCTGCTGCTTGTTGAGCCGCTCAGGAGTCTGTCCCGCACCTCATCCTCGCTTCCTTTGAATTGTTACGACTGTCACCTCTGCTCCCTCGTGTTTGTGAGCCAACACGTATATTCCTGTCACACCTTTATTCTCAATGCACTGCTCTTCCTCAGTTACCGTTTATTGTTCAATGTTGCAATTTCCTTTTGTTTTGTGCTGACATCACTTAAAAATTAGTTTATCTGGTCTTGGTAACGATAACCACATTTTCTTAGGAAGGTAAAATTCTATTGGAATTGTGCATTTTAGTACTAGTTATAGGTGAGGATTATCTGCTGCATCCAAGTTTTGTGTTCTGGCCTCGTTCAGCAATTACCTAGACTATAATGCTTGCCTTAAGTTCGAACATTTTAAATTTACTTTCGTTACTCAATGGATTTATTCACTTTCAATATTTACTGATGACTGACTACATAAACAGATACGATGCTGTCTCAAGAATGATTCCAAGCCTAGTGGTTCTCGAGAGATTGCCCAACAGCCACTCTGAAGACATGCTCAGATCCGCTCGCTTCTAATTGATCTCCCGCCCCTGCTGCTCGTTGAGCCGCTCAATAGTGTCTGCCACACCCAACTTTTATCAATCGAAGATGGGATCGAGATGAGAGCTTCCAGAACCGTACATCCCAGAGTGGTGGCTGCTACAGAACCGTACATCCCTCCAATCCCTACGGATATGCAACGCCGTGTCCTCTCTTGAGCAATGGAGTCTGTTTGGTGCATGGAAACTCCAACCACGTCAAGATCTTCCTCCTCCCTGTAGTACCTCTATATCTGGGGATGCAATTCAGAGTTGGAGAAGAGTAGAGAAAATGGAAGCCCTGTACGTACGGAACATCCTCACCTGTTTTGTATGTTGCATGTTACATGCCTTCCGTCCGACCAGCTGAACATTCCATTACTCAAAAGCAAAATTGTGTCAGAGGTGGTAGCTGGCAGGGCAGTGCTCCGGCCTCCGGCCTCCGGGTGTACATCAGCAAGGTGACAGAGTAGATAGCTTAAGAGTTTAGACAACTAATTATTGCGCCAATCCACCGGGGGTTGTAGCGGCAGTCTTGCTAGCGCGCGGATGGACAGCATAGTCCAGAGGTTTAGGTGTACTTTGTGTTAGGAAACTCGGCCCATGTGGCCCATGTGGACTCTCCCGAAACCCTAGATGTAGGTTATAAATATGAGGCAGAGGGTCACCCCGTGTATACGGATGCAATTAGAATAATAAAGCAGAGCAATCCCTCCTCGTATCTGTGTCTCTACCTCTTTCTCTGTTCTCCAGTTTAGATCTATTATGCAACCCCAGACTATTCGATAGCGAGGTTGTCTAATACGTTATCAGCACGAGTCTCTACCACAAGAAGCGGAGGATCGTCAACTACAACGAACGTCTACTACCAGCGATTGATCGCCCGATCCGATCTGCAATCAACTCGTTATCAAGCCAGCATCCACTCGAATTGCAGAAAGAAAAGTCCTACGTGACTCTATCCTACGCGATAGTCTACCGGAGAATAGATTGAAAAGGTGAGAAACGGTAAGAGTCTTTTGGGGTTCCTTTGTTTTTCTATCCTACGCGACTCTATCCTACGCGACTCTATCCTATTGCACCACCGAATTGTTCTTCTTTCTCGTGTTCCTTTGTTTTTCTCTTTTATCTTCTTTGAGTAGAGTCTTTTGGGGGCTAGGGTTTTTTTCTTCCCCCTGGTCTGCAGTGATTTTTCCTTTTTATATGGCGGGCAAGGGAACATGCATGCATTGGTCGGCCCTTTCTCAACCGACCATGTCCTTGGGGCACAAGCTTTTTTACATTGTCTTTTAACCCTTTTCTTACACCTGTCTCCAGCCAAGGGCTAGATTGGCTCTACGTGATGTCCTTTTATTTGTATTTTACGTTTTTACCCTCTACTCTTACGCCTTCCATAAGGGTTCTACGGGAATTTTACTTATCTTAGAGTCCCAGGCTAGTCTGACATGTCCTGGTGTTTCCCAAAGGGGCCACATCGGATGTCGACTTTGGCACTGCAGATCGTGCTTGTGTCGATAGGAAATCGAGCGGAGGGGAGTTCCCTCCGCTTCCTCCTTTCGCCGCGGAGGGGAGTTCCCTCCGCTTCCCCCCTCGCCACGGAGGGGAGTTCCCTCCGCTTCCTTCTTTGCCGCGAAGGGGAGTTTTTCTCCGCTTCCCCTCTCGCCACGGAGGGGAGTTTCCTCCGCTTCCTTCTTCGCCGCGGAGGGGAGTTTTTCTATTCTTTTCTACCTTCCCCGGGGGGTGGACTCCCGAGGTTTATAGTCCTTGCCTCGCCAGCGGGAGGAGGATTAAATGTCACAGGTGAGTCTTTATGAATCGTAGGGAGGCACAAGTCTTGCTTCGCTTGTCAAGGGAAGATGAGTTCATTTGGCCCACAACAGTAATGACTTATTGAACACCGAAACAGGGCCGGCCCTGGGGGGGGCAGGGTGGGCCACCGCCCCGGGCCCCCGCCAGTCAAGGGCCCCCAGTACCGGCCGGCCAACCCATATATATACTGATATACATCAATACAGGCTTCTCTAGGCCTAGATGCTAGTTCGCTTGGAGGCTGGAGCCTTGGATAATTGCCTGGTCGCCAGCCGCTAGGGCCCAGGAGACCAGGAGACAGGATTGAGTCGACGTGACTACGTGATAATGTGAGCAATCAGTTCATCAACATTGAGGGTTTCCCGTGACTCCCGTTTTCCACCGACAAGCCGTGAGGCGTGGCCGCCGGACCGCGTGAACGAGCGATCTCCAGGACCGACCAAGCACTTTCGAAGTTTCTTCACGGTTCGAGATGGTAAATTCTCTGCAAAACATTCTGCTCGGCTAGCAAAAGCAATCGCTGTCAGGCTGTCTCAATCTTCTCCTTTCAATCCATTGTCTTTTTGTTGTAGTCTAAGATTGATCAATCGGTGGTGCTACGACTACTGAAAAATACAAAACACATGTGATACATTTAAACCAGGTTTTGTTGGAGAGCAGATAGACCTTGCAGAGGTTCCTCAGTATATCAGAGAATATCACGTGGGACGTGGCGGCGTACCGCGTACGCGGCGTGCCGGCGTGTTCGCTTCATCGCTTGTAGAGATCGATCGGTCGATCGCGTGTTCAGTGTTCACGACTTCATCCCTAATCCAAGGTATAGAATATTAATCTTCCCTAATCTGTTTTTCCTATTAGTCTTACACTATTTAATCTTCGATACATTTATTATTTTCAGCGCCGTGCGTTATCAACTTATTATGTCATCTAGAAAGTATCCATCCGGTAGCGAAAAAAGAAAAAGAAAAAGATGTGTGGATGACTTCATAGAAACGCAGAGAGGAGCTATGGACAAATTTTTAAAGAGTAATGCAAGTCAGGGCCCTGATACAAGTGCTTCACCGAACTCACATGATGAGTTGGCGATAGTTGCCGTGGAGGAAGAGGAACCAGCTATTGGGATTTCTGAAGAAGAGGAAAATGTTGGCATCAACGTCGACGATAACAATGTAAGTGGCCCTGAGAATCTAGCTAATTCATCGGGTGCACATGCACAGTTTGCTAGTGTTGATGAACCGCTAGTTTATACTTCTGATATTTATGATCCAAGAAATTGGGATAATCTTGATAATAAAGCAAGAGACATATTAGTTGAGAAAGGGCCTATAAGAGAGGAAGGTACGGAATTCCCTCTAGACGATGCCTCAAGACATTTTGCATCTGCTCATTATTATAGAAAATTAAGCAATGGAGAGGTACATGATAGAAAATGGCTAGTTTATTCAAAACATGTTGACAAAGTTTTTTGCTTCTGCTGCAAGATCTTTAAGTCTAGCACTAATAAGAGTCCGAGTTCCTTAGCACATGATGGATATAGAAATTGGAGGCATATTAGTGAGAAGCTTAGAGAACATGAAAATAGTGTTGAGAACTATAGAAATGTGGGGTTTTCTTCTTGTCTAAACATTGCAAAAGGTATTGCAAATGACATGGGTGTAGAGACATTGTTTCCAGTAAAGCATCGTGCCGTGAGGAAGAAACAATTTGATGAAAGTAATTGCCAAGAAGAAATCCTAGAAATTGAGAGGGCTTTTGAAGTTAAATATTTTTTGGTTTTGGTTGATATGGCGATCACTTCTTTGAAAACCAGATTCGAAGAACTCATGGTGTTTAAAGATATATTCGGATTTTTATTGAGCTCAAGCACCCTGAAGTCATTAAATGATAGTGAACTTGAAGAGTGTTGCACTAAATTTGCAGACACTTTCTCTCATGATGGTTCATCTGATGTTGAGGTATATGATCTTATTTCTGAATTAAAGATTATGAAATTCACTTTGCCAGATGGAGCATTGTCTGCTATGGAGATTTTCGAGCATGTTAGAGATTTGGATTGTTATCCTAATGTCTCCATTGCTTATCGAATCTTATTTACTGTGCTGTGACTGTTGCATCGGCTGAAAGAAGCTTTTCAAAATTGAAATTGTTGAAGAACTATTTGAGATCAACAATGACTCAAGAAAGGTTAAATGATTTGGCGACTTTATGCATCGAGAAGAAGTTATTGGACGAGATTGATATCAATAGTATAATTGATGACTTTGTATCACAAAATGTTAGAAGAAATTTTTTAAGATGATGCCAAGTGCCAAGTAAGTATTTATGATTACAATTTACATTTGTCATTTCATAAACTTTAAAGTGTTCTATAGAAGTAATTTTTGTGCATCGAATATTAGTTTATTCAATAATGTGTGCTTATAAGACTATATATATGTACATACATACATATATATATATATATATACGTATATATGTATACGTATATATATGAGGTGGTGAATGGGGCCTCCATATAAGTTTTCGCCCCGGACGCCCAAAATGCCAGGACCGGCCCTGCACCAAAAATATTGTTGTTATCAGGGGTAGTGACGACCAAGGTTCAAATTTTCGCCGGGAATTCGCGAGATTTCGCCGATAACTCGGATTTCGCTCGTGGACGAAATACTAAATCCCGGGTAAATTCAAGTTTTTCGAAAAATCTACAGTAACTTGTATAATCTCGCCGAAATTTCGGCTATAATGGACGAAATCTCAGTAATTAGTCCAATATTTGTAAGTATTTTGACCGGATAGGGAAGAAAGAAAACCGGATTTGGCCGGATTTTTTCAGACAAAGATCACATTATCTCAGTGAGGAACACATGCAAAAAAAGAAGAATAAAAAACAATATGAAACGTTGCTATGTTTGAGTATATATATCTTTGACCAACTCCCTGGTGATTAGCTCTATTAACTAAAGGCTATCAGTTTCTAGCCAAGCATCTTTGCACGTGGTGTCCTGGCAGGGAATAAAAGCATTCACTTGCTTTTGAGTCACAGACTCAACATTCAACATCCAGCCAAAATCAGCATCGCACCTCACTGCTATTTCCTTCTCCACTACCTCCGGCCAGGGTCCGGCGAAATCCGAGCTTCCCCATTCCAATCCGGCCGCAGGAAGGGCATGTCTCGGTCACTTTAAGCGAAATCTCGACCACTTGAAGCGAGATCTCGGGGTATTAAACAAAATCTCGGTAAGTGTTGTATAAATCTCGGTTAGTTATGAATCTAATTGTTTTACATGGTTTACTATGAAGCTCATGGTTATACTATGAAGCTCTCTGTCCACATTGGTAATAGACCCAAATCTCGGCTCATTCATGTTTTACTACATGGTTTACTTTGAAATCTCGGTTAGTTTCTTCAGAAATCTAGGCTCACTCATTGTTTACTTGGTTTCTTCAGAAATATTGCTTTGCATGGTTTACTTTGAAGCTTATTGTTTGACTATGAAGCTCTCTGTCCTAGCTACTTTATTATGAAGCTCATTGTTAGACTATGAAGCTCACTGTCCTAGCTACTTTACTATGAAGCTCATTGTTTGAGTATGAAGCTCTCTGTCCTAGCTATTTTACTATGAAGCTCATTGTTTTACAAAGCAAGAACAACTAGTTCATATGGTAAGCAATTCGTAGATGCAAGAACAAATTTTCTCCCATGGTAAGCAATTATCAACAAAGTAGTGTCCAGCATCCCCCTTCCATGATTCCTAAAACCCAGCTAGTTCATCTACGTAGAGTATTTGTGTCACTTTTTATTTTGACAAGCGCATTGAAGGAACCGCAAAAATATCATACATACCTTCATGAAGGTTATGCAATATCGGTGTAGTGTCCACCTTCCCATATGAATTTAGCTTCATTATTCAGCTTCGTTGTTTCATAAATAATGTTGTTCTTGTGAATAGCATTGACCCATATTCTCATTTTCTGGAACTACAGAGTGGTGATGGCAGATCATATCGGTACCGTCTGGGAGCATGGAGAGCGCATTGGGCAGGGGTCTAAATGCAACTACTGTAGTCATCGCATGAAGGGTGGTGGCGCGACCCGTCTGAAGGAACACCTTGCTGGCCGCGCCGGTGAGGTGAAGGCTTGCCCTGGTGTGCCTAAAACTGTTAGGCAAGCTATGCTGAGGGACCTCTGGGGATGTCGCGAGAAGAAAAAGGAGAAGGAGGCGCTGCGCCTCCGTCAGGAGGAGGCTTGCGATGACTGGGCCACAGACTATCGTACCGAGCAGGAGCAGCTCAAGATGGCCATAAAGGCCTCGAAAGAAGAGGCTTACCTCAGGAATCAAGGTTTCACCGTAGGATCGGGGTCTGGGAGTGGAGCATCGAGGCCAAAGATCCAATCGACGATCGACGGAATGTTTGGCAGGTCCAAAACAACGCGAGAAGGCCATTTCACCATAGATGCTGACCTAGCTCGGAGTGGTATGTCGCAGCAACCCCGTATTGACACTTCGTTCAAACAGGGGGTGAGGCAGAAGCTTGGGAGGGCATGGTCGAAGTGGTTTCATGCAAATGCAATCCCAGGAAGGAAGGCCGAGTGTCCATACTTCACAGGTGCAGTTAAGCTGACGCAGGAGCTCGGTCCAGGGATTCGTGCACCACGGGGCCATGAGACCGATGGGAAGTACCTCGATGAGAATGAGAAGGAGATTATTCAGTACCTCCGGAAGTTCAAGTCCGATTGGGCCACATTTGGTGTCACAGTTATGTGTGATGCTTGGACTGGTCCGACAATGCAAAGCATCATCAACTTCATGGTGTACTGCAATGGCGTCATGTTCTTCCACAAGACCGTCAACGCGACAGGTATGCCATTTGGTGTGTTCATATTATCAGATTGTACATAGTACACGTAATAACTTGTTGTGTCTGCATTGCACAAGCAAGGTCCAGGACCATAAGTACTTGCTTCAGGAGATTATGACCGTGGTGTCGCAGGAAATAGGGGTCGAGCATGTGGTGCAGGTGGTTACTGACAACGGATCGAATTTCAAGAAAGCATGCCAGATGTTACGAGTGCAGTACCCACATATTGTCTGGCAACCGTGTGTGGCACACACGGTGAACCTCATGCTCAAAGAGGTGTCTGAGTTCCCAGAGATCAAGGGGGTCGTAGAAGCGGCGAAGAGGATTTGCCGCTTCTTCTACAACCATAAGAATCTGCATGCGCAGATGAGGGAGCATATACACGGGGAGTTGGTCAGACCAAATGCCACACGATTTGTCACGACTTATGTTTTCCTTAATAGCTTTATGGAAAAAAAGGAGAAGTTTCATCAGTGGATGACCAATAACGACTGGACAAGTAGCAAGTGGGCTGCGACGGAAGAGGGCAAGTTCGCGTATGACCACCTGGTCGATAGGGGTTGGTGGGACCTTCTCGATTGGTGCGTTAAGGCCGTTCAACCAATGTACAAGTTATTGAGGTTTGCAGATAAAGAAAAGTTGCCAACAATTAGTGGACTCATGCTGCAATACCCGTTAGCCTCTGGTGAGTACAAGCAACTTAGGCAAGAGGGTGGTGTCCAGTACAAACCATTCATTAAGTTACTTGAGAAGAGAATGACGCAGATAAATGATGGGACATTCGTGCGTGCAGGCACATGAAATACATACTTTTCATTGTGTTGTTGAGGTTCTTTTCATTTCCGTTGTGATAACTCACAAATATGTTGTCTATTGCAGCTGCCGTCCTAGACCCACTGTCTCACTACCAATACACCATATGTAACACTCCCTCATTCATGGGGCAGCTATCCACTGCCCTAGGCATTGTAGCCGATGATGAGGCGGTGGAGGCTATTAGGGAAGCAGACATCTATCGGTTGAGGAGGGGTGATTCAAGACGCCAGCTAGCGTGAGCGCAGCACGTGATCCCGGCATGCCTACCGGGTAAGTTAATCATTCCAGTGGTGTTTGTGATGGGTGGTAACACATGATCATTCCAGCTAATACGATCGTACTGATGGAACGTGTTATTCTCTGTAGCACAATGGTGGATGGCATTTGGAAATGAGACGCCGACGTTACAAAAGTACGCCATGAGGCTGGTGTCACAGTGTGCATCGTCCAGTGGATGCGAGCGTAATTGGAGCACGTTTGCCTTGGTGCATTCGCAATTAAGGAACCGATTAAGTTACGCAAAGCTCCAGAAACTCGTGTTCGTCCATTACAATCTCCGACTTCGACTACGGGATTATGAATCGACCCGGGATGTAGTAGAAAACATTGACCCGTTCGATCGCCTAATTGAGGATGCGATGCAGTCCGGTAGGGACCCGATTGCAGATTGGTTTGACACATCGATGTCCTGGATCGGAGCCTCTCGCTAACGAGGACAAAGGTACGACTACCGCCGACGAAATTTGTGGTTGACAGCATCCCGGAGACAGATCTCGAAAAGACCACAGGTAATGCGTAAATATATCTTGTTAAACTTGTTAGTCCTATACACGCGGCGTCTCAAAACTCACAACAAGTTATTGTGAACTGGCTGCAGGTGGGAAGAGCATCCCACAGTGGACTCAGTTCTCCATGGGCGACACTCACAAGGGGAAGAGGAAGCGTGGCATCGATGATGACTTGCTGGCGGGTGCTCTGAGTGGCTTTGAGAAGTTGTCGGCTGATCCACGTGGTAAGGGAAAAGGACCGTCTAGAAGCGATGATTCGCCAGATGTGCACAGTGATGATGAAACAGAGACCCCCCCGAGGCTCCACACGACCGAAAGAGTGCCGATAGCAGCTCATCGTCAGACTCTGCAGGCGATGATGCTCGCTATTCCCTCCGATCCTGTTCACAACCACCAACACCGGGAGGATCGCAGCAGGGGGGAACTACCCCGAGGAAGGGATCACAGAGGCAGACCCGTGGCACACAACGGAAGGGAACTGGCACTACTGTGGGTGGGCGAGCGGGGCGACCTCGAGGATGACATAGCCTCGTGGTCTAGCAGCCAGTCTAGCAGCAATTGGGTATTCCCCACGGAGCAACCTGGCTACCCCATGTTAGGGTACGGCTCGATGACCTACGAAGGTGATCACGGTGTGTACGGTCACCGCCAGAGTCACGACGGGTCGATGACCTACGGAGGTGATCACGGTGTGTACGGTGACCGCCAGAGTCACCACGGGTCGATGACCTACGCAGGTGATCACGGTGTGTACGGTCACCGCCAGCGTGACGCCGGGTCGACACAGTCATCGTTGTTTGACTACACTGATCCCTACACGGAGCCGTATGCACGACAAATGCCTACCAGGTACTTGCATCAGTCAGAGCAACATGCGGCCTGGATCGCTCATTACGAACACTGGAAGTCCGTATGGCTACCACAGAACGTGACCTGGGAGGATTACAAGCAAGCGCACGAGAGGAAGTACAACGAGATCATTGTTGATAATGCAGAGGTAGAGGTTGCACCATACACGTACTACTACTCGTAGGTACGTCAATGCATAGTTGTTGACCGTATCATTTTACTCTTTCCACACTTCTTCATGCAAAAAATATCCATACTCCTTATTTAATTTTGCCTCTTGCAGGTCTCCGATGGGTAGGGGCGTCATCCATGATCTATGTTACAAGCCTTCAACAGGTATTTCTCTCGCGTATGTATTTATGAAACAATTTGTGATGGATGGAACACTTGATGTTTGTGATGGATGGAGCACATGATGTTTGTGATGGATGGAACACATGATGTATGTGAATGTAATTTAAATATTTATAATTTGTGATCATATTATGTAATGCTCGTATTATGATGCCTGGTTAAAGTGATCAAATCAAAAAACAGACGAAATACTGCCGAAATTTTGTTGTGAACTTGTGAACGGTATTTTATGTGCAAAAACTTAGTAAATTTCATTCAAATAGATAGAAATATCACATAAATCCTTTCATGTTTTTTTTCAAAATTTTTTCCCTTTTTTTCTGGCTTCAGGATACCATTTTATAGTACTTTTCACTCTATGATTTTTTACAAATTACTCAAGGTTGATCATTATCTACAGATTACATGTAAATATGCAATGATATGTCAGAAGCATACATAAAAAATTTCAAAAAAAAATAACGAATTTTTCATACTTGTTTTCCCATTTTAATCTGGACGAAATTTCGCATATTTGGACCGAAATTTCGGTTTTTGGGGCGAAATCTCGGAAATTTTGGTTTTTGAATTTCGTCCGAAATAACGAGATCTCGCCGAAAAATCGGATTTCGGCCGACGCCGGGATTTGAACTAAAACGAAATTTAGAACCCTGGTGACGACAACATACGTACTTCCTGGCCGAACCAACAAAAAGATCAAAAGAGAATTGAGTCATCACTGCACAGGTGGAATAAACACATACGATGCTGTCTCAAGAATGATTCCAAGCCTAGTGGTTCTCGAGAGATTGCCCAACAGCCACTCTGAAGACATGCTCAGATCCGCTCGCTTCTAGTTGATCTCCCGTCCCTGCTGCTCGCTGAGCCGATCAATAGTGTCTGCCACACCCAACTTTAATCAATCGAAGATGGGATCGATATGAGAGCTTCCAGAACCGTACATCCCAGAGTGGTCCCTACGGATATGCAACGCCGTGTCCTCTCTTGAGCAATGGAGTCTGTATATGGTAAATGGAAACTCCAATCACGTCAAGATCTTCCTCCTCCCTGTAGTACCTCTATATCTGGGGATGCAATTCAGAGTTGGACAAGAGTAGAGGAAATGGAAGCCCTGTACGTACGGAACATCCTCACCTGTTTTGTATGTTGTATGTTGCATGCCTTCAGTCCGACCAGCTGAACATTCCATTACTCAAAAGCAAAATTGTGTCACAGAGGTGGTAGCTGCCAGGGCAGTGCTCCGGCCTCCGGGTGTACATCAGCAAGGGGACAGAGGAGCTAGCTTAAGAGTTTAGACAACTAATTATTGCGCCAATCCACCGGGGGTTGTAGCGGCAGTCTTGCTAGCGCGCGGATGGACAGCATAGTCCAGAGGTTTAGGTGTACTTTGAAGTCTCCGACTATTTCTTGAACACTCATGTGAATGGCGCCGTAAAAAGCTCGCTGGATCCTGTTTTTCCATATAATCGAATGGACTAGCTAGGAATCTAGGATTTGTTATTGTGTTGCTGTGGAGCTGGTGTAGTGTTGTCGTTGTTGCCTGAATATATGTTGAAGGATTAGGAACCACTATTTTTGGGTGTACTTTTGTTGAATTTTTGCAGCATATTGCGTCTATCGTATCGGATCCCAAGCCTTCTCCTCAGTCCTCAGTCCCCTGCGTCCGTAGCTAACCACCGAAGCAACAGACACACAAACACGCACAGCTCGTTGACTCCACTCCAGCGGCAATAAGGGCCGGGCCGTCCGGTTGGTCGGCGACCGCGAGCGTAGGAGGAGGCGACGCGCTCATGTACTTGCGCTAGCACGAGGCGGAGGTCACACTTTGGCCACCGCGCAGCTCCACTGCAATTCGCAGGTATAATGTAATGTAATGCGTTGTTACTGTTGCGACAAGAAAGCTATTGAGAGTTGCAGTTGCGTTTGGTCGCTCTCGCTTCAACTAGCTTCAGTTCCGTTCCACGGCCAATGTGTTTGCAGCGAAGGCGGGAGCCTCCTAACACTTTTTTTAAAGTTTTGGGAGTGTATAGGCATCATCCGGATGTTTTTGTCCTAAAAATCATCTAAACTTTGGACCGTACGATCAAAACACACATCCGTAGGATCAACCCACCTCGAATTCAGGGGGGTGTGCATCAATCTGAAAGCAAATCCAATGGCCCAGAATTTGGATGATGGTCGCTAAAGAAAACATCCGGATGAAACTTATCAAAACCCTTTTTTAAAATGATGAAGCTTTTTTTTAATTGTTCCATAGCCAGGTTGCAGATTGAATATGGCACTGCTGTAAGCACTGGTGATTGGCCTTCCGATTGGTTTTATTTTTTTTTTTTTTTGAAATTTTTTAAATCCTCTATGGCATGTTAGTTCGACATAGCATTTCAGAGTCCACAGTGCATGATCAGGTGTATATAGCTATATAATTTTCATAGTAACATTAACAATTTCTTATTTTTCTTCCATTGAAAGTAGCTGTCGATTACTAATTTTCTTGTTAGTTGAAGAGCAGAGGTTGCTTACAGAAAACCGAGAATAAGAGCCTAATCCATGGGCTCTCTGAGGGATCAACTATGTTGGAATAAAGTGGGCTTGGTCCAGATCAACTAATTCCTAGAGAAAATCTCAAAGGCCCATGTGGGAGCAAGAGGATGGTGAAATCCTTTAGTCCCACCTTGCTAGTGAAAGGGGAGAAACACCTGTGGCTCTCTATATAAATTACCTATCGGCCACCACCAGGAGTGTGCTTGAGGCTTGAGAGGGGTTAGAGTTTTGCTACCTCTCGCTATTGCGCTACCACCGTAGCCTTCTCCATTCTGAGCGCCGGCGTGCACCTGCGATCGGGAGAGCAGGTCTCCGGAACCCTTCACCTTCGAGATCCTACACCGGGAGAGGGCGAATAAGGTATTTAGGAAGCGCTTCCCGCGACTGCTCAAGATCTTCACCAAGGGTCGCCTTCCTGTTCCTGCTGCTAGGCATCACAGTGAGCGGCTCCTGCGACGTGCCGTCAATAACATCATCCACATCAACATCGCGACTACACCAACCGCGTCATCTGCATCTTCTTCTGCTCAGTACGTTCGATCTATCCTAATCTCGTGGTTAATCATGTTTAACAAGATGGTCATGTTGTTCGTGCTGTCTGGTATGGTAGAGAAATACATGCTAGTTTCTATGATGTTGTTCATGATTTATATTAGGAATTTAATCTGGAAATTGTCTAATTACTCAACAATCCAAAAATCTTATTGTAGACAACTTCCTGGATTAACAATGGCTGGTTTTGCCGACGCACTGAGGCCGGAGATTAAATTCTCTGGTGTGCACTTTAAGAGGTGGCAAGTCAAGGTCACGCTCTGGCTTACGACTATGAATGTATTCTGGGTTAGTAAAGGCAAGCCTGAAGGTGATCTCTCTGCTGAGCTGCAGAAAAGTTTCACGGATGCCAATACTATCTTCGTGGGATGCATTCTTAGCGTTCTTCTTGCCGATCTGGTGTGATGTGTACATGCACATAACAGATAATGAAGGTCTTTGTGGGATACACTGAACGCCAAGTTCGGTGCATCGGATGCGGGTAGTGAACTGTATGTCATGGAAAACTTTCATGACTATAAGATGGCTGATAATCGCTCTGTTGTAGAGCAAGCCCATGAGATACAGTGCATTGTCAAGGAACTCGAACTCCTAGAATGTGTCTTACCTGATCCTTTTGTGGCCGGTTGTATCATTGCAAAACTGCCTCCCTCGTGGAGGAGTTTCGGCACTACTCTAAAACATAAGAGGACAAAGATATCAGTCGAAAATCTGATAGCGTCCCTTGATGTTGAAGAGAAGGCTTGGGCTAAGGACTTCAGTGGTAAGGGAGTAGAGAGCCAGTCCAGCGCCAATATGGTTCAGAAGAACTACGGCAAGAACAAAGGGAAGAACAAGCCTAATAAGACTACCAACTTCAAAAAGAAGAAGATGAACAAGGCTGAGATGCCCTGCTTCGCATGTGGTGAAGTCGGGCATTTTTCCAAGGACTGCCCAGATCGTGTAGACCGTCGAGGGAAAAAGGCCAACAATGGACAGGCGTCCAAGGCTGTCAACACGGTGACCGCTAGCAACACTGGAGACGGAGGGTATGGTAATTTACCTTCTGTGTTTTCAGTATTTCAGTCTTCCAATTGGTGGATTGATACGGGTGCTAATGTTCATGTGTGTTCTGACATTAATATGTTCTCTTCTTATCAGGACACTCGGGATTCCTCCGTCCTAATGGGGAATGGGTCACATGCTTCTGTTCATGGCACTGGCATAGTGGATCTGCAGTTTACTTCAGGAAAGATCGTGGAGCTAAAGAACGTGCAGCATGTCCCTTCTATAAGCAAGAATCTCGTTAGTGGCTCCCTTCTATGCAAAGATGGGTTTAAGGTAGTGTTAGAGTCCAATAAAGTAGTTGTATCGAGGCATAGACTATTTATTGGTAAAGGCTATGAGTGCGGAGGCTTGTTCCGCTTTTCCCTTTCAGATTTCAGTAATAAGTCTGTGAACCACATTTGTGGTAGTGTTAATGATGATGCGAGTATTTGGCACTCTCGTTTATGCCACATTAATTTTGGTCTTATGAATCGGCTTTCCAGCATGAGTTTAATTCCGAATTTCACTATTACCAAATGTTCTAAGTGTCATAGTTGTGTGCAATCGAAGCAACCTCGGAAGCCTCACAAGGCGACTGAGGAGAGGAACTTGGCACCTCTAGAACTCATACATTCTGATCTATGCGAGATGAATGGTGTGTTGACAAAGGGTGGAAAGAGATACTTTATGACATTGATTGATGACGCGACTAGATTTTGCTATGTTTACTTGTTGAAAGCTAAGGATGAGACGCTACACTACTTTAAAATCTATAAAGCTGAAGTTGAAAATCAACTAGAGAGAAAGATCAAACTCCTTAGGTCGGATCGTGGTGGCGAATATTTTTCCCAAATCTTTGATGATTTCTGTGCGGAACATGGTATTATTCATGAGAGGACACCTCCCTACTCACCCGAATCAAACGGGATTGTCGAGAGGAAGAACCGCACGCTGACTGACTTGGTGAACGCCATGTTAGACATGGCTGGTTTATCTAAGGCATGGTGGGGGAAGCTGTGTTGACTTCATGTCATGTCCTAAATAGAGTTCCTAATAGAAACATGGAGAATACCCCTTACGAGAAGTGGGTTGGGAGAAAACCATCGCTTTCTTACTTGCGCATGTGGGGATGCTTGTCGAAAGTCAATGTACCGATTAACAAAAAGCGTAAGCTCGGGCCTAAGACAGTGGATTGTGTCTTTCTGGGATATGCTCAGCGGAGCATCGCTTATAGATTTTTAGTAGTTAAATCTGATGTGCCTGATGTGGTGGCGTGGAACCACCGGGATTCTTTTTTCTCTTCTTTCTCTAGGGATTGTTGTTTTTCTTTTTTCGGGGAACCTGCTCCCTCACCGTCTTCTTCCCCTCTTTATAGGGCTGGCCTGGGAGCATGCACGTATCGACCGGCCTCCTTTCTTTTCTTCCTCTTTATCGCCAAGGACTAACTTGACCTTTTTCTTCCGTCGCGTCCCCCATGTATTGGGCTCTTTATCCTCTATTCGTACACCATTTGTGGGGGTTCGACGGGAATTTCACTTATGTTGGGGTCTCAGATCAGCCTGACATGTCCTTGCGCTTTCGGGAGGGGTTGTTGGGGGGTGTCAGACCTTGGTGATTGGCTCTAATTTCTCGTCGAAGGAAGACACGGCTGGGAGTGGTTTCCTCCGGTTTCCTCCCTCGCCGCGGAAGGGGACTTCCCCTCGTTGCGGGGGGAAAAGGGGGGATCTTTTTCCATCTCTCTTTTTTACCGGGGGTTGATCTCCTAGGGTATGGACTCATTGCTTTACCGAAGGAAGAGGTCAGTGATTATAGACTCGTTCACGTAGGCTATTGGATACGGGGGCTTCGTTTAGCTGGCCGAGGGGGGAGGGATGAGCCTGGTCGGTCCACCACACTAGCCCCTCATGTCAGCGGGTAGAAGTCGTTCTGCTCGCTGGGATGTAATAGTAAGTATCCGAGTTTTTTTTTGTGCATATCCTGGGGAGATAGGGTTTTCCGACGGTGGTGGAGTTCCTTTTCTTTTGCTCCGCATTTCTCCCGTTTTCTTTTCTCATTCGCGTTCTCCTCTGGCATCTGTCTTCCTGATCCTTCACCAATCTAGATCTCCATGGGTCCTAAACGCCCTCCTAAGATAAAGCCCGTCTTGAGTAAGGAGGATGCCGCGGGGTTATCCCCCATTTTGGGGCGGTCGACGTTGAGCTCTGCCGATCTCGACGCATTAGCGGTTGATTTCCGGGTGATGCGCCCTTCCATGCGCCTCCCTGGTGATGAGGAAGCCCCTCGGCCTCAAGCGAATGAGGCAGTGGTATTCGCGGCATTTCTCAAAGCGGGCCTTCGCTTCCCGTCCGCCCCTCTGTTGGCGTCAGTACTCCGGGTTTTCCATGTAGAGCTTTCACAGCTTACCCCCAACGCTATTGTGCGATTGACAGTGCTGGAATGGGCGTTCCGCCCGGCTGGGATTCATTTGACAGGGCGCTTGTTCTCTCTTATAGAAGATGCGTTTTGGCAACCAAAACAACAGAAAATAGGGAGCGAAGGCCGCAAGTCGTGTTTTGGTTCTCTGAACTTTCGCACGAAGAGGTCCTCAGAAAGGAAATCCCAAAGAGCGCCGCCAAGGGGAAATGGGATTCAGGATGGATGTCACGGTGGTATTACCAAATCCTCGTGGGTCCAGACTCTTCCCTTCATACTCCGATGGGTCCCGTCCGCGCGATTCGATCCCCTAATTGGAGCGCGACGGCGGAGGAAGTTGGATGTCTTGATTATCTGAAGGCTCTTCGTGCGCAGAGTACGATGCGAGACCTGGTAGAGGAATATTGTCTATGTCGTATCGACCCCTTAGCTAGGAGCTCCGCCGTTACTCTGGAGCGGTCGTCGGGAGGCACGGTGTCTGTGGTTCGGCCAGAGGGGGTACAAGATCTGGGGCGCAGGGCAGCCGAAAGATTGGCCCGCAGGCTTCTAGGTCCTTGCCAAAGCGATTGAGTATGAGGCCGCCATGAACGCTATCGGGATCACTCGATGCTCTTGGTTTACTGACTGGGGGCGTCGCGCGCCCCCTCATACCAGAGGGTCAGCCGGTTCTCCTCGCCCGGCCAAACGAGCTAGGTTGGCTCGCGTGGCGTTGCCCCAAGCTGCTGCCACTTCTGGCGGGAGCGAGGATTTGGGGGATGATGACGATGAGGATGCGGATTGGGGTGAGGAGGAATCCAGCGATGAAGGTGATTCCTCCGGCTCCGTCGCGGTTACGTCTCTCCTGCCGCTGCCCCCTTCGGATTCTGTGAACGCTGTGGGGCCCTCCGAAACGCTGCCCTCGAATGTTGCGGGCGAGCCCTCAGTTAGGCCGTCCGTCCCGGATACGAGTTTTCCCGAGACCACAGCAGACCTGATTGCTGTGGGGGGGTCCCCTCGGCCCTCACACTTGATCCTTCCGATGATGTGCATGTTGGCGGAGGCCAATCCCCCGGGTACTCGTTTCTAGGGATCCCTGGAGTGGAGACTATCAATTTGTGCGATGAAAACGATGATGATTTTCCAGCTTCGGAGTACGCATAGGAACAGCCTAAAGGCAAGGCCGTCCTTGCAACGGGGGAGACGCGGGGTTTGCGGCTAAACGTTTCCACTCCTGACACCCCCCACCGGGGGAGAAGGTCGTACTCCTGACACCTTTCCCGTCAGCTCGTTGGGGTACGATGTCATTTCAGGTTTTGACGAAGTCGATGCAGGAGGTGATAATGCGAAGGCGGCGGGGGCATTAAAACCATTGGAGCAGGTCCAAACTGGAGCGCTCGCCACTCCTTCACCTGTCGCGGAGGAAAAGGGTCCGGAACCTCCGATTCCAACTTCTCAAGGCGTCCCCGTTCCGAGTGGAGGGACTTTACCTTCGAACCAACCCACCCCCGCGGGTGGTGTTGGTTCCTCTTTTGTTCGCTTTGACTTGTCAGATTTTTCGGCCTCAGATTTTGAAAGGGCGGCACAAGGCTCCGTCTTTTAAGAAAGATGCGCGCGGCTTTTTCTCCCTACAATAAATTTGTGGCCTTATTTAGGGAAATTAATGACCTTTCCCTTTGTGAGATCTCGATGGATCATCATTTAAAGGTATTGTCCCTTTTGAGTATATATTACTGGTCTCTATGTCCTTCAACATTCTTCTTCGTCATTTTTAGGGGACGGTTATCGCTTCAGAGGTATCGCGTCGCTTTCGGACGTACTTGGACCAGTTTAACAAGGGAGTCCAGGATTGCGACGCAGCGAAGGATCGGGTGGTGGAACTAGAAGCAGAGAAGGCTAGCCTCTCAACGGCCCTTCAGGAATCCAAGGACTCGTTGGCTAAGGTGCAGGCCGAAGCATCTCAAAGTCGGGATTTGGCTGCAAAGAACGCAGAGCTCGAGGGGGTAGTTTCCCTGATGCGGGACCGTCTCGCCGAAGAGGAGCGAGCTCGCATGGCGGCGGAACGGAACGAGAAGAAGAAAGATGACCGAATAGAAGAATTGAAGAACCTATTGGCGGTGGCCGAAGAGGGCAAGAACATGTTGAAGAAGCAAGTGGAAGAACTCCCCTCTCAACTCGCAGCGGCGCGAAGCGAGGTTCAAGCTCATCTTCAGAGGCACAAATGAGCGGAGGAGCGTCACGACGTGGTCCGGAAGGAATTGGAATCCATTGTCTCGGGGATTCATGGGGCCACGGAGGCCTTTCTTCAGCAGCTTCCTCGGTTCGGCATTGATGCAGCTCCGAGCCGTATCCCTTCCTCCAGCCTGGAAGCGGTCTCCTTCCTCGAGAAATCAACTAAGATCTTTGGGGATTCAGTGTTGACCTTCGGCGATTACTGCGCGAGGCTGGGCTTCGTCAAAACTGCTCAATTATTGGAGGCGAAGGGATGTACGCATATTCGCGAGTACTTCGGTTTTTCCTCTGTTGCCCCGCCGTTACCAGGGTTCGGGGATATCCCTTCGTCCGGGAAGCCTTCCTCCGCCGCATCTCGGCTATCATCAAGCTTTATGTCGGATTTCTGGAAGCAGCATGGGGAGCCCACTGCGAGGGAATCGGTGCGTCGAGCTCGTGCTGTAATGCGCGACTCAGGGAAAGGCAAAGAGAAGCCACCTCCTCCTTAGTTTGGACATTTTTGTATGATGGAATTATTGTAAACACTTGAATTGAACTATGCATTTTATCCAATGACCATGCATGTTCGTTCGTTCCCCGGGTCCCTTCGTCCGAAGAGCGTTCAATTTCTCTCGACGAGGACCCGATGTCAGTGACGAGTGTTAGAAGGACTTAATGATTTGGCAAACTTCTCGAGGGACGTGGGGACGCCTTGGCTTCCCGCGTTCCTATTTAACTTTGGCTTTTTGCCTTCCTTGCCCTGGCCAGCCTTATTAGTTTCAGAGTAGACGATCACTCTCTATTCTTGTTTTCTTCTTGCTTTTTCAATGGCTGACATCCCCGGGGAAGTCATGGAAGAAGACCCCATTTTCGCCAACCTGGATGAGGGACCGCCTGTAGCGGAAATTCCACCGCTGCTAGGGGAGGAGGGAGCCCCTATTATGGTTCTTGATCTTCCGGGTGACGCTCTCGCTCCCGGGGGTCTTCCAGTCGCCGGCGATCTTGAGGCCATCATCGGAGAGCTATGGGCGGATTTCGATATGGCCGTGGCCGCAGAAGAAGCCCTCGCCCGAGACCTCGCCAATCTCGACATATTGATCGGAATGGTGCCGCGGCTGTGTAACACCCCAAAATTTTGCTTTTCATAAATTCATGTGTGATTTGGCACTTTGGTGAATTTTTGGAATTTTCTGGAATTTATTTGGAATTTATTTGAATTTATTCCATTTTGAAATAATTAAAGAATTAAACTTTGCAAATAAAATTTTATTGGAAATATTTTATTTGAGTCCCAAATACCCTAAAGTATTTTCCAGAATTTTTCTGGAATTTTTCTGAGTCTTTTGCTATTTTTAATTTTTAATGAATTAAATGAATTACTGGGAATTATTTTAAATATTAAATCGCTGGAAAATCAACTCGGGTCGAGTACTGTTCATCCGACCGAGTCGGAACCCGAGTCGGACTCGAGTCCGACCCGAGCCAGTTGACTCGATCTAACCAGCTCAAAACCCTAATCAATCCCAACCGTTGGATCAAGATCCAACGGCTGAGATCCGCCCGTACCGGTTCGAGCCGTATCCGGCCCGGATCCGATCGCGCCAGGCGATCGTGGCCGTTGATCGTGCCACGTGGGCGGCTGTGCGTCGTCGTCTCCGAGACCGAAGCCGGACTCGCCGCCGCGCGCCGCCGTGTAAAACTAGGTTTCCGTCTCGCACGAACGCCGAGGCTATTTAAAGCGTGAGACGCCCCTCGAGGTTGCCCTCATCTTTGCGCACTGCTCTCTCGAGCCATCTCGCCGAGCCGCCGTCGTTATTCGTGGCGAGCTCGCCGTAGTTGGAGGAAGTGACCGCCGCGTTTTTGCTCGATTCCGCCGTCCGTCGCTCTTCCGCCGAAGGAGCCCAGATCCGGAACCACCGTGACGAGACGCACCGAAGGAAGGATTCATCTCGCCGAGCGCGCTGAAACGCCGTCCGGCAAGGTCGCTGCCCTCCGCGCCGGTGAGCAGCGCCGCCGCAAGCCATCGCCGGACCGCGAGCTCTCACCGTCCGATCAAGATCCAACGCTTCGTGATCACGCCACGTCGGCGCCAAGACGGTGAGATTGCGTTACGATTTCAGATCTAATCTCACCATCGGATCTAGATCCAACGGTCCAGAAATCGATCGCGTTAACCCAAACGCGTCAACATCGGATCTAATCCGCGGTTGAATTTCAAACCGACGGCCGGGATTGCGCCACGTGACGGAAGATGGACCGACGCGGTCGGCCGCTGGCCCACGCTGGCGCAAGGCAGGACGCCGATACGCGGCCCGCGTGTCGAAGGGCCCGCATGTCGCTGGCTAATCCACAAGCGCCGACGCCACCCATGACGTCACAAAGGGGTCCCACATGTCAAGATCTGTGGTCGAGCCCGGCCGACGCCGGCGATGACGCTACCTCGAGGGGGCCCACATGTCAGCGACACGTGGAGTCGTGGACCGAGTCCACGGTGGACCCAAGCCGAGCGTGGACCGAGCCCATGAGCCTACCGACGCCACCAACCAATCGAGAGGCTGCCACGTGTCCATGCCGACGCAATAATTAATTTCCAAAAGAAAATGATTTATTAATTCGAAATATTGATTCAAATTTAGATTCAAACTTCAAACGCTTATAACTTTTATGCTTTCAACTCCGATTTGAGTGATTCAAATTTCTAAATTTGTATAAAATTAAGATCTACCTAAATATAAATTTTATTTAATTTTTGGACTAAGTTTTTCTCTGCAAAATTATTTAATTGATTATTTAAACTTTAAATAATCATAACTTTTGCGTTTTAACTCCGAATTTGACGATTCAGCTTCTAAAAATCCAGAAAATTATGTTCTCTCTGTTTATGGATTTTATTTGGAGTTTTGGGATGTTTTTGCCTAGTGTTTATTTGTGTATTTGCTATTTGCACGCTTTACGAGTAGACGTTGAAGTGCCTAAGGATTCGAAGGAGAAGTGTTGACTCAGGATCCAACTCAAGACCAAGAGCAAGTACTTTTTGAAGGCAAGTTGTGCTTTGACCATGTTGATCCTATTTCGAAAATCTATTTTGATTTAAACTATTGCATGCTAGTTCAAGTAAGAAAAATACTTTGTTTAAACCTGGGGGTTAGATAAATACCAATTTGCTATATGACACCTTGATTATCTAAGTATGTGCCATGATCCCTTGTCACCCTAGTTGTGGATTACTAGTTGGACATTATTAACTTGCCAACATGGGTTTAGACCGTAGTATCTGCTTAGACACGCTTACGTGCTCATAACATGATTTTGGATAATTAAATGTTAATATTGACTTAATGATATATTGAACCTGTTTTGGAAAAGTATCATGTGATGTTGATGGCACGTGGTGCATGGTAATCAAGCTGGGTTTGATAAACGATTTCGGCCGGCATGTGGCAAGAGTAATCAGTGGGCCGCTTGTGGCGTTGGGAATGTTGATTTGGTTCTTCGGGTAGTCTTGCCCTGGTCACTCTAAGGACTTAACCTTGCAAGCCTTTGAACTGGGTCATACTTGCAACCACATGGTGGAATGGGACGGCCCTAGTTGACTAAGTCGCTAAGGACTCACTTGTGGAGCCTCAGTGGTGTCAATTACACCGCTTGTGTGATTGTGCGGGGAGCCGTATCGTGGTCGTGGGCCGAGATACCCATCTAACGGTGTGTTGGTCCCATACTTCGCCTTGGCTAAGGGAAGGGATGGTGTAGAGCAACCTGAGCAGGAGAGGACCACCTGTGTTGTTTGAGGCTTAGAAAGGCTTTGTTACTGAACTCGCCTTTGTGGTGTTTGACTGTATCTTGTGGGTAAAGTGCATAACCTCTGCAGAGTGTAGAATCTATTTAAATAGCCGAGTCCACGGTACTGGACAATGCTCGGGAATTACAGTCAAGGGTTAGATTTTCTGAAAATAACTTGGATTTGAAAGGTTGGTTTGGTTTAGTAATGAAGATGATGGTAATGTGGTTTAGGATGGGGAAAATGTTTATTAAAACTTCTTGAAAAGTTATTTACGCTTTACTTATTTCTACTGCTTTCGAATCTACTTATATTACTTGTCAAATCTTGTTTCTTGCAAATATACCTTGAGCTATTCCTTTGTACCAAGCCATGCATATAGTATATTAGCTTGCATTCTCGTGCATGACTTGTCGAGTACCAAGTACTCACCCTTGCCTCAACACAACACCGCTTGGAGAGGAGACTACACCACTTTGGAGGAGGAATTCCAAGAAGATCCGTCTACTTAGGATGCGAGCCCGATCGGTTGCCTGTGGTATCTTGGATGGCGCCACGGAGTTATCTTATTTTCCGCCGCTATTATTTTTCTCTGAATAAGTTTTCGCCTTGCGAGGCATAAATTTTGTAACTTGGCCATAAGGTCGAGTAACCAGCTTGGTTATTTAAATAAAGTACTTTATTGGTATCGCTTTGGTATGATTGTGATATTTACCGATGTTAAGACTGCGGTGCACTAGCTGCGTTCTGGACTAGTGCTGAATACACAGAGGGTCCGGATTTGCAAATTCGGGGTCCCGACAGAGGTGGTATCAGAGCCATACTTGACTGTAGGCTCAACCCTAGCTAGAATGGTCGTAGTGAGGATAAAACCTATTTTCTAAAAGCTAAAAATTTGTGAAGACAAGAAATGACATCTCGACTTATCCCCTTCTCTCTTTTCTTGTCTCTTGCTGAAATTTTCCCTTACCTTGTCACAATTTAAAAATTCCGAATTCTTACGTAAAGCACTCTTGTGACAGATGGAGGTTTTCTTGATGAGTGAGCATAGGTTCTATAGTGAGACTCCTTCGCCGAGTCGAGTCATAGAATAAGGAGTCACCCTTTAGGCGTTAGACTCCAAAATTAGTTCGATTTGGATTTGCTTTGTTTGCTGAGTGTGCAGTATGTGTTGCAAGGCCCTTAGGCATTGTAAGCAGCCATACCAAGTTATTAATAATAAAGTTGGACCTTAAGGTTACACCTTTCGCCCCGCATAAGTTCCATATTACTTGTCTATTCTTGTTTCCCTCTCATCTCTAAACCTAGAGCAAATCGACAGATGGTGAACACCCGCGGAAACTTTGGAAGCAATGGAAGTGGTTCTCGCCCAGCAGAAACCCCAATGATGGAGCACCAAAGACCGCTACCGGATATGCAGAATTTCTGAGCTTTTCTTGCTGCCTGCACTCAGTTGATGCATGCTATGATGCAACAAATGCCAAAGCACGTCACCGCCGTGCCACACCCAATCAAGTTAATCAGTGGACCACGCCGTAATACAAGACTATCGAGTTCATGAGGACTCACCCACCCACTTTCTCTCGGGAATGCCAATCCATTGGAGGCCGATGATTGGTTAAGATCAATCGAGAGGAAGCTACACATAGCTCAATGCATAGGAAATGAGAAGGTACTCTACGCTTCTCATCGCTTGGAAGGGACAAATTACGAATGGTGGGAGAACTTCGTACACGCAAGAGAACCCTCAAGATATCACTTGGGAAGAGTTCACACCAAGGCTCCGACAAGATCACGTGCTGAAGGAATCATGGACCTTAAGAAGGAGGAGTTCAGAGCATCAAGCAAGGTAATCACCAAAGGGCCGACTACGAACAAGTTCACACAGCCTAGCACGCTACGCTTTGAGGATGTAGCGACAGATAAATCCAGCATAGCCTCGTTTTATGAAGGGACTTAACTCAGGATTGCAAGTAGGGTTGATCACCCACACTTTTCCAGATTTCCAAGAGTTGGTGAATAAGGCACTTATTCTTGAGGACAAGCGCAAAGGAACTGGATGAGAATAGGAAGCGCAGGATGCAACAAAGAAGGATCACGCCAGTGAACGCACAGCGCTTTGAGAGTTGCACCAAATCAATTCTTGATTCCAACCACGAGTGCAACAAGGACACCATCCTCAGCACCAGGACTGGCCAATCGTAACTACTGCACCCAGCCCCGCTAGAAACGCTTACTCGAGCAATCGGCAAGGAACGGTGAGACGCCGCTACAATCGCAACGAGCCAGACACTTTTGCCAACAGCTTGTCCGAAGAAGACAGCAGGAGTGACCCGATTCGCTTCAACCTAGGAACCACCCAGCTAGGACGCCAAAGACCAGGAGCCACACCCTGACATCGTGGTGAGAGGCCGAGTCAACCATGTCACCGCAGATGCACCGCAGAATGCTACTGACGTCGTCGGGTAAGTTACTTGTTAACTCAAGATTTGCAACAGCTTTGTTTGACTCGAGCTTCAGATTCGCTTGTTTCGCAAGGCTTTGCTACTAGAAATGATTTGAGGATTGCAAGACTTAAGTGCATGCTTTTAGTTCAAACCCCTGGTTCGAACTCCGAACGAAAGTAGGATGTTCCGGTGAGAATACTAATAGATGGAATAGAGTTCCTAGCAAACCTTATGATTTTGGAGACCTGCACCTTAGACGTCATATTGGGAATGGATCAAGTTATCCAAGCACAAGGCCGTATTGGATTGTGGGCGAAGGACTATCTCGATTGAGAGCCCGTGTGGGAAGAAAGTGGAATTTCAAGCCACCGCAGCTTAGAGATGGACAGTTGATGGTTAACAGTACCAAGGCAATCAGCATAGAGGATGTCCCAAGAGTGAATGAGTACCTGTGATGTTTTTCCCAAAGATCTACTGTATGCCGCGACAGGGGACATAGAGTTTGTGATAGAGCTTGTACCGGGTACACAAGACCGATAGCAAAGAGACCCTATCGGATGTCCACCGAGGAGTTGGTAGAAATGAAGAAACAGCTAGAGGAGTTAATGGAGAAAGGATTTATCGGACCAAGTTCGTCGCCGTGGGGAGCACCGCTTTTGTTTGTCAAGAAGAAGGACGGGAGTTTCAGGATGTGCATTGACTACCGTGCACTCAATGAAGTCACCGTGAAGAATAAGTATCCGCTACCCAGATTGATGATTTGTTTGATCAGCTTAAGAGGAGCCGAGTTTTCTCCAAGATTGATCCGAGATCGGGATACCATCGCTTGAAGATCCGATCGTAAGATATTCGAAGATCGCATTCTCGTCAAGATATGGACATTACGAGTTTACGATTATGTCCTTGGTCTCGACGAATGCGCCAAATTTATTTCATGAATATGATGAATAAGGTGTTCATGGAATATTTGGACAAGTTTGTCGTCGTGTTCATAGACGATATCCTAATCTACTCCAAGACAGAGGATGAACATGCCGAACACTTAAGGCGAAGTTTTGGAAAAGTCGAGGAACAGCAACTTTTCGCCAAGTTAAGCAAGTGTGATTTTTGGAAGGACAAGGTGGAGTTTCTTGGACATGTAATGACCGCATGAAGGAGTCGCCGTAGATCCAAGCAAAGTAGACGCTGTGGTTACATTGGGAACGACCAAAGACGGTGACCCAGATTCGGAGTTTCCTTGGAATGGCAGGATACTACCGCCGCTTTCATCGAAGGCTTTTCGACAATTGCGAAACCTCTTACGCAATCTGCTGAAGAAGGAAAAGAAGTTTGCATGGACGCTTTAATGTGAGAAAGGATTTCAGAGTCAAGAAGCGATTGACATCAAGACCGTGTTAGTTCTACCGGATGTTGCTCAAAGCTTCGATATTTATTGTGACGCATCGCGCCAAGGACTTGGATGTGTGCCGATGCAGAATGGAAAGGTCGCCGCTATGCATCAAGGCGCTTGAGGCCGCATGAGGAAAATTATCCGACACATGACTTAGAGTTAGCTGCCGTAGTGCATGCTTTGAAGATATGGCGTCACTATCTCGATTGGAAACAGATGTGAAGTATATACGGATCATAAGAGTTTTAAGTACATATTCACCCAATCGGATCTGAATATGAGGCGAGAGGAGATGGTTAGAGTTGATCAAGGACTATAATGTTGGAATCCATTACCATCCCGGGAAGGCCAACGTAGTAGCCGATGCTCGAGTCGGAAAAGCCATACCGTGAGTACGTTGCTAGCCACAAGTCGTGATGAGTTATGTGAAGATTTTCGTAAATTGAAGATTGAGGTAGTACCTAGCGGATTCTTGGCCGCATTAGAAGTAAAGCCTACCCTAGAGGATCAGATCCGAGAAGGATGAAGGATGATGACAAGATCCGCAGGATTAAGTCCATCAAGGAGGAAGGCAAGGCAGAGGACTTCAAGTTGGATGAGCAAGGCACGTTATGGATGAAGGATCGGATTTGTGTGCCTAACAAAAAGGAGTTAAAGCAATCGATTCTCGAGGAAGCCCATGACTCCAAGTACTCAATTCATCCCGAAGCGCCAAGATGTATCGGGATCTCAAGGAGAGATTCGGTGGCCGAGTATGAAACGTGAAGTTGCCGAGCATGTTGCATTGTGCGACGTATGCCGGAGAGTCAAGGCAATGCATCGAGAGACCAGCAGGATTGCTACAACCGCTGAAAATACCGAGTGGAAGTGGGAGGAAATCGGAATGGATTTCATTACCGGCTTGTCGAAGACTCAAGGAGGTTATGACTCCATATGGGTTATAGTGGATCGCTTGACTAAAGTAGCCCATTTTATCCCCCGTGAAGACCACTTACTCGGAGATAAATTAGCGTAATTGTACATGATCAGATTGTCTGCTTGCACGGAGTGCCAAAGAGGATTGTATCAGACGAGAGGAACCCAATTTACCTCAAGGTGCTGGAATAAGTTGCATGAAGCCATGGGAACCCGTTTGAACTTCAAGATGCCTTATCATCCACAGATCGGACGGACAGACCGAAAGAGTCAACCAGATTACGGAGGATATGTTAAGAGCTTGTGCATTAGCTTATGCTACCTCTTGGGATAAGAGTTTGCCGTATGCCGAGTTCAGATTACAACAATAGTTATCAGGCTAGTTTACGATGTCACCTTTTGAGGCATCAGATGGTCGACTCGCTGTCTGACGCCATTGAATTGGAATGAGACCGGTGAGCGCCGTGTCTTTGGGCCTGATATTCTTCAAGAGGTCAAGAGCAGATCGCTATGATTAGGGAAAGGTTGAAGATAGCCCAATCTCGACGGAAGAGTTATCTCGGCAATCGCCGCCGAGACTTGAGTTTTGAACCGTAAGACTTTGTTTACCTCAGAGTTACGCCTCAGGGAGTTAAGAGGTTCCATGCCAAAGGGAAACTTGCACCTGCTATGTTGGACCATTTAAGATTTTGAGCCGCAGAGGCGAAGTTGCTTATCACCGGAGTTGCCGCAATGATCGTTGGCAGGAGTGCATGATGTATTCCATGTGTCCCGATTGAAGAAGTGTCTCCGAGTTCTCGAGAACAGACACCGCTAGAGTCAATTGAGTTGCAAGAGGATTTGACTTATAAGGAGCATCCCGTGAAGATTCTGGACACAATGGATCGAGAAACTAGAAATAAGTCAACCCGTTTCTGTAGAGTTCAGTGGAGTAACCATGCAGAAAGCGAAGCGACTTGGGAGCGCGAAGAGGATTTGAAGAAAGAGTTTCCAAACCTATTCCTTTAGTAAGCCCTGAATCTCGGGGACGAGATTCTATTAAGGGGGGGAGGTTTGTAACACCCCAAAATTTTGCTTTTCTTGAATTCATGTGTGATTTGACACTTTGGTGAATTTTTGGAATTTTCTGGAATTTATTTGGATTTATTTGGAATTTATTTGAATTTATTCCATTTTGAAATAATTAAAGAATTTAATTTTGCAAATAAAATTTTGTTGGAAATATTTTATTTGAGTCCAAAATGTTCCAAAGTATTTTCCAGAATTTTTCTGGAATTTTTCTGAGTATTTTGCTATTTTTAATGAATTAAATGAATTACTGGGAATTATTTTAAATATTAAATCGCTGGAAAATCAACTCGGGTCGAGTACTGTTCATCCGACCGAGTCGGAACCCGAGTCGGACTCGAGTCCGACCCGAGCCAGTTGACTCGATCTAACCAAATTCAAAACCCTAATCAATCCCAACCGTTGGATCAAGATCCAACTACCGAGATCCGCCTGCATTCGGCTCGAGCCGCGATATCGGCCGGATCCGATCGCGCCGCGGCGATCGTGGCCGCTTGATCGTAACGCGGACGGTAGGCGTCGTCGTCTCCGCCGAGACCGAAGCCGGACTCCGCCGCGCGCGCCGCCGTGTAAAACTAGGTTTCCGTCTCGCACGAACGCCGAGGCTATTTAAAGCGTGAGACGCCCCCGAGGTTGCCCTCATCTTTGCGCACTCCGTTCCGAGCCATCTCGCCTGAGCCGCTGCTTATTCGCGTGCGAGCTCGGGCCGTAGTTGGAGGAAGTGACCGCCGCGGTTTTTGCTCGATTCGCCGCCGTCCGTCGTCTTCCGCCGAAGGAGCCCAGATCCGGAACCACCGTGACGTGACGCACTCAAGGAAGGATTCATCTCGCCGAGCGCGCTTAAACGCCGCTTCGCAAGGTCGTCGCCCTCCGCTACGGTGAGCAGCGCCGGCCAAGAAGCCATCGCCGATCCGCGAGCTCTCACCGTCCCGACAAGATCCAACGCCGTGATCACGCCACGCCGGCGCCAAGACGGTGAGATTGGCGTTACGATTTCCAGATCTAATCTCGACCATCGGATCTAGATCCAACGGTCCAAATCGGTCGTTAACCCAAACGCGTCAACACTGGATCTAATCCGCGCCGTTGAATTTCAAACCGACGGCCGGGATTGCGCCACGTGACGGGAAGATGGACCGACGCTGCCGGGCCGGCCCACGCCAGCGTGCGTGTAGACGCCGACACGCAGCGGGGCCCGCGTGTCGAGGGGCCCGCATGTCGCTGGCTAATCCAGCCAAGCGCCGACGCCACCCATGACGCCGCTGGGTCCCACATGTCGCATTGGCCGAGCCTCGCCGACGCCGCGATGACGTCACCCGAGGGGGCCCACATGTCAGCGACACGTGGAGTCGTGGACCGAGTCCACGGTGGACCCAAGCCGAGCGTGGACCGAGCCCATGAGCCGGCTGACGTCAGCCAACCAATCAGAGGCTGCCACGTGTCCATGCTGACGCAATAATTAATTTCCGAAAAAGAAAATGATTTATTAATTCGAAATATTGATTCAAATTTAGATTCAAACTTCAAACGCTTATAACTTTTGCGTTTCAACTCCGATTTGAGTGATTCAAATTTCTAAATTTGTATAAAATTAAGATCTACCTAAATATAAATTTTATTTAATTTTTGGACTAAGTTTTTCTCTGCAAAATTATTTAATTGATTATTTAAACTTTAAATAATCATAACTTTTGCGTTTTAACTCCGAATTTGACGATTCCAGTTTCTAAAAATCCAGAAAATTATGTTCTCTCTGTTTATGGATTTTATTTGGAGTTTTGGGATGTTTTTGCCTAGTGTTTATTTGTGTATTTGCTATTTGCACGCTTTACGAGTAGACGTTGAAGTGCCGGAAGGATTCGAAGGAGAAGTGTTGACTCAGGATCCAACTCAAGACCAAGAGCAAGTACTTTTTGAAGGCAAGTTGTGCTTTGACCATGTTGATCCTATTTCAAAAATCTATTTTGATTTAAACTATTGCATGCTAGTTCAAGTAAGAAAAATACTTTGTTTAAACCTGGGGGTTAGATAAATACCAATTTGCTATATGACACCTTGATTATCTAAGTATGTGCCATGATCCCTTGTCACCCTAGTTGTGGATTACTAGTTGGACATTATTAACTTGCCAACATGGGTTTAGACCGCTGTAGTATACTGCTTAGACACACTACGTGCTCATAACATGATTTTGGATAATTAAATGTTAATATTGACTTAATGATATATTGAACCTGTTTTGGAAAAGTATCATGTGATGTTGATGGCACGTGGTGCATGGTAATCAAGCGGGGTTTGATAAACGATTTCGACCAGGGCATGTGGCAAGATTAATCATGTGGGCGAGTTGTGGCGTTGGGAATGTTGATTTGGTTCTTCGGGTAGTCTTGCCCTGGTCACTCTAAGGACTTAACCTTGCAAGCCTTTGAACTGGGTCATACTTGCAACCACATGGCTGGAATGGGACGGCCCTAGTTGACTAAGTCGCTAAGGACTCACTTGTGGAGCCTCGTGGTGTCAATTACACCGCTTGTGTGATTGTACGGGGAGCGATCGTGGCCGTGGCCAGATACCCATCTAACGGTGTGTTGGTCCCATACTTCGCCTTGGCTAAGGGAAGGGATGGTGTAGAGCACGAACCGGAGAGGACCACCTGTGTTGTTTGAGGCTTCCGAAAGGCTTTGTTACGGGAACTCGCCTTTGTGGTGTTTGACTGTATCTTGTGGGTAAAGTGCATAACCTCTGCAGAGTGTAGAATCTATTTAAATAGCCGAGTCCACGGTACTGGACAATGCTCGGGAATTACAGTCAAGGGTTAGATTTTCTGAAAATAACTTGGATTTGAAAGGTTGGGTTGGTTTAGTAATGAAGATGATGGAAATGTGGTTTAGGATGGGGAAAATGTTTATTAAAACTTCTTGAAAAGTTATTTACGCTTTACTGATTTCTACTGCTTTCGAATCTACTTATATTACTCTTCGAATGCTGTTTACTGCAAATATACCTTGAGCTATTCCTTTGTACCAAGCCATGCATATAGTATATTAGCTTGCATTCTGTGCATGACTTGCTGAGTACCAAGTACTCACCCTTGCCTCAACACAACACCAGTTGGAGAGGAGACTACACCAGCTTTGGAGGAGGAATTCCAAGAAGATCCGTCTACTTAGGGATGCGAGCCCAGTCAGTTGCCTGTGGTATCTTTGGATGGCGCCACGGGTTATCTTATTTTCCATTGCTATTATTTTTCTTCGAATAAGTTTCGCCTTGCGAGGCATAAATTTTGTAACTTGGCCATAAGGTCGAGTAACCGCTTTAGTTATTTAAATAAAGTACTTTATTGGTATCGTTTGGTATGATTGTGATATTTACCGATGTTAAGACTGCGGTGCACTAGCGCTGCTCTGGACTAGTCTTTGAATACACAGAGGGTCCGGATTTGCAAATTCGGGGTCCCGACATGGACCGAGTCCATGGACCTACCGACGCCACCCAACCAATCGAGATCGCCACGTGTCCAGTCGACGCAATAAATGATTTTCCGAAAGAAAATGATTTAATAATTCGGTTTAATAATTGATTTGAATTTCAAAACTTCAAACGCTTATAACTTTTGCGTTTCAACTCCGATTTGAGTGATTCAAATTTCTAAATTTGTATAAAATTGAGACCTACCTAAATATGAATTTTAATTAATTTTTGGACTAAATTTTTTCTCTGTAAAATTATTTAATTGATTATTTAAACTTTAAATAATCATAACTTTTGCATTTTAACTCCAAATTTGACGATTCCAGTTTCTAAAAATTCATAAAATTATGTTCTCTCTGTTTATGGATCTTATTTGGATGATTGGATACTTTTTGCCTATTGTTTATTCGTGTATTTGCTATTTGCACGCTTTACGAGTAGACGTTGAAGTGCCGGAAGGATTTGAAGGAGAAGTATTGACTCAGGATCCAACTCAAGACCAAGAACAAGTGCTTTTTGAAGGCAAGTTGTGCTTTGACCATGTTGATCCTATTTCGAAATCTATTTTGATTTAAACTATTGCATGCTAGTTCAATTAGAAAAATACTTTATTTAAATATGGGGGTTAGATAAATACCAATTTGCTGTATGACACCTTGATTATTTAAGTATGTGCCATGACCCTTGTCACCCTAGTTGTGGTTTACTAGTTGGACATTATTAACTTGCCAACATGGGTTTAGACCGTTGTAGTAAACTGCTTAGACCTGCTACGTGCTCATGACATGATTTTGGACAAACAAATGTTAATATTGACTTAATGATATATTGAACCTGTTTTGGAAAGGTATCATGTGATGTTGATGGCACGTGGTGCATGGTAATCAACTGGGGTTTGATAAATAGTTTTCGACCGGGGCATGTGGCAAGAGTAATCAGTGGGCCATTGTGGCATCGGGGATGTTGATTTGGTTCTTGGGTAGTCTTGCCCTGGTCACCCTAAGGACTTAACCTTGCAAGCCTTTGAACTGGGTCTAACGTGCAACCACATGTCTCAGTAATGGGACGGACCTAGTTGACTAAGTTGCTAATAACGCACTGTGGGACCTCGGAGGTCAACTACACCCTTTGTGTAAGTTATGCGGAGCGCATCGGCCGAGGCCAGTACCCATCTAACAGTTGATTGGCCTAAACTTCGCCTTAGCTAAGGGAAGGGTTAGTGTGCAATAACCGGGGAGGGCCACTTGTATTGTTAGAAGTTTCCGAAAGACTTTGTTACGGGAACTCGCCTTTGTGGTGTTTGACTGTATCTTGTGGGTAAAGTGCATAACCTCTGCAGAGTGTAGAATCTATTCGAATAGCCGTGTCCGCGGTATTGGACATCGCTCGGGAATTACAGTCAAGGGTTAGATTTTCTCAAAAATAACTTGGATTTGAAAGGTTGGGTTGGATTAATAATGATGTTGATGGAAAGGTGGATTAGGATGGGAAAGATGGTTACTAGACTCCTTGAAAAGTTATTTATGCTTTACTTGTTTCTACTGCTTTCGAATCTACTTATGTTACTTGTCAAATGCTGTTTACTGCAAATATACCTTGAGCTATTCCTTTGTACCAAGCCATGCATATAGTATGTTAGCCTCAGATTACATGCATGACTTGCTGAGTACCAAGTACTCACCCTTGCCACAATACAACACCGCTTGAAGAGGAGACTACACCTTTTGGAGGAGGAACTCCAAGAGGATCCGTCTACTTAGGGAAGCGAGCGATCGATTGCCTGTGGTATACTGGATGGCGCCACGAAGTTATTTGATTTTTCGCTGATATTATTTCTCTCTGAATAAGTTTCGCCCTGCGAGGCATATATTTGTAACTTGACCATAAGGTCGAGTAACCAGTTTGACTATTTAATTAAAGTACTTTATTAGTATCGAGTGGTATGATTGTGATATTTACCGATGTTAAGACTATGTGCACTAGCGTATTCCTGGACTAGTGCTGAATACACAGAGGGTCCGGATTTGCAAATTCGGGGTCCCGACAGGCTGCTGGAAGCCAAGGATGCCCTTGCGGAAGCCGTGACGCGTGCTCATCGCGCCTAAGTTTGCTTCACTTCGTATAGAAGCTTCTGTTAGATTACCATACTATGTATGATTGGGACAGTATTATGTAATTCCCAGTAGGGGGTTCCTTCTTATGTCTATTTTTCATCTTCTTTGTTTGAATTCTTCTTGGTCATGCATTCTTAGCTCCCTATCGAATCTCGATCAGTAGCGTAGAACGGTCTTGATTCTTCGCTCAGCCCAGTATCGGGCTAGAATGTAGGAATAGGTATGGCCACCTTATGCGTAAACACCCTCTCCTTCCCTACCGAAGGAAAAACAGGATACTGGTTTGGATGTATTTTCTCAATTGCTCGGCTAATGTAACACGGTGTGTACTCCGGGCTGCGGGGAGGGTAACCGAGATTTTGTTAGCTTTCATATATCTCTTACTAAATTCTGCTCGAAATCGGACTTCCACCCTTCGGAGAGAGAGAGGGGGGGTTGGCGCCTTAACTCGGGCGGTTGTTTCGCGAAAAGGCGAACCGGTGCAACGGACGAATAGTAGTGTCGGTGCGGTTAAATATCCATGAATCCCGCGAACTCCTACCAGACGCGAAGCAGTGCGTCTCCGGAGCGAGGGATGGGTGGGACGTTTGCCCGACCAAGCATCCGCGAACTCCTACCCGGCACGAGGCAACGGGTCTCCGGAGCGAAGGATGGGTGTGACGTTTGCCCGACCAAGCATCCGCAAACTCCTACTCGGCGCGAGGCAACGGGTCTCCGGAGCGAGGGATGGGTGGGACATTTGCCCGACCAAGCATCCGCGAACTCCTACCCGGCACGAGGCAACGGGTCTCCGGAGCGAAGGATGGGTGGGACGTTTGCCCGACCAAGCATCCGCAAACTCCTACCCGGCGCGAGGCAAGGGGTCTCCGGAGCGAGGGATGGGTGGGACGTTTGCCCGACCAAGCATCCGCGAACTCCTACCCGGCGCGAGGCAACGGGTCTCCGGAGCGAGGGATGGGTGGGACTTTTGCCCGACCAAGCATCCGCGAACTCCTACCCGGCGCGAGGCAACGGGTCTCCGGAGCGAGGGATGGGTGGGACTTTTGCCCGACCAAGCATCCGCGAACTCCTACCCGGCGCGAGGCAATGGGTCTCCGGAGCGAGGGATGGGTGGGACGTTTGCCCGACCAAGCATCCGCGAACTCCTACCCGGCGCGAGGCAACGGGTCTCCGGAGCGAGGGATGGGTGGGACGTTTGCCCGACCAAGCATCCGCGAACTCCTACCCGGCGCGAGGTAGCGGGTCTCTCGATTTAAGTCTTGGAAAATATGAAGATGGCCCAGGTTCGCAATGTCTTTTCATTATTTTATTGATCAGGATCGGTACATTTCTTTCCTTCGTGTTCCATCACCTACGGGTAAAATTTCTTAAGCGCGTCGGTATTCCATGTCCGCGGTATCTCCTCGCCATCGGGGGTAACGAGCTTGTGCGCACCCTTCGCGGTTGATTCTTGGATAATGTATGGTCCCTCCCACGTCGTTTCCAGCTTTGCGAAGGCCGGGGCAGCCCGTTTGAGGACCATGTCCCCGGGGTGTATTTCGAGTTTTTTCACCTTCTTGTTGAAGCTTTGAGTTGACGCCTCTGCATAGGCTTTCATGGTCTTTAAGGCTTGAAGCTTGCGCTCTTCCTCTAGATCACACGTGATGTCGACTGCCTCATGAGACGGGGTTTTGATTATCCGCAAGGATTTCGCATGATCTCTGCGGTAAACGGCTTCTTCCCCGAAGAGGAGCCGGAAGGGAGAGAACCCGGTCGCTCTGGAGGCCGAAGTGCGGGTTGCCCATAAAACATGGTCCAGCTCATCGGGCCAAAGCCCCTTTTTAGAGCCGTAAAGCCTTTTTTTTATGCCATCAAGAAGCAACCCGTTCGCTCGCTCCCCCGCCTGCTCGAATCGAGGATGACCCACCGAGGCGAAGCAGATCTTTGTTCCGATATTGCCACAGTAATCGCGGAATTTCCAGGAGTCGAATTGAGATCCATTGTCGGTCACGATCTGGCAAGGGACCCCATATCTACAAATAATTGTTTTCCATAGAAACTTGACAGTGGCTTCTGCGGTTATCTTCGCAACCGGCTCTGCCTCAATCCAGCGGGAGAAGTAATCGATGGCGACAATTACGAACTAAAGGTTTGCTCGAGCTTTAGGAAGCGCCCCAACGATATCCATTCCCCACTTGGCGAAGGGCCAGACCGGGGGTACCGCATGTAATTCGTTGGGCGGGGCCCTTGTTTGCTTGGTCATCCATTGGCACGCGTGACAGTGTCGGACCATTTGCTCCGCATCTTGCAACGCCGAAGGCCAGTAGAGCCCCATTCGGAATATCTTTCTCACGAGATTCCTAGGGGCCTGGTGTGCCCCGCAATCTCCCTGGTGTGCTTCAAGCAAAGCTTGCGCTCCTTCGTCTCGTGAAACGCAGCGTAGCCATGGAGCGCAGAGACCGCTGCGAAATAGGAGGCCATTGATGATGGCATACTTCTTTGCTCGCCTTTCGAGGCGCCTCGCTTGTGCCTCATCGTCTGGCAAAACTCCCTCCAGGAGGTAATTGTATATCTCATTCCTCCAGTCCTCACTGGCTGCTCGAATAATGAGATTTATCTGGGAAGGGATGGAGGGGGTGCGAAGTATCTCGAAGAAGATGGTCGATGGTAGACTTCCTCCGGTAGCTGCGATCTTGGCTAGCTCGTCGGCGCGCTCGTTTTGGGACCTGGGTATTGCGTTAACGGTGAACCCAATGAAACCCTTCTCCATGGTTCAGACCATCTCGACGTATTTCTGGAGCTGTTCATCCTTCACTTGATATTCTTTGGTGATATGCCCTTGAATAAGTTTCGAGTCGGTGTACACTATTGCCCTTCTTGCTCCCATGATCTTCGCTTTTCTGATACCTAATAAGAGCGCTTCATACTCGGCTATATTGTTGGTTGAGGGAAATTCCAGCCTTGCTGCGAACTCCACTTTTTCTCCGCTGGGCGTATGTATCACCGCCGCTATTCCCGCTCCACTCGCCCCCCAAGATCCGTCGGAGTTGATGGACCACATCACTGGAGCTTTGTTGTCCTCCGGGACTGGGGAAGTCCACTCTACCATGAAATCGACGAGGGCTTGGCTTTTGATTGCCGTGCGAGGAATTATGGTTAATTCAAACGGAGCTAGCTCGACCGCCCACTTGCTGATGCGCCCAGTGCTTTCCCGGTTGGAAAGCATAGATCCTAGAGGATATGTGGTTGGCACTTTGATGCGATTGGCCTGAAAATAATGCCGGAGCTTTCGAGATGCCATTAACAGAGCGTATGCCAGCTTTTCCATTTCCGAGTATCGTAGCTTCGCTCCCTGGAGGGCTTCAGAGACGAAGTAGACCGGCTATTGTTTGACGCCTTGAGGTCGCACTAGCATAGCGCTGACGGCCAAGGGACTAGCTGCTAGATATAACAGAAGCTCCTCCCCTTGCTTCGGGCTTTGCAGGACAGGAATCTCCATAAGACTTTGCTTCAAGTCATCGAAGGCGCGTTGGCACTCCCCTGTCCAGATGAAACTATCGTTTGAACGTAAGGCTTTAAAGACCGGCAAACTTCGCTCATGGATTTTGGCAAGAATCGATCGAAGGCCGCTATCCGCCCCGCCAACCGTTGTACTTCTTTCAGGTTTCTTGGTGGAGCCATGTCTTGGACAGCTCTTATCTTTTCTCGATTCGCTTCTATGCCCGCTGGGAGACCAGGAAACCTAGCAATTTTCCTCGGCCCATGCCGAAGACACATTTTGACGGGTTAAGCTTCACCTTTCCTTTTATCAAGTTTACGAAGGTTTCCCGGAGGTCCCCGACGTGATCTTCTTTCTTTTCGCTTTTGACAATGATATCGTCAACATAGGCTTCCACGTTTCTTCCTAACTGATTGGCGAAGACCTTCGTGATGAGCCGAGCGAAGGTAGCACCTGCGTTTTTGAGCCCGAAGGGCATCCTCACGAAGCAGTAGGTGCCGAAGGGAGTAACAAATGCCGTCTTGTCTTCGTCTCCCTCCTGCATATATACTTGGTGATAACCAGAGTATGCGTCGAGGAAGCTCATCCTTTCTGACCCGGAGGTTGAGTCGACCAGCTAGTCGATGCGGGGCAGGGGGAAGTCATCTTTTGGGCACGCTTTGTTTAAGTCAGTGAAGTTGATGCACATCCTTCATGCCCCGTTGGCCTTCCTAACCAGGACGATGTTGGCCAACCACTCCGGGTATCGGGCTTCGCGGATGATTCCCGCCTGGAGCAGTTTAGTCACCTCCACTTTCGCGGCTTCTTGTCTTTCTACTGCAAGTTTTCTCAATTTTTGCTTCTTAGGCTTCACGCTTGGATTAATAGCGAGGGCATGTTCGATTGTTTCTCTCGGGACGCCCGGAAGGTCTTCGGGCCCCCATGCGAACACTGTTTCATATTCTTGGAGGAGCAGCATCAGGTGTTTTTCCTCCTCGGGAGACAACGTGGTGCCGAGGATCACTGTCTTGCTGCTTCCTGGCCTGAGCGGTATCCGTTGGGTTTCTCCCTGAGGTTGTGGTTTAGGGAGCCACCGGCTGCGATTTGCAGATACGACGGGATCCAGCTCAGCAATGCAGACGTGTTTGATTTGAGGTGGGTTCTCCATATCTATTTTCCTTGCCAAGGCTTGGTCTCCTCGCACCGTGATGACACCATCTTCTGAGGGAATTTTCATGCATAAGAAACCGTGATGAATTATGGCCCCCATGGTCGTCAGCGAGCCCCTTCCTAGAATCGCATTGTATTGGAACGGCATGTCTACCACATCGAATGTGACGCGACTCGTGATGCTGGCTGGTGGCATCGCGAATGTGACTTCAAGCTCCAATTGCCCCAGGGTGCTGACCGTGCTTCCTCCAAAACCCATGAGTGGCACTTCCGATTTTTTTAACCGATCTTGTGGAATCATCATTTGTTGGAAAGCCTTCATGGATAGTATGTCCGCAGCGCTCCCTCCATCTACCAATATTCGACGCACTTGGCAGTCGGCGATAATGGCGGTTACTACCAAGGAATCTTGGTGCGGGAAGTGTACCCCCGTGGCATCCTCCTGTGTAAAGGTGATTGGCTCGCATTTTACCGGAGGAAGGGTGGCGGGGGTAATTGCAACGTGGTTAATTTGCCGGGCGTAAGCCTTCCTTTGTCTTTTTGACGAGAGATGTGACGAGGAGCCCCCCGCAATGACGTTGATAACGCGACGGAGATGATTCATCCCTACTCGAGGAAGGGGGTGTTGTCGTCCAATAGGAGGTGCTTCCGGCGGTATAGGGTGCGTCTTGACTTCTCTCTGTTTCGCCTCGAACCGCCGATATCCGTTGATCACTTTGCATTGGATGGTGTCATGAGTGATATTTTCCCCGTGATATTCACAAAGAAATCTGTAGGCTCTGTCCCTTCCCTCCTCGTTAACTTGGCTTCCTCGCCTTGCTTTCCTCGGCCTGGGTGGCCTCGTCTCTGCCGCTCCGCGCCTGTCGCCCGTGGCTTGCCGATTTCTTGGTTTTTCAATGTGGTGGATTCTCCTCCTTTCGCTCTCTTCTTCCAGGCCTGGGTGTCGTTCCTCGCTTTTGGCGTTGGGAGGAGGTCCTTCCTCGCCTCTCTTGCGCTGGGCGAATTCTTGATTCTCTTGTTGGGGCCCGTCTTCCCTTCGAAGGTTGTCTTCCTCCGCCAGTATTCCCTCATCTTCGCAAAGAGTTCTTCCACCGCACGCACCTCTTTACGAGCGAGCCTTCGCCAATGGTCCTCTGCAAGCCGCAACGCGTCGCATTGATGATAGTGGTGTCGCTTACTCCCGTGCATTTGGCACTTAATCCGAGAAACGCTGGAAATAACTCTTAAGGGTTTCCCCTTCGCGTTGTCGACCGCAAATAGGTCACTTTCCTCTTTCATTCCGTCGGTTACCCCTGGAAGTTGCCTTGAGCTTGCCGGAGTTGCGCCAACAGTGATCGACCGGGCTCCAGCCAAGAGTACCAGGACAAGGCTATGCCTTCAAGGGCTAGAAGGAGCCCCTTCGCCTTGATATCATCATCTCCTCCCGCGCTTCAATCGCCAGTATCATAAACGCCGAGGAACTCCTTGGGTCCGTCCGACCGCCATCATATGGCTTAACGGTGGGAAATTTGAAGCTTCCAGGGGAGGGCCATTTTCTATCCCGTAGGCTGCGCCGAGGGGTTTGGATCGTGGTCTTCCTGCGTGCCGCCGCAATCGGCCGGAGATAGCACCTCGCGGCTCGGGCTTTCATCTTGTGATTTGTATTGCCCCGTCGATCGCCCTTGCAGACGCTTCAACTCCGCCATGAGTTGCTCGTTGGCTTCCATCAAAGACCACCGACGTTAGGGTCAATCTCCTCCCGAGCTCCGGTTCCTTCTCCATGGGTTTCTTCGCTTTCCGTGGATCTCTTGGCGATGAGTCGGATGTGTCAACACTTCGCCAGATCTCCTCCTGGTGTCGAAACCGTTCGACTGCCGTCTGAGGCCGCTGCCTGGGGCTCGCTGGCGCACGGCCACCGGAGTCTGCGGAGGTAAAGTTCCCGCCATGTTTCGGGCTTCGTTGTGGCCGGCATCCGCCTCGTCATCCGTAAGTCGAGGGATCTCCAGATTGGCTTCTCGCGACGCTGCCTTGATTCTTCTCGCCTCGCCGCTGTTGCCGCCCCCTTGGATATTGCCTCCTTTCCTTTCTTTGGTGGTATGGTTGCAGGAAACTTACCCTTGGGCTTGATCGGCAGGCGGTGGTTTCACCTTGCGATTAGGGTTCCCCACGGACGGCGCCAGTGTGGTGGCGTGGAACCACCGGGATTCTTTTTCTCTTCTTTCTCTAGGGATTGTTGTTTTTCTTTTTGGGGAACCCGCCTCCCTCACCGCCTTCTTCCCTCTTTATAGGGCTGGCCTGGGAGCATGCAACGTATCGACCGGCCTCCTTTCTTTTCTTCCTCTTTCGCCAAGGACTAACTTGACCTTTTCTTCTCGTCTGGCCCCCCATGTATTGGGCCCTTTATCCTCTATTCGTACACCTTTTGTGGGGGTTCGACGGGAATTTCACTTATGTTGGGGTCTCAGATCAGCCTGACATGTCCTTGCGCTTTCGGGAGGGGTTGTTGGGGGGTGTCAGACCTTGGTGATTGGCTCTAATTTCTAGTCGAAGGGAGACACGGCTGGGAGTGGTTTCCTACGCTTCCTCCTCGCCGCGAAGGGGACTTCCTCGCTATGGGGGGGAAAAGGGGGGATCTTTATCCATCTCTCTTTTTTACCGGGGGTTGATCTCCTAGGGTATGGACTCATTGCTTTACCGAAGGAAGAGGTCAGTGACTATAGACTCGTTCACGTAGGCTATTGGATACGGGGGCTTCATTTAGCTGGCCGAGGGGGGAGGGATGAGCCTGGTCAGTCCACCACACCTGATATGTACGTTGATACTATTATGGAGTCTCGCGATGCTACATTTTTTGAAAATATGTTTCCGATGAAAGATATGCATAGCACTTCTAGATTTTCTTCTGAGATAATTCCTGAAACTATTATACCTATTGAGTCTTCTGAGCAACCACCTGAGAAAGTCTTAGAGGAGGATGACAATGAAGCTCTTAGAAAGAGCAAGAGACAGAGGATTGAAAAATCCTTTGGCAATGATTTCATTGTGTACCTCGTGGATGATACTCCCATGTCCATTGCAGAAGTATATGCATCTCCAAATGCAGACAATTGGAAAGAAGCTGTCCAGAATGAGATGGACTCGATTCTCACCAATGGGACTTGGGAGGTAACTGAACGGCCCTATGGTTGTAAACCTGTGGGTTGTAAGTGGGTGTTTAAGAAGAAACTTAGGCCTGATGGTACTATTGAGAAGTACAAGGCTCGTCTTGTGGCTAAGGGTTACACCCAAAAGGAAGGCGAAGATTTCTTTGATACTTATTCACCTGTTGCTAAAATGACCACCATTCGAGTATTACTTTCCCTGGCTGCCTCGTATGGTCTTCTCGTTCATCATATGGATGTGAAGACAGCTTTCCTTCATGAAGAGTTAGATGAGGAAATTTACATGGAACAGCCTGATGGGTTTGTAGTAAAGGGTCAAGAGAGCAAGGTGTGTAAATTATTGAAATCTTTGTATGGCTTGAAACAAGCACCTAAGCAATGGCATGAGAAGTTCGACACCACTCTGACGTCTGTGAGCTTTGCCATTAATGAGGCTGATAGATGTGTATACTATCGCTATGGTGGGGGTGAAGGAGTTATATTGTGCCTTTATGTGGACGATATACTGATCTTTGGCACAAATATTGATGTGATCAATGAGGTCAAGTCTTTCCTATTAGAGAAATTTGATATGAAAGATCTGGGAGAAGCTAATGTAATTCTAAACATCAAGCTTATTAAGGATGAGAGTGGGATTACTCTTTCGCAATCCCACTATGTGGAGAAGGTCTTGAGCCGGTTTGGCTTTATGGACAGCAAGCCCTCTCCCACTCCTTATGATCCCAGTGTGACACTGAGATAGAATAAGAAAATTGGCTTAAACCAATTAAGATATTATCAGATTATTGGTTCGCTCATGTATCTTGCTGGTGCAACAAGACCTGATATATCATTTGCTGTGAGCAAATTGAGTAGGTTCATGTCAAACCCGGGTTCTGATCATTGGCATGCACTTGAAAGGGTAATGCGCTATTTGAAAGGTACTACGAGTTATGGGATTCACTATTCAGGGCACCCTGCAGTGCTTGAGGGATATAGTGACTCGAACTAGATTTCTGATGTTGATGAGCTCTATGCTACCAGTTGATATGTATTTACCATTGGTGGTGGTGCAGTGTCATGGAGGTCTTGCAAACAAACCATTTTGACAAGGTCAACCATGAAGGCAGAGCTCACTGCTTTAGATACAGCCACTATAGAGGCAGATTGGCTGCGTGAGCTCTTGATGGACTTGCCGGTGGTTGAAAAACCAATACCGGCTATCCTAATGAACTGTGATAATCAATCTGTGATTGCTAAAGTGAACAGTGCTAAGGATAATGCGAAGTCATCAAGACGCGTTAAAAGACGATTGAAGTCTGTCAGGAAATTGAGAAACTCCAGAGTAATAAGTGTGACTTATATTCAAACAGACAAAAATCTGGCAGATCCCTTTACAAAGGGACTATCACGGAATGTGATAGAAGGTGCATCTAGGGAGATGGGTATGAGACCCATATAAGTTGCCATTGTGGTAACCCAGCTTTTGTGATCGGAGATCTCGTGAATTAGGTCCTGAGTAAAACAAGCAATTGGCGAACTGAGGAGAGTAATCTGTTGCCCTCTCCAAGTGAAGATGCAATACTCTCAAAAGGCTGTAAGGCAGGATGGCGATATGCCTTAACGTGTTTCTGTTGGCTTTAACTAGCGAAGATGCTGTCCTACAGAGCATTCTTGAAAGAATACACCTATATAAGCCCGACTGTCTAACGTCGCGGTCTATGAGACCTGGGTGATCTCTATTAAGCTCATGAAAAGACCATGGAGTACGACGCATATGCTCCACCCGCGGAAGGGGTTACTGGCAGCTAGGTATCAGTTATGACTTTGAGTGAAACCTGTTCACACAAAACTTGCAATTCAAGGCGTAGTCCATTGTTCAAGTTGTGGATGGATGTAGCTTCAAGCTCTAGGCAGAAGTTCAACTTAATAGTCTCTGCTGAAACGCTGGTATATCAAAATCTCTAAATGGGCATTTGAGATCTGGTGGAGGATTGTTGGAATAAAGTGGGCTTGGTCCAGATCAACTAATTCCTAGAGAAAATCTCAAAGGCCCATGTGGGAGCAAGAGGATGGTGAAATCCTTTAGTCCCACCTTGCTAGTGAAAGGGGAGGAACACCTGTGGCTCTCTATATAAACTACCTATCGGCCACCACCAGGAGTGTGCTTGAGGCTTGAGAGGGGTTAGAGTTTTGCCACCTCTCGCTGTTGCGCTACCACCGTAGCCTTCTCCATTCCGAGCGCCGGCGTGCACCTGCGATCGGGAGAGCAGGTCTCCGGAACCCTTCGCCTTCGAGATCCTGCACCGGGAGAGGGCGAATAAGGTTTTTGGGAAGCGCTTCGCGCGACTGCTCAAGATCTTCACCACGGGTCGCCTTCCTGTTCCTGCTGCTAGGCGTCGCAGTGAGCGGCTCCTGCGACGTGCCGTCAATAACGTCGTCCACGTCAACGTCGCGACTGCACCAGCCGCGGCATCTGCATCTTCTTCTGCTCAGTACGTTCGATCTGTCCTAATCTCGTGGTTAATCATGTTTAACAAGATGGTCATGTTGTTCGTGCTGTCTAGTATGGTAGAGAAATACATGCTAGTTTCTATGATGCTGTTCATGATTTATATTCGGAATTTAATCTGAAAATTGTCTAATTACTCAACAAACTATGGCTGTTCTATACACAGGAAGCAATGAAATACTGCCAGTAGCCATTTCAATGCAAAACAGTAATAATAGAACGAAAGTGTTTCATATCAGAATGTATTAGCAGACAAGTGCCCTTTGAGCGAATGCGTTTGAAGTCAGCAGAGTACTGGGCACCAGAACGAAGATGCCATCAGTTTTTCGGATGAAAGAGCTTGAATTGATCATCTAAATTTGAATACGATCTATGATAAGGATCGGAACCTAACCCTGTAATTTCATTACATAAACTAATCCATATCTACTCCACCTAACCTGAAGGGACAAGGAAACTTCCTAGGGCGTGTTTGGTGGTGGTCAAGTTTTCTAGTTCTTAGAGTTAACTAATAAGAATAGTAGGATAAAGATGGCATTGCTACAAGCACAAGCAGTTGCACTTCCAGTTGGAGATCTAAAAATTTCATACTCATGTAACGATGATTGTCCTTATGTGTTTATAAAGAAGTTTTAGAATAAATTTTATATCATCTCACTTTACGTCGATAATTTAAATATGATTGGAATCACGGAGAATATAAAGGAATCAAGTTGGTACCTTATAATGGAGTTTGAGATAAAAGATTTAGGCAAAACTAAATATTATTTAGACCTGCATCTAGAGCATTCCCTCAAAAGAATCTTTATACACCGATCTACTTATACCAAGAAGGTATTGGCAAAAAATTCAATATGAATAAATCTCATCCTTTAAAGACCCCTAGGTAGTCAGATCCCTTGATATGGATAAAGACCTATTCAGATCGAGGATGGAAGATGTGGGAGTCTTAGAACCTAAGATTCAATACTTAAGCGACATAGGAACATTTATGTATCTTGCGAATTGCACCAGGCTTGATATTGCATTCATAATCAATTTATTTGCTATACACAATGCAACTCCAACCAAAAAATATTGGGTTAGTGTTAAGACTACTCAAATATCTCCAAGGCTCTATAAAGCCTCACGTGAATGTGTTTAGCTAAGACGTATGATTAGCCATATCCATAAGTCACGTGGTATTAACATCGTTGATACCCTTACAGTTATATGTGAAGATAATAATGTTTGGGTTGTACAGATACAAATAGATTATGTTGAAGATCCTGCTTGTGGTGAGGTAAAAATCTTGCTTTCTTATTACTAATTTTCTTGTCAGTTGAGAAGCAGAGGCTGCTTACTGAAAAACCGATAACAGTCTAATCCTTGGTGTCTCTGTTGAATCAACTATGCCTGTTCTCTCCACTGGGAGCAATGAATTACTGCCGGTAGCCATTTCAATTGAAAACAATAATAATAAACAAAAGAACGTGTTTCATATCAGACTTTATTAGTAGACATGTGCCCTTTGAGAGAATGCTGTTGAAGTCAGGAGAGTACTTAATTACTGGGCACCAGAACGAAGGTGCCATCAGTTTGCAGATGAAAGAGCTTGAATTGATCATCTAGATTTGAATACGATCTATGATCAGGATCGGAGCATAAATTTGTGTGAAATTATGTGCTAAAAAAATGACTTTGTGATGAATTTAGCATTGTAATGTGGTTGTGCCAGTACCGGTTGGAAGTCAAACGTGGCAGCGTATCGTGAACCCCTGAGGACCTTATCAGTACTGGTTGGTTTAACTAACCGGTACTGATGGGCTGCATATAATATATGTGTGTGTGTGTGCGCGCGCGCGCGTGTGCGTGTGTGGTCCAGTACTGGCTATTATATATATGTGTGTTTGTTAAATCACAACGAATTAAAGCACATATAATCAATCATGCAAATTTGCCTGATAATTAAATCACTGAACATTCATTAACAAATTTAATTACATCTAATGTATTACAATATGTTCACATATTTGTTCTTCTGTTCATCGTCTAATGTATTATAATATGTACACAACTTTAATTACAACTCCGATACTTCTTTTCCTTCTATTCATGGGATCTTTTACGTGCATCGCTCTTGCTAGCCATAGATGTCGACCACGACAGTTCACCGGTCCTTATCGAATGGCCGTGGCCTATTTAAATTTGGTTCATGAAACTCACCTTTTAGATTTACGACCTCATTGTAAATGAAGCTGACGAGTTGTTCTTGAATTGCTCTCACTCGCTCCGGCGAGAGTTCTGAACCTTATTTTGCCAAATATTGAGGCACCTGTCGTTAAGTCATTAACTAATCAATCCTTGAATTTGTACAAGATGTAAGGAGTACCTATACATCATTAAAGCTAGTAATTATATTTACTCACCCCCTTGGCGCCTTTTAGCATGTGTTCAGCGGCTCTAGTTTGGGTGTGCATAAACTCACATACATAGTAACCACATAAATTGTTGCCCGGCCGCTGACTCAAGATCTGCGGTGGAAAAAGTTGAAAGCGTGAAATGGATGCAAGGAAATTAAGTTAACTAACTAAAAAGCTAGCATTATGATATACGTACTTGAGAGGCAATTGTAATATCAAATTTCTCCTTGAATACTCCCTTGTTTTTAGCACGAAACCGTGTGAATGCACTACACATGTGATTACGAATTGAACATTATTAGAATTTGTTTCAAATGGAAGGAAATAAAACTAATACAATAATGAAAGGAACAAGAATTAATACCGGTTGAGCATATCGATAAAGTTTTGATACGTTTGAACTGGTTTCCTTCTCGAGTCCATAATTGTGATCAGGCTATGATCTAGCTCGATCATAAGAACAATCCAGTGAAAACTTGTCGGGGATTGGGTTATTTGTCATATGGACCATTTTGCCCTGACGGCCAAAGCCTACCGACCATGGGATGCCCTTGGGAAAAGTACCCAAGGAAAGTACTCGAGCAACTCCATGCTCGACCAACGAGCGTGCGCGATCCCCTACGAGATGACATGCTCGACTATGGGTTTCATGATCAAACACGAGCAACCATGCTCGGGGAAGGCGCGCGGCGGCTCGAAGTATGGTCAAAAGACTCGGTCAAACCACTAAAATGGAAGGTGGCAACCAATTCGCCGAGGATCCAGGGAAGGTGCACCGAAAATTCAAACGAGGTGCAGATCAAGGGCTCCGGATTGTGGGCACGACAGATAGGGAAACAAAGCATGATTATAGGGGGTGGTTGCCATGTACGTAACAAGGGAATCTTGTATTTAATCCCTCGGTCCCAGCGGTAGAAAGGGGACACGAGACAAGGAAAACGATACACACACATCAATACTCGAAAACCACTGGAGTAGGGTTATTATCTCCACCGTCAGAGGCCCTATAACACCCCAATTTTTGCTTTTCATGTATTTAAAGTGTATTTGCGAATTTTGGGAATTTATTTGGATTTAAATTGCCTTGAGCCTTTTACTTAATTATTTAAATAATGGCAAAGTTTAAATAAAGTTCTATTGGAAATATTTTATTTGAGTCCCAAATGCTCGAAAATATTTTTGAGAATTTTTCCAGAATTTTTCTGGTATTTTTAATGCCCCAAATGAATTATTTTAATTTCTCTGATTATTTTTTTAGCAAAAGCGGCGAAAAACTTTGGAACAGTGTCGTGCCGAGCCCAACACTATGCGTCGCAAGGCCCAGCCCAGCCGCGCCGCCGCGTCACAATCCCTAACCCTTATCCAGCCAACCGTTGGATTCCGATCCAACGGCCAGCTGTTAGCCGCGTCGCGCGCACGCTTGAGCCTTCGGATCCGGACGCGTGGATGGCTGAGATTGCGTCGTATTCTAGTGTCTGGGTCGGACTCTGCCGCTGCACCATTTCCGCGTCTGTTTAGGGTTCGCAAAAAGCTCGAAAGCCGAGGCCTATTTAAGGACTTGACCCCGCCGCCGTGTCCCTCTTTTCCGTGCATGTCATTTGCCCTAGTCGCCCGAGCTCAAGCCGCCGTCGTTCTTCCCCGATTGCTCGTCGAAGCTGCGACCGAACCGCCGCGGGTTTTTGCCCTTTCCGCCACCGTCGAGCCGTCTCGCGCCGTGTGAGTCCCGAATCTGGAACCCTTATCGCGTGACGCACCTGTGGGACAACTTCATCACGCCGGAGATGCCCCGAAGCACCGCGCTACACGTCGTCTCCTTCCTCTTCGGTGACCTAGCTCCGTCGCGCCACCATCGTTGCCTACAAGCTCCCTCCACCGTCGGATCCTCATCGAGCCATCGGGGTAAGCCCACGTGTGCCCTAGCCCTGTAGAGACTTAGGTTAGATCTAGGCCGTTAGATCCAAAACCACTGGCTAGGATTAGATCTAGGGTTACGGATTGGATTGGTTTTAGGGCGTTAGATCTAGGCTGGACGGTCCCGATTTAGCCATGTAACGTGCAGTAACATTGAACCAGAGTAGCTTTGGAATGTTAGATCTAGTGTGGATGCCCGAGATTAAGCCATGTAGCACATCACCGTCACGGGTAGGAGCAAACCGTAACCGTTCGATCTTGAACCAAGGGCCATGATGCACCCACGCATCATATGCTGGGACATGCCATGTGGCGCATGCTCCCGTGCGGCCCAGGTTGATCCCCGCCGTTCAAATTTGAATGGACGGGCGGGATTTCACCGCACCATGCCCAACCCGAACGTGACGTGTGGACGGGGCCAAACCACCGTGCGGGCGCGCACGTAGGCGCTGACAAGCGGGGCCCACGTGTCAGCCGCACTAGCCCCGTGCGCCGCGTCCACCGCAGAACGCACCGAGCCATGCGCTGGGTCCACGGCAGTGCCGGACACATGGACGCACCCGAGCGTGCCACGTGGCATGATGACGTCATGCTGACGTCATCGGGGACGCCGGCCAGGGTGACGTCAGCAGCGACACGTGTCCGGCCGTGAGTGGTGCCGCATGGAATGGATGACGTCATAAATGACTTTCCAAATAAAAACAATTTTGATAATTCGGTTTATTCTTTTTAAATATATTTTCAAACTTCAAAATGCTATAACTTTTGCGTTTTAACTCCAATTGAGGCGATTGCAATTTCTAATTTTTTATAAAATTGAGCTCTATTTATTGGTGAATTTTAATTGAATTTTTGAACCTTGTTTACTTGTTGTTTATTTATTTTATTGTTATTTGTGCACGTTACGAGTAGACGTTGAAGTGCTTGAAGGCTTCGAAGGTGAAATTTTGACCCAGGAGCCAGCTCAAGACCAAGAACAAGTACTTTTTGAAGGCAAGTTATGCTTTGATCATGTTGATCCTGTTTTTTGAAAATTATTTTGATTCAAATTATTGCATGCTAGCTTAATTAGAAAATGCTTTAAATATTTCTGGGAATTAGATAAATGCCTAGTTACTGTATGACACCTTGATTATTTAATTATGTGCCATGAACCCTTGTCACCCTAGTTGTGGATTATTTAGTTGGACTTTATTAAATTGCCAACATGGGTAATTAGACCGCTGCAGTATAATGCTTAGCCCTGCCACGTAGTCATGGCATGATTTCGGGATACTAAATATTAATGTTGACTTAATGAGATATGGAACATGTTTTGGAAAGTGTCATGTGTTATTGATGATGATGTTGATGGCATGTGGTGCATGGTAACAACTAGGGTTAATAAAATGGTTTAGACCAGGGCAAGTGGCAAGAATTGTTTCTAGTGGGCCAAGAGTGGCAACTGGGCGGGCGATTTGGTTTTTGTTGATTTTGGAATACTTGTGGACACTTTGGTAGTCTTGCCTTGGTCACCATAAGGACTTAACCTTGGAAGCCTTTGAACTGGGTCGAACATGCAACCACATGTCTGGAATGGGACGGACCTAGTTGAGTAGGTTGCTAATAACTTGCATGTGGTACCTCGGGGTGTCAACTATACCTCTGTGTAGTTGTATGGGGGAGCGTACCAGGGCTGCGGCTAGGTACCCATCCAACGGTTGGTTGACCTAGACTTCGCCTTTGCTAAGGGAAGGGATAGTGTACAACAACCGGAGAGGTTCACTTGTGGAGCTAGAAGCTTCCAAAAGACTTTGTTACAGACACTTGCCAATTTGGTGTTTGACTATATCTTGTGGGTAAAATGCATAACCTCTGTAGAGTGTAAAATCTATTCGCATAGCCGTGTCCGCGGCATTGGACATTACTCGGGGATTACAGTCAAGGGTTAGACTTTCATGAAAACAACTTGGACTTTGGAAAATGGTTGGGTTGGAGATGTGAACTGGATGTAGGTTGTGAAATGCTTTACTTGTGAAATTACTTGTGAAAGTTATTGTCTCTGTTATTGTTTTGCTGCTTGCAATCTATTACTGTATTTATGAATGCTGCTTTACTGCAAATTAACCTGTTAGCCTATCCCTTGTAATAAGCCATGCATGTAGAATATTAGCTTTGAATTCTGTGCATGACTTGCTGAGTACCAAGTACTCACCCCTTGCAACAATACAACATCAGTTGAAGAAGAATCAACGCCAACACTGGAGGAGGATATCCAGGAGGAGCCAACGAACTAGGGGAGCAAGCCTAGTCAGTTGCCTGTGGTATACTGGATGGCGCCACGAAGTTATCTTATTTTTCCACTGCTGTTATCTCTTTTAATAAGTCTTCGCCTAGCGAGGCGTATCCTTGTAACTTGACCATAAGGTCGAGCAACCAGTTTGGTTAATTAATTAAAGTACTTTATTGATTCGCTGAGTATGATTGTGATATGTACTGATGTTGAGACTGTGTGCACTAGCATGATCCTGGACTAGTGCTGAATACACAGAGGGTCCGGATTTGCAAATTCGGGTCCCGATAGAGGTGGTATCAAAGCCATACTGATTGTAGGATTACCCTTAGTTAGAATGGTCGTAGTGAGGATAAAACTATTTTCTAAAAGTTAAAATTTGCTAAGATGATGAATGAAATCTCGACTTATCTCTTCTCTCTCTCATCTTACCCTCTTATTGAATATTTCCTATTCTTACTTTGTTGAAAAATTATTGAGTTCTTACGTGAGTGTCTTTTGGGCAGATGAAGATAATCAACAACCACGCTGAGCGTGAGGGAGGCTACACCGCTAAGATGTGGTGTATGCTGCAGGTACCTGGAGGCTTTGAGAGACCACTTTACCGGGGGATCACCATAGTGCAGGCAAGATTGGTCCAGGCATGGCGCGTCAAAGTCATTGTGTATGCCCGGAAGAAGACGAAGGCAAGCCGTCCAATCTACTTCACAGCGAAGAGGTCTTCATTTAAGGCCGGGATCCAGGAGACATCATGTCTAGCGATGCGGCAGATCGCTCGCATCTACTCTTCAGAGTTGGAGGGCACTGTGTTTCGTCACCACCCGCGCAGAGACAACCACCTTAACCAGGAGCCGATAGAGGATGAGGACGCCACGATCACCCATCTGGCGAGGTTTGTCGTCGCTCAGGAGGATGTAATTGATGATACAGTTCAGGAGTTACAAAAGGCCCGCGATGAAGTCGAGGAGGTAAGGAAGCCTGTGATGAAGTCGAGGAGGTAAGGAAGCACCTGTAGGATGCTCGGGAGTACATTGCCCACGCTTCACGGAGGATCGGCGAGCTGGAGATGGCACTGTATGGGCCAGCACCGGAGCCAGAGTTGGAGCTGCACGAGCCAGACCTGGAGGAGGACCCAGAGGAGGCGCCACCTGCACCGCAGCCACAGCCTGAGCCAGAGGAGGACGTCGCGTCGTCAACCACAACTATCGTTGGTCATGGAGATCGCTTCGCGCCGATGCCTTCTCACCCGCCAGTGTACCCGTCGGGGAGTTCCCGTGGTGGTTGGCTCGAGGAGTGAGCGTTTAGACTTAGCAGTTGAGACTCCTGTGTTGAGTCGCGTCCTAGATTAATAAGAGTTGCCATTTAGGCCTTAGACTCCAGTGTGTTAGTTTAATTTGGATTTTCATTGCTTGCTGAGTGTGCAGTATGTGTTGCAAGGCCCTTAGGCATTGTGAGCAACCATACCAAGTTATTGTTGAATAAATAATAAAGTTGGATTGCGAGTTACACTTTTCACCCCGCATAAGTTCTCTACTACTTATCTATTCTTGTTTCCCTCTCGCCTCTAAACCTTGGAGTAATCAACAGATGGTGAACACTCGCGGAAACCTTGGAGGCAACAAAAGTGGTTCTCACCCAGCTGGAAACCCCAATGATGGAGCACCTACACCCCAACCAGCACCGCAAGTGGACATGTAGAACTTCGGAGCTTTCCTTGCAGCACAAACTCAGCTGATACGTGCGATGATGCAGCAAATGCAGGAAAATCACTACTCAGGCCGCTGCCAACGAAGCTAATCAGGGACAGTGTCATAATTTAAGATTATCAGAGTTCATGAGAACTCATCCGCCCACATTATCTGGAAACGCCAATCCACTGGATGCAGATGATTGGCTGAGATCGATTGAGTGGAAGCTGCATGTAACATCCCAAATTTGCTTTTAATATATTTAGTGTGTTTTTGGGATCATTTAGAATTCTCGGAATTTATTTGAAATCCTCGAGGTTAATTTGAATTCAAGCTTATTGAACTATTCGCGTTAAATAAAGATCATGCATTTTTGCATAAGCATAAAATCTAAAATTTTGTTTAAAATAAAGATAATTGGAAGACAAGAGTGTTCTCCTCAAATGTTTTCGAAAAACATGTTACATAACTTAATTCATTGATTTTACAAAAATCTGTACAGGTGTCTGATTCACTAAAAGAATTTTTGCGAAAAATCTACAAGTCGAAAAATCGCGAAACCAACTTTGTCAAGTTCCATCAATTTCTAGTCATGCAGATAAACATCATCAGTCCTTTTTACCTCTCCTCCACCCTTCTGCTGATCCCATTTTTTCCCCGTGCGAACCACGTCCTTTCGGCCGGGAACGCCGCAAAAATCCTTGTTCCTTGTCGCTGTTGGTATCGCGTCGTCATCGCCGCCACCGTTGACACCGTCGTCACCATCGCCATCACCTACGTCGCAGCCTCCATCGTCGCCGCCGTCGCCGCTGTCGTCATCGCCATCGTCGTTGTCGCCGCCGCCGAACGGTACCTCCTGTTTTCTGTCGCGCGCGCCCTATTTCCATCGGTCGATTGATCTTGTCTGTATGTATCAGTGCATGTTTGTGTAGGTATGTATATATCCGTTTACGATGGGCCGCATGCAAGTAGTATATATACGTATACCAATGTTTAGGGCGCATGTATATATGTGAGTGCATGTTAGGCGCATGCATGTATTCATATATACCTTTGGTCAGTAGGCATTTTTATGCATGTATCATAGTTTGTATACACACACTCTAGTCATGTAGTTCTGTGTCCTTATAAAATAGGGCTATATGCATGCATGAACCTCAGTATCTATATATATGATGTGCGCGTTTACATATATATGGTAGTCTGTATCCGTATATAACTACTCACTAAGCTCACGCATATTTCTGTATTAGTCGTTGTAACACCCCAAAATTTTGCTTTTTCATGAATTTAAATGAAATTTTGCACTTTTGGGAATTTTTGGAATTTTCTGGAATTTATTTGGATTTAATTTGAATTTATTCCCTTTTTAGATAATTAAATAATTAAAATTTTTAAATAAAGTTTTGTTGGAAACATTTTATTTGAGTCCAAAATGTACCAAAGTATTTTCCAGAATTTTTCTGAATATTTTTCTATTTTTCTTAAATTATTTGAATTTATAGAATTTATTTTAAATATTAAATCGCTAGAAAACCCAACCGGGTTTCACTGTTCCTCCAAGCCGAGTCAGACTCGAGTTTGACTCGAGTTCGACCCGAGCCGGACCCGACTAGGACTTGAGCCAAACCGACCCGATCCAGCCAGCTAGGTACCGGACCCTGGGATCGCGATCCAACGGCCACGGTGCGACCGCGTCGCAAGCGCGTGCGAGCCGTGCGATCAAGACGTGTGGACGGCTCAGATTTCATCGTCCCCGCTGAGTCCGAAATGGAATGCGCTGCCACCTCCAAGTTCGTTAGGGTTTCCCGAAGATCTCGCACGCCGAGGCCCCATTTAAAGGACCGACCCCGCCGCCACCTTCTCGTTTTCCCCGTGCGTCGTTTGCCCTAGTCGATAGTGCCCGAGCCGCCGCCGAACCATGTCGATTGCTTGCCGAGGTTGGTGCGGAGCCGCCGCGAGTTTTTCTTCTTATTCGACTCCATTCGCCCTTCCCCATCGCGTCCAAGGCCGGATCTGAGACCCTTGAAGTGAGACGCACCCGTGGGACATCTCCATCACACCGTAAACGCGCAGAAATATCGCGCCCGAGGTCGTCTTCACCGTCTCCGGCGACCTCGAACCACCGTGCCCTCACCGTCGTTCGCGCTCAACCTCAGCCGTCAGATTCCAGGTGAACGCCTTAGATCTTGCCGCGTAGATGTGACCTAGTGCTGTAGATGGAACCAGCGTAGACCGTTAGATCTTGAATCTAGGGCTTAGATGCCGCCACGTGTTCGCCGCCGGGTCGTGCCGCGTAGCACTCACCCCGCGAGGTTTAGATCCAACCTGTGCCATCGGTTTTTGAACGAGCGGCCCAGATCTCGCCACGTCACCTTAGTCGCACCGTGCGGGCGTGACATGGGTCGCTGACAGATCGGACCCGTTTGTCAGCGATTGGACCTGTGCGCGTGAGACGTCAGCGATGACGTCAAGGTGACGTCATCGGTGGGTCCTGCCTATCAGTCGCCTCGGCCGAGAGTTGCTGACGTCAGCAGCTGATGTCATCATGGGTCCCACGTGTCAGTGACACGTGCGCCCATGGACCGGGTCCACGGTGGACCAAGCACGAGCCGTGGACCGAGTCCGTAGACCGGATGATGCAAGCGTGACGTCATAATTCGATTTTTCAATAGAAAAATAATTCGGTGGAAATTCAATTTCCACGCTGACGTCATTATCAGATTTTTCAATAGAAAAATAAATGAATTAATTCAGTTTATTCTTTTATTTGATTTTTTTTTCAAACTTCAAACGCTTATAACTTTTGCGTTTCAACTCCGATTCGGGTGATTCCAATTTCTAAATTTTTATAAAATTGAGCTCTACTTAATGGTGAATTTTATTTAATTTTTGGACATGAGTTTTCCTCTGTTTATATTTAATTAATTGATTTTTCAAACTTTAAACGGTTATAACTTCTGCGTTTTAACTCCGATTTGGACGATTCAAATTCCTAAAAATTTATAAAATTGTGTTCTTTATGTTTATGAATTTTATTTGCATTTTTGGACAATTTTTGTCTACTGTTTATTTATTTATTGCTATTTGTGCGCATTACGAGTAGACGTTGAAGTACCCGAAGGCTTCGAAGGCAAAGTTTTGACCCAGGAGCCAGCTCAAGACCAAGAACAAGTACTTTTTGAAGGCAAGTTATGCTTTGACCATATTGATCCCACTTTTGAAATTAATTTAATTTAAATTATTGCATGCTAATTTAATTGAAAAATACTTCAGTTAGTTTCGGGGAACTAGATAAATGCCAGCTTGTAATATGACACCTTGGTTATTTAATTATGTGCCATGAACCCTTGTCACCCTAGTTGTGGTTTATTTCGTTGGACATTATTAATTTGCCAACATGGGTAATTAGATCGATGTAGTACAATGTTTAGCCCTGCCACGTAGTCATGATATGATTTTGGATAATTACATGTTAACATTGACCTAATGAGATATGGAACCTGTTTTGGAGAAGTGTCATGTGTTGTTAATATTGATGTTGATGGCACGTGGTGTATGGTAAACAACTGGGTTTGACAAATAGATTTAGACCGGGGCATGTGGCAAGAATGATCGGGTGGGCCAGGTGTGGCACCGGAAAGGCCGATTTGGTTCTTCGGGTAGTCTTGCCCTGGTCACCCTAAGGACTCAACCTTGCAAGCCTTTGAACTGAGACAATCTTGCAACCACATGACTGGAGTGGGACGGTCCTAGTTGAGTAGATTACTAATAACTTGCATGTGATGCCTCGAGGTGTCAACTACACCTTCTGTGTGTGGTATGAAGGGGGAGCGTACCAGGGCTGCGGCATGGTACCCGTCCAACGGTTTGTCAGTCCCATACTTCGCCTCTGTTAAGGGAAGGGATGGTGTATGGCAAAAACCGGAGAGGTTCGCTTGTATAGTTAGCGGTTTCCGAAAGGCTTTGCTACGGTTACTCGCCCTTGCGGTGTTTGACTGTATCGTGTGGGTAAAGTGCATAACCTCTGCAGAGTGTAAAATCTATTCGGATAGCCGTGTCCGCGGCATTGGACATTGCTCGGGGATTACAGTCAAGGGTTAGACTTTCATGAAAATAACTTGGTTTGGAAATGGTTGGGTTGGAACTGAGAATTGGTCTTAGGTTGTGAAATGATTTACTTGTACAATGATTGTGAAAGTTATTACCTTTACTATTCTTTTACTGTTTCACAATCTATTATTGTATTTATGAATGTTGCTTTATTGCAAATGAACCATGAGCCTATCCTTTATAATAAGCCAAGCATTTAGAATATTAGCTTGCATTCTGTGCATGACTTGTTGAGTACCAAGTACTCACCCTTGCCACAATATAAACATCAGTTGAAGAAGAATCGACGCTAGCTCTGGAGGAGGAGTTCCAGGAGGAGCCTATGAACTAGGGGCGAGCCCAGTCAGTTGCCTGTGGCATATTGGTTGGCACCTCGCGTTTTCTTTACATTTCGTTGCAGATTTATTCGAGTAAGACTTCAGCCTTGCGAGGCGTACTTTTGTAACTTGACCATAAGGTCAAGCAACCAGTTATATTTCCTTTTTAATAAAGTACTTTACTATTTCGTTGAGTATGATTGTGATATATATCGATGTTGAGACTGTGTGCACTAGCATAATCCTGGACTAGTGTTGAATACACAAAGGGTCCGGATTTGCAAATTCGGGTCCCGATAGTCGTGGACTATATACAGTAGGTTGCATGTGTATAGATATATATTAATACACATACTTGTTTCCGTATATACTCTAGGTGAGCGCATGTATAGATATATAGGGCTCTAACCGCGAACACGTATACATATATCTTAGGATGGTACACCAGTATATGTATATATACACCCGAACGTACCGTATGCATGCATATATTCTTACCAACCGTAGCCAAGTCCTTTATAGCCTAGCTGAACACAAAAATACATGTATATGCTGTGAACAGTGCCATGCAGAAAAAGGAAAGGAAGGCTAGTCGTACATGAATTTTTCCAGAATTGCGAATTTTGTCATTTTCACTAAAAATTCATTTTAAGTCCAAATGACATGCAATAAATTTTGTTTATTAGTAAAAATTAATACCTTTCTAGGTTAATTTTAATGAAATTTTACAATTAAATTTATAATGTTAAATTATTCGGGGAATGTCCAAATTTATGAATTTCATAGCTCTTAAACTATACGTCCAAAAATGTCCAAATAAATTTTGTAAATCTTAGAAAATGCTAAAGTAGTTATCTAGTAATTTTCATGAGATTACAAGGTAGTTTGATTTGTAGTATTTTTCTCCATGTGTGTTTGTACGTTGTTTTGCGTGTTTATCTGGTTCTTTATATATTGCGCGTAGACGTCGAACTGTGTGAGGACGCGGATTTCGAGGATCAAGCTCCAGACCAAGAAGTAGATCCAGACTCACTGCTTTACGAAGACAAGTTATGCTTTGACCATTTTGTTCCCATGTTTTAAAATATTAGTTTGTTTTAAATTATGCATGCTAGTTTAATTATGATGCTTTCGAGTAAATTTGGGATTAGATAAATACCACTTGATATTGTCACCTTGTCCATAATACTTGTACGCCAATAAACCTTTTGTCACCCTAGGTTGGATTATATATACTGGTTAATACTAATCACCAGAATAGGGTAGTTAGAACGTGGTAGTTTTGCTTAGCCATGCCATTCAAGCTAATGACACAAATTTGGAAGAAAGCTGAATACTGACTATTGACCTACGGAACCTGTTTTGAAAGAATGTGACATGTGTTGTTGATAAGTTGTTGGCACATGGTGCATGGTAACCAATTGGGTGGGAAAATGGTTTACACTGTGGCAAGTGACAAGTGATCAATGGGGCCCCCGATGTGGCACATGGGAGAGATGTTGTTGAATTTGGTTTCGTGAACTTTGGGTAGTCTTGCCACGGTCAACCTAAGGACTTAACCTTGCAAGCCTTTGAACTGGGCCTAACATACAACCACATGCAGGTGGGGACAGACCTAGTTGAGTACGATTCGAAATCTTAACATGTGAGACCTCGAGGTGGTTTTATGCTTGATAAATGTGGAAAGAAGGGTGTAGTGTTTACCGAAATGGTCTTACATCTCTTCAACGGTATACGTTGGCCCTGTACTTCCGCTCCGCAAAAGGGAAGGGACAGTGGGAACTATACCGGGATGTACGCATGCGATGATAGAAGTTTCGGAAAGACTTTGTTATGGTTACTCGCCTGTGTGGTGTTTAACTATATCGTGTGGGTAAAGTGTATCACCTCTGCAGAGTGTACAAACTATTCGAATAGCCCTGTCCACTATATTGGACATCGCTCGAGGATTATAGTCAAGGGTTAGACTTTATTAAAAATGTGGTTGGGGTAAAAGATGAGGTTAATGGAAATATGGATTAGGATGTGGGAATGCTTTTACTCAACTACTGGAAAAGTTATTGTTAATTCTACTTGTTTTTACTGCTTTCGGATCTACTTATTCTACTTGTTAAATGATGCTTTACTGCAAAATAAACCTGTTAAACCATTCCATTGGAATAAGCCTAGCATGTAGAATATTAGGTTGCATTATGTGCATAGCTTGTTGAGTACCAATGTACTCACCCCTTCAAAATCACAACACCAGATGAAGAGGAACTGCAAGCCAATGAAGAGGAGCAGAGCAATGAGGCGAACAACTAGGGGCAAGCCAAGTCAGTTGCCTGTGGCAAACTGAGGCGCCACGAATAATTTTCATGCCGCTGCTACTTTATTGTTACTCTGAACTTAGCCCTGCGTAGCTTATTATTGTAAGGCTGACCTTAAGGTCTTAACGGTATTTGAATTAAATACATTATTATCATTATTTCCACTGTGTATGTGTGATGGTATTCATCTCTGTTGTATCTGTGGGCACCAGCGTGGTCCTGGACTGGTGTATCACACAGAGTGTTCGAAACTCAAATTCCGGGCGCGACACTGCACATTACCCAGTGTGTGGGGAATGAGAGAGTGCTATACGCATCTCATCAGCTGGAAGGAACCGCAGCTGAATGGTTGGAGAACTTTTGTACCGTACGTGAGAACCCACAAGATATCACTTGGGAGGAGTTCACAGCTGCATTTAGTCAGTATCATGTGCCAGAAGGGATCATCGACCTTAATAAGGAGGAGTTTAGAGCTTTGAAGTAGGGCAGCCAGTCAGTGGCTGACTATCTCAATAAGTTCACTCAGTTGGAACGCTACGCACCTGAAGACGTAGCAACGGACAAGGCAAGACAATCCTGTTTCATGAAAGGACTGAATTCTGGACTTCAGGTGGGATTGATTACCCACACGTTCCCCGACTTCTAGGAGTTTGTGAACAAGGCGCTCATTTTGGAGGATAAGCGCAAAGAGCTGGATGATAACTGGAAGCGCAGGATGACGCAGCAAGGAGCACGTCAGGGTGCACAACGTTTGAGGGTTGCACCGAATCATTTCTTCAGGTTTCAGCCGTAGAATGTTGCAAGGACACCGTCACCAGCAACAAGACCTGCCAATCTGAACTATCAGACTCCAACGCCAACTGGCAACGCAGCTATGAGCAGTCAGCACGACGCAGTGAGACGTTGTTATACATGCAATGAACCAGAGCACTTCGCCAACAATTGCCCCAAGAAGGGAGGAGGTGTGACTCCAGTTCGTTTCAATCTGGGATCCACGCCAGCAAGAACGCCTGCACCAGGAACGAGCCGTGGAGTTGCGCAGCCCGGAGCCACAACTCAGACTGTGGTGAGTGGTTGCGTTAATCATGTCACCGTAGATGCACTACAGAATGCTACGGACGTCGTACTGGGTAAGTTACTTGTTAACTCAGTACCTGCAACAGTTTTGTTTGACTCTGGAGCTTCACATTCGTTTGTTTCTCAAGATTTTATTGCTAGAAATGATTTGGAGATTGTGGATCTTAAATGCATGCTTATAGTTCAAACCCCTGGATTAGAGCTCTAATCGCAAGTAGGATGTTCTAGGGTAAGAATATTAGTAGATGGGGTAGAATTCTTAGCGAACCTCATTATATTGGGTACCCAGACCCTAGATGTTATCTTGGAAATGGATTGGTTATCCAAGCACAAGGCCGTGCTGGATTGTGGACGAAGAGTCATATCTGTTGAGAGCCTATGTGGAAGAAAAGTAGAGTTCCAAGCGACCACCGTCCGTGATGGACAGTTGATGGTCAACAGTGCGAAGGCAGTCAGCATAGAGAATGTTCCAGTGGTGAATGAGTACCCGGATGTTTTTCCCGAAGATCTACCTGGTATGCCGCCAGACAGACATAGAGTTTGTGATAGAGTTGGTACTGGGAACAGCCCCGATAGCCAAGAGACCTTATCGGATGTCGACCAATGAATTGGTAGAGATGAAAAAGCAGATCGAAGAGCTAATGGAGAAAGGATTTATCAGACCCAGTTCATCACCATGGGGAGCGCCAATTCTGTTTGTCAAGAAGAAGGATGGAAGTTTTTGGATGTGTATCGATTACCGTGCACTTAATGAAGTCATCGTGAAGAACAAGTATCCGCTACCCAGGATCGATGATCTGTTCGATCAGCTGAGAGGAGTCAGAATTTCCTCCAAGATCGACTTGAGATCAGGATATCACCAGTTGAAGATTCGATCAGAAGATATTCCGAAGACCGCATTCTCATCAAGATACGAACATTATGAATTCACCGTTATGTCATTTGGTCTGACGAATGCGCCAGCTTATTTCATGAACATGATGAATAAGGTTTTCATGGAATACCAGGATAAGTTTGTCGTCGTGTTCATAGATGACATACTTGTCTACTCCAAGACAAGAGAAGAGCATGCGGAACACCTGAGGCTAGTTTTGGAGAAGCTGAGGGAACAGCAACTCTTCGCAAAGTTCAGTAAATGTGATTTCTGGAAGGAAAAAGTGGAGTTTCTTGGACATGTAATGACCGCAGAAGGAGTCGCAGTTGATCCAAGCAAGGTGGAAGCCGTGTTTCATTGGGAGCAACCAAAGACGGTGACCCAGATCCGTAGTTTTTTGGGAATGGCTGGTTATTACCGTCGCTTCATTGAAGGATTTTCGACGATTGCGAGACCTCTTACGTAATTGTTGAAGAAGGAGAAGAAGTTTACATGGAGGCCGGAGTGCGAAAAGTGTTTTCAAGAGCTGAAGAAGCGTTTGACATCAGCACCGGTGTTAGTCCTACCGAACGTGAACCAGAGTTTTGACATATACTGTGATGCATCACGCCAAGGACTTGGATGCGTGCTGATGCAGAACGAAAAGGTTGTCGCGTATGCATCAAGGCAGTTGAGGCCGCATGAGGAGAATTATCCGCCGCATGACCTGGAGTTAGCAGCCGTAGTCCATGCCTTGAAGTTGTGGCGTCACTATCTGATTGGGAACAGATGTGAAGTGTATACGGACCATAAGAGTCTTAAATACATATTCACCCAATCAGACTTGAACATGAGGTAGAGGAGATGGTTGGAGCTGATCAAGGACTACAACGTCGGAATCCATTACCATCCCGGAAGGCCAATGTGGTGGCCAATGCTTTGAGTCGGAAAAGCCATACCGTGAATATGTTGATGGTAGAAGATCAGGACGAGCTATGTAAGGAATTCCAGAAGATGAAGCTGGAAGTCATACCAGAAGGATTTTTAGTTGCATTGGAAGTGAAGCCTACTCTGGAAGATCAGATTCGAGAAGGACAGAAGGATGATGACAAGATTCAGAGGATCAAGTCCAAGATGGAGGAAGGGAAGACGAAAGACTTCAAGCTGGATGAGCAAGGCACGTTGTGGATTAAGGATCGCATCTGTGTGCCGAATAGGAAGGAGTTGAAGTAGCTGATTTTAGAAGAAGCCCATGACTCCAAGTATTCCATTCATCCAGGAAGCGTGAAGATGTACCAAGACCTGAAGGAAAGATTCTGGTGGCCAAGCATGAAGCGCGAAGTTGCCGAGCATGTTGCATTCTGCGACATGTGTCAGAGGGTCAAGGCAATGCATCAGAGGCCAGCAGGATTTCTACAGCCGCTGAAGATACCTGAGTGGAAGTGGGAGGAAATCGGTATGGACTTTATTACCGGTTTACCAAGGACTCAGGGTGGATATGACTCCATATGGGTTATAGTGGACCGTTTGACCAAGGTTGCTCATTTTATCCCTGTGAAGACAACCTACACAGGAGATAAATTGGCAGAGTTGTACATGTCAAGGATCGTCAGTTTGAATGGAGTGCCGAAGAAGATTGTATCGGACAGAGGTACCCAGTTTACCTCAAGGTTCTGGAATAAGTTGCATGAAGCCATGGGAACCCGTCTGAACCTTAGTACAGCTTATCATCCGCGGATGGATGGACAGACAGAAAGGGTAAACCAGATTCTGGAAGACATGATGAGAGCTTGTGCATTGGCTTATGCTACTTCATGGGACAAGAGTTTGCCGTATTGTAACACCCCAAAATTTTGCTTTTCTTAAATTCATGAGTGATTTGGCACTTTGGTGAATTTTTGGAATTTTCTGGAATTTATTTGGATTTATTTGGAATTTATTTGAATTTATTCCATTTTGAAATAATTAAAGAATTTAATTTTGCAAATAAAATTTTGTTGGAAATATTTTATTTGAGTCCCAAATACCCTAAAATATTTTCGAATTTTTACGGAATTTTAAAGTATTTTGCTATTTTTAATGAATTAAATGAATTACTGGGAATTATTTTAAATATTAAATCGCTGGAAATTCAAGTCGGGTCAAGTACTGTTCATCCGACCGGACCCGAGTCCGAGTCAGACTCGAGTCCGACCCGAGCCACGTGACTCGACCAGAACCCGGCTCTAAAACCTAATCAATCCCAACCGTTGGATCAAGATCCAGCAGCCAGGATTTCCGTCACGGTTCGAGCGCGTCAGGCCGAACCCGATTACGCCGCGCGATCGTGGCGCTGATCGTGCCACGTGGGCGCTGACCGTCGTCGTCTCCGCCGAGTCGGCCGGGACTCCGCCGCCGCGCCCGCCGCCGTGGGAACTAGGTTTCCTGCCGCGCGAGCGAGGCTATTTAATGCCCGGCTCACACCCGAGGATCGCCTTGACCGGCGCACTGTAGCCCTAGACAACGTCGCTGAGCCGCCGCCCGTTGAGCCGCAATCGCTCGCGAGTTGCCTCTTCCCTCGCCGTGGTTCTTTGCCGATTGCGGCCATCTCGTCGTCCTCACTTGCCCGTTGTGCCCGAATCGGACTCCTCGCGTCGAGGCGCACAGCTACCTCTCCGCCGGAGGGAGCCCGCGAACGCCGTTGCCGTGGTCGTCGTCTCCAACTCCGAGCAAGCCGGCGCGTAGTGGGCCATCGGCGGACTTCAAGCTCCTCGGCCGTCGGATCTTCATCCAAGGGCCCAGATTGCGCCACGTCATCTCACGGTGAGATTTCGTCCAAAATCACAGATCCAATCTCAGCCGTTAGATCTAGATCCAACGGTCCAGATCAAACGCGTTAACCCAAGCGGCGTGAGAGCCGAATCTAACTGGGCGTTGAATTTCAAATCAACGGCCGAGATTGCGCCACGCGTCGGGAGGCCAAATCACGGTCGATCGCGTCCATCTTGGCAGCGTGCGTGTAGGCCCGACACGCGGGGCCCGCATGTCGGCGGCGTGACTAAACCGCACCATGACGTCCACGCCGACGTCATGGCGGGCTCCGCATGTCGGCTGTCCCGAGCGGCGGCGTCAAGAATGACGTCCGCGGAGACCGCTGTCGATCTCCACGTGGCCGTGGACCGGGTCCACGGTAGACCCAAACCGAGCGTGGACCGAGTCCATGGACCGGCTAACGTCAGCCAACCAATCAGAGGCTGCCACGTGTCCAGGCTGACGCAATAATTAATTTCCGAAAAAGAAAATGATTTAATAATTCGGTTTAATAATTGATTTGAATTTCAAAACTTCAAACGCTTATAACTTTTGCGTTTCAACTCCGATTTGAGTGATTCAAATTTCTGAATTTGTATAAAATTGAGACCTACCTAAATATAAATTTTATTTAATTTTTGGAGTAAAGTTTTTCTCTGTAAAATTATTTAATTGATTATTTAAACTTTAAATAATCATAACTTTTGCGTTTTAACTCCAAATTTGACGATTCCAGTTTCTAAAAATTCATAAAAGTATGTTCTCTCTGTTTATGGATTTTATTTGGATGATTGGATACTTTTTGCCTATTGTTTATTCGTGTATTTGCTATTTGCACGCTTTACGAGTAGAGCGTTGAAGTCTTGGGAAGGATTTGAAGGAGAAGTATTGACTCAGGATCCAACTCAAGACCAAGAACAAGTACTTTTTGAAGGCAAGTTGTGCTTTGACCATGTTGATCCTATTTCGAAATCTATTTTGATTTAACCTATTGCATGCTAGTTCAATTAGAAAATACTTTATTTAAATATGGGGGTTAGATAAATACCAATTTGCTGTATGACACCTTGATTATTTAAATATGTGCCATGACCCTTGTCACCCTAGTTGTGGATTACTAGTTGGACATTATTAAATTGCCAACATGGGTTTAGACCGTTGTAGTAAACTGCTTAGACCTGCTACGTGCTCCTGACATGATTTTGGACAAACAAATGTTAATATTGACTTAATGATATATTGAACCTGTTTTGGAAAGGTATCATGTGATGTTGATGGCACGTGGTGCATGGTAATCAACTGGGGTTTGATAAACAGTTTTTCGGCCAGGGGCATGTGGCAAGAGTAATCAGTGGGCTAGTTGTGGCATTGGGGATGTTGATTTGGTTCTTCGGGTAGTCTTGCCCTGGTCACCCTAAGGACTTAACCTTGCAAGCCTTTGAACTGGGTCTAACGTGCAACCACATGTCTGTAATGGGACGGACCTAGTTGACTAAGTTGCTAATAACGCATTACTGTGGGACCTCAGGAGGTCAACTACACCCTTTGTGTATGTTGTGCGGGGAGCGTCTGAGAGTGAGGCAGTACCCATCTAACGGTTGATTGGCCTAGACTTCGCCTTAGCTAAGGGAAGGGTTAGTGTGCAATAACCGGGAGGACCACTTGTATTGTTAGAAGTTTCAGAAAGACTTTGTTCACGGGAACTCGCCTTTGTGGTGTTTGATTTGTATCTTGTGGGTAAAGTGCATAACCTCTGCAGAGTGTAGAATCTATTCGAATAGCCGTGTCAGCGGTATTGGACATCGCTCGGGAATTACTGATCAAGGGTTAGATTTTCTCAAAAATAACTTGGATTTGAAAGGTTGGGTTGGATTAATAATGATGTTGATGGAAATGTGGATTAGGATGGGAAAGATGTTTATTAAACTCCTTGAAAAGTTATCTATGCTTTACTTACTTCTACCTACTTAATCTATTTATGATACTTGTTAAATCTGTTTTAGCAATTATACCTTGAGCTATTCCTTTGTACCAAGCCATGCATATAGTATATTAGCCTGCATTCTGTGCATGACTTGCTTTGAGTACCAAGTACTCACCCTTGCCACAATACAACACAGTTGAAGAGGAGACTACACGGCTTTGGAGGAGGAACTCCAAGAGGAACCGTCTACTTAGGGAAGCGAGCCAGTCGATTGCTGTGGTATCTTGGATGGCGCCACGGGTTATTTGATTTTCCGCTGCTACTATTTCTCTCTTAATAAGTTTCGCCTTGCGGCGTATATTTGTAACTTGGCCATAAGGTCAAGCAACGATTTGGTTATTTAAATAAAGTACTTTATTAGTATCGAATGGTATGATTGTGATATTTACCGATGTTAAGGCTGTGTGCACTAAGCGCGTTCCTGGACTAGTGCTGAATACACAGAGGGTCGGATTTGCAAATTCGGGGTCCCGACAGAGGTGGTATCGAGCCATCTTGACCGTAAACTCAACCCTAAGCTAGAATGGTCGTAGTGAGGATAAAACCTATTTTCTAAAGCTAAAAATTTGTCAAGATAAGAAATGACATCTCGACTTATCCCCTTCTCTCTTTCTTGTCTCTTGCTGAATATTCCCTTACCTTGTCACGATTTAAAATTTCGAGTTCTTACGTGAGTACTCTTGTGACAGATGGAGGGAGAGTTCAACTACGTTGATCTGGAGGTTGGTCACGCCGCAGAACTTTGGTATATGTTACAAACTCTCGGAGATTTTGAGAAGCCGCAATACCAAGTGGAAGTGATCAGACAAGCAGGATTGATCAAGGCTGGTGACGTGAAGATTGAGGTACCTGCTAGGAAGAAGGGCCCAGGCAATCGCCCGATACACTACACTGCCAGGAGGTCTACAATGCAGATGGGTATCCAAGAAGTATCACGACGAGCAATGCGGCACATTACCCGTATCTACGCCAGAGTGTTGGAGAGCACGGTGTTCCGTTATCACTCGCGCAGCAATAACCTTCTTGACCCGAAGGCGATTCAGGATGAGGATGCCATGGTTACACAGTTGGCATGACTTGTTGTCGCCCAGGAGGATGTACTCGATGATACAAGCAAGGAGCTACAGAAGGCCCGCAAGGAGATCACGACAGAGAAGAACAGATGGCGGGAAGCTCAAGAGTATGTGTCACACCTTCTGTGAAGGATTGACGAGTTGGAGATGGCTTTATACGGACCAGAACCAGAGCGATTGAGCTACACGAGCCAGATCCGGAGGAGTCGGATCTCGATGAGGACATCGCTTCTTCCGACTACCACAGATGAACCGCGATTGCGGGACATGGCAATCGTTTCGCGCCTATGCCGCAAAGATCCGTACACTCAGGCCGTGGAGGTTTTCTCGATGAGTGAGCGTAGGTTCTATAGTGAGACTCCTTCGCCGAGTCACGTCATAGAATAAAGAGTCACCCTTTAGGCGTTAGACTCCAGTGTTAGTTCGATTTGGATTTTCATTGTTTGCTGAGTGTGCAGTATGTGTTGCAAGGCCCTTAGGCATTGTAAGCAACCATACCAAGTTATTAATATCAATAATAAAGTTGGACCTTAAAGTTACACCTTTCGCCCCGCATAAGTTCCATATTACTTGTCTATTCTTGATTCCCCCTCATCTCTAAGACTTAGAGCAAATCGACAGATGGTGAACACCCACGGAAACTTTGGAAGCAATGGAAGTGGTTCTCGCCCAACAGAAAACCCCAATGATGGAGCACCAGCACCGCCAATTGATATGCAGAATTTTGGAGCTTTTCTTGCTGCTCAGACTCAGTTGATGCACGCTATGATGCAACAAATGCAACACGTCACCGCTCAGGCCACAGCTAATCAAGTCAATCAGGGACAACGCCAGAATACAAGACTGTCAGAGTTCATGAGGACTCACCCACCCACTTTCTCCGGGAATGCCAATCCATTGGAGGCCGATGATTGGTTAAGGTCAATTGAGAGGAAGCTACACATAGCTCAATGCATAGGAAATGAGAAGGTACTCTACGCTTCTCATCAGTTGGAAGGAACAGCCGCCGAATGGTGGGAGAACTTCTGTGCCACGCAAGAGAACCCTCAAGATATCACTTGGGAGGAGTTCACAGCTGCATTCCGTCAGTATCACGTGCCAGAAGGAATCATGGACCTTAAGAAGGAGGAGTTCAGAGCACTAAAGCAAGGTAATCACCCAGTGGCCGACCACCTGAACAAGTTCACACAGCTAGCACGCTACGCACCTGAGGATGTAGCGACAGATAAAGCCAGACAGTCTCGTTTCATGAAGGGACTTAACTCAGGATTGCAAGTAGGATTGATCACCCACACCTTCCCAGATTTCCAAGAATTGGTGAATAAGGCGCTTATTCTTGAGGACAAGCGCAAGGAACTGGATGAGAACAGGAAGCGCAGAATGCAACAGCAGGGATCACGCCAGGGAACGCAATGCGTCTGGGAGTTGCACCAAATCAGTTCTTGATTCCAGCCACAAATGCAACAAGGACACCGTCACCAAAGACCAAGACCCGTCAATCAAAACTACGGACCCGGCCCCGCTAGAAACACTACTCGAGCGATCGGCAAGGAAGGTGAGGCCATTGCTACAAGCGCAACGAGCCGAGACACTTTGCCAAAAGCTACCCAAAGAAGACAGCAGGAGTGACCCGATTCGCTTCAATCTAGGAACCACCCGGCTAGGGCGCCAAAGACCAGGAACCACATCCTGGACCGTGGTGAGAGGCCGAGTCAACCATGTCACCGCAGATGCACCGCAGAATGCTACTGACGTCGTCTTGGGTAAGTTACTTGTTAACTTTCAGTACTGCTTGATTTTGTTTGATTCTGGAGCTTCGCATTTGTTTGTTTCGCAAGGCTTTGCTGCTAGAAATGATTTGGGGATTGCAAGACTTAAGTGCATGCTTTTAGTTCAAACCCCTGGTTCCGAACTCCGAACGAAAGTAGGATGTTTCGGGGTGAGAATACTAATAGATGGAATAGAGTTCCTAGTGAACCTTATAATTTTGGAGACCCAGACCTTAGACGTTATTTTGGGAATGGACTGGTTATCCAAGCACAAGGCTGTATTGGATTATGGACGAAGGACTATCTTAGTTGAGAGCCCTTGTGGAAAGAAAGTGGAATTTCAAGCCACTGCAGTTAGAGATGGACAGATGATGGTTAACAGTACCAAGGCAATCAGCATAGAGGATGTCTTAGTAGTGAATGAGTACCCAGATGTTTTTACCGAAGATCTACAGGTATGCCGCTTGACGAGGGACATAGAGTTTGTGATAGAGCTTGTACAGGTACAAAGACCGATAGCAAAGAGACCCTATCGGATGTCCACCGAGGAGTTGGTAGAAATGAAGAAATAGCTAGAAGAATTAATGGAGAAGGGATTTATCAGACCGAGCTCATCGCCGTGGGGAGCACCAGTTTTGTTTGTCAAGAAAAAGGACGGGAGTTTCAGGATGTGCATCGACTACCGTGCACTCAATGAAGTCACCGTGAAGAATAAGTATCCGCTACCCAGGATTGATGATTTGTTCGATCAGCTGAGAGGAGCCGGAATTTTCTCCAAGATTGATCTGAGATCGGGATACCATCAGCTGAAGATCCAATCGGAAGATATTCCGAAGACTGCATTCTCGTCAAGATATGGACATTACGAGTTCTGATTATGTCCTTTGGATCGACGAATGCGCCAAAGATATTTCATGAATATGATGAATAAGGTGTTCATGGAATACTTGGACAAGTTTGTTGTCGTGTTCATAGATGATATCCTAATCTACTCCAAGACAGAGGAGGAACATGCCGAACACTTAAGGCGAGTTTTGGAGAAGCTGAGGGAACAGCAACTCTTCGCCAAGTTCAGTAAGTGTGATTTTTGGAAGGACAAGGTAGAATTTCTTGGACATGTAATGACCGCAGAGGGAGTCACCGTAGATCCAAGCAAGGTAGAAGCTGTGTTACATTGGGAGCAGCCGAAGACTGTGACCCAGATCCGGAGTTTCCTGGGAATGGCAGGATACTACCGCCGTTTCATTGAAGGCTTTTCGACAATTGCGAAACCTCTTACGCAATTGCTGAAAAAGGAGAAGAAGTTTGCATGGACGTCAGAATGTGAGAAAGGATTTCAGGAGCTGAAAAAGCGATTGACATCAAGACCGAATTAGTTCTACGGATGTTAATCAAAACTTTGATATTTATTGTGACGCATCGCGCCAAGGACTTGGATGTGTCTTGATGCAGAATGGAAAGGTCGCCGCTATGCATCAAGGCGATTGAGGCCGCATGAGGAGAATTATCGACACATGACCTAGAGTTAGCTGCCGTAGTGCATGCCTTGAAGATATGGCGTCACTATCGATTGGAAACAGATGTGAAGTATACGGATCATAAGAGCCTTAAGTACATATTCACCCAGTCGGATCTGAATACGAGGCAAAGGAGATGGTTAGAGTTGATCAAGGACTACAATGTTGGAATCCATTACCATCCAGGAAAGGCAAACGTAGTTGCCGATGCTCTGAGTCGGAAAAGCCATACCGTGAGTACGTTGCTAGCCACAAGTCAGGATGAGTTATGTGAGGATTTTCAGAAAATGAAGATTGAGGTGGTACCTAGCGGATTCTTGGCCGCATTAGAAGTAAAGCCTACCCTAGAGGATCAGATCTGGGAAGGACAGAAGGATGATGACAAGATCCGCAGGATTAAGTTCATCAAGGAGGGAGGCAAGGCAGAGGACTTCAAGTTGGATGAGCAAGGCACGTTATGGATGAAGGATCGGATTTGTGTGCCCAACAGGAAGGAATTAAAGCAACTGATTTTGGAGGAAGCCCATGACTCCAAGTATTCAATTCATCCTGGAAGCGCCAAGATGTATCGATTTGAAGGAAAGATTACGGTGGCCAAGCATGAAGCGTGAAGTTGCCGAGCATGTTGCATTGTGCGATGTATGCCAGAGAGTCAAGGCAATGCATCGAGACCAGCAGGATTACTACCAATTGAAAATACCTGAGTGGAAGTGGGAGGAAATTGGAATGGATTTCATTACCGGTTTGCCTAAGACTCAAGGAGGTTATGACTCCATATGGGTTATAGTGGATTGTTTGACCAAAGTAGCCCATTTTATCCCCGTGAAGACCACCTACTCGGGAGATAAATTAGCAGAGTTGTACATGATCAGGATCGTCTGTTTGCACGGAGTGCCAAAGAGGATTGTATCGGACAGAGGTACCCAATTTACCTCAAGGTTTTGGAATAAGTTGCATGAAGCCATGGGAACCCGTTTAAACTTCAAGATACCTTATCATCCATGCAGACGGATGGACAGACCGAAAGAGTCAACCAGATCTGGAGGATATGTTAAGAGCTTGTGCATTGGCTTATGCCACCTCTTGGGATAAGAGTTTGCCATATGCCGAGTTTAGTTACAACAATAGTTACCAAGCTAGTTTCTGAGATGTCACCTTTTGAGGCCTTTGTATGGTCGACCACTGTCTGACGCTATTGAATTGGAATGAGACCGTGGCGCCGTGTCTTTGGGCGAGATATTCTTCAAGAGGTGAAGAGCAGATTGCCATGATTAGGGAAAGGTTGAAGATCGCCCAATCACGATGTAAGAGTTATCTTGACAACCGTCGCCGAGACTTGAGTTTTGAACCGAAGATTTTGTATACCTCGAGTTACGCCTCTTAGGGGAGTTAAGAGGTTCCATGCCAAAGGGAAACTCGCACTCTGCTTATGTTGGACCATTTAAGATTTTGAGCCGCAGAGGCGGTTGCTTATCACCGGAGTTGCCACGATCGTTAGCAGGAGTGCATGACGTATTCCATGTGTCCCAGTTGAAGAAGTGTCTCCGAGTACCTGAGGAACAGACACCGCCAGAGTCAATTGAGTTGCAAGAAGATTTGACTTATAAGGAGCATCCCGTAAAGATTTTGGACACTATGGATCGAGAGACCAGAAATAAGTCAACCCGTTTCAGAGAGTACAAAGTGGAGCAACCACACGAGAGTGAAGCAACTTGGGAACGCGAAGAGGATTTGAGGAAAGAGTTTCCAAACCTATTCCTTTAGTAAGCCCTGAATCTCGGGGACGAGATTCTATTAAGGGGGGAGGTTTGTAACACCCCAAAATTTTGCTTTTCTTAAATTCATGAGTGATTTGGCACTTTGGTGAATTTTTGGAATTTTCTGGAATTTATTTGGATTTATTTGGAATTTATTTGAATTTATTCCATTTTGAAATAATTAAAGAATTTAATTTTGCAAATAAAATTTTGTTGGAAATATTTTATTTGAGTCCCAAATACCCTAAAATATTTTCCAGAATTTTTCTGGAATTTTTCTGAGTATTTTGCTATTTTTAATGAATTAAATGAATTACTGGGAATTATTTTAAATATTAAATCGCTGGAAATTCAAGTCGGGTCAAGTACTGTTCATCCGACCGGACCCGAGTCCGAGTCAGACTCGAGTCCGACCCGAGCCACGTGACTCGACCGAACCAGCTCTAAAACCTAATCGATCCCAACCGTTGGATCAAGATCCAACGGTCAGGATTTCCCCGTACCGGTTCGAGCCGCGTCCGACCCGAACCCGGTTACGCCCGCGCGATCGTGGCCGCTGATCGTGCCACGTGGACGCCGACCGTCGTCGTCTCCGCCCGAGTCCGAGCCGGACTCGCGCCGCCGGCCGTGGGAACTAGGTTTCCGTTTTACGCCGCAGGCCGAGGCTATTTAATGCCCGGCTCACACCCGAGGATCGCCTTTGACCGTGCGCACCGTAGCCCTGAACAACGTCGCTCGATCTACCGCCGTTGAGCCGCAATCGCCACGGAGTTGCCTCTTCCCTCGCCGTGGTTCTTTGCCGATTGCGACCATCTCAGTCGTCCTCGTAGTCGTTGTGCCCGAGCCCAGGACTCCTCGCGTCGGCGCGCAGCTACCTCTCACTTCGCGGGAGGGCCCGCAACGCCGTTGCCGTGGTCGTCGTCTCCAACTCCGACAAGCCGCCGCCGTGGGCCATCGACGGACTTCAAGCTCCCTCGGTAGTCGGATCTTCATCCAAGGGCCCAGATGCGCCACGTCATCTCACGGTGAGATTTGGTCCAAAATCCCAGATCCAATCTCGGTAGTTAGATCTAGATCCAACGGTCGAGATCAAACGCGTTAACCCAAACGCGTGAGAGCGGATCTGTCTGGGCCGTTGAATTTCAAATCAACGGCCGAGATTGGCGCCACGCTGCCTGGGAGGCGACCATCGCGGTCTGCTGGCCCACGTCCGCAGGCAGGGCAGTGACGCCGACACGCGGGCCCGCATGTCGGCCGACGTGACTAAACCGCACCATGACGCCATGGCGGGCCGCATGTCGGCCGCTCCCAGCCGAGCGCCGACGCCAAGAATGACGCCACAAATGACTCCACCTGTCGATCTCACGTGAGCCGTGGACCGGTCCACGGTGAGACCCAAACCGAGCGTGGACCGAGTCCATGGACCGGCTGACGTCAGCCAACCAATCAGAGGCTGCCACGTGTCCAGCTGACGCAATAATTAATTTCCGAAAAAGAAAATGATTTAATAATTCGGTTTAATAATTGATTTGAATTTCAAAACTTCAAACGCTTATAACTTTTGCGTTTCAACTCCGATTTGAGTGATTCAAATTTCTAAATTTGTATAAAATTGAGACCTACCTAAATATAAATTTTATTTAATTTTTGGAGTAAAGTTTTTCTCTGTAAAATTATTTAATTGATTATTTAAACTTTAAAAAATCATAACTTTTGCGTTTTAACTCAAAATTTGACGATTCCAGGTTCTAAAAAGTCATAAAATTATGTTCTCTCAGGTTATGGATTTTATTTGGATGATTGGATACTTTTTGCCTATTGTTTATTCGTGTATTTGCTATTTGCACGCTTTACGAGTAGACGTTGAAGTGCCGGAAGGATTTGAAGGAGAAGTATTGACTCAGGATCCAACTCAAGACCAAGAACAAGTACTTTTTGAAGGCAAGTTGTGCTTTGACCATGTTGATCCTATTTCGAAATCTATTTTGATTTAACCTATTGCATGCTAGTTCAATTAGAAAATACTTTATTTGAATATGGGGGTTAGATAAATACCAATTTGCTGTATGACACCTTGATTATTTAAATATGTGCCATGACCCTTGTCACCCTAGTTGTGGATTACTAGTTGGACATTATTAAATTGCCAACATGGGTTTAGACCGTTGTAGTAATGCGCTTAGACACTTTCGTGCTCATGACATGATTTTGGACAAACAAATGTTAATATTGACTTAATGATATATTGAACCTGTTTTGGAAAGGTATCATGTGATGTTGATGGCACGTGGTGCATGGTAATCAACTGGGGTTTGATAAATAGTTTTTCGACCGGGGCATGTGGCAAGAGTAATCAGTGGGCAGGTTGTGGCATTGGGGATGTTGATTTGGTTCTTCGGGTAGTCTTGCCCTGGTCACCCTAAGGACTTAACCTTGCAAGCCTTTGAACTAAGTCTAACGTGCAACCACATGTCCCAGAATGGGACGGACCTAGTTGACTAAGTTGCTAATAACGCACTGTGGGACCTCAGGAGGTCAACTACACCCTTTGTGTAAGTTGTGCGGGGAGCGTCTGGGGCTGAGGCCAGTACCCATCTAACGGTTGATTGGCCTAGACTTCGCCTTAGCTAAGGGAAGGGTTAGTGTGCAATAACAGGAGGACCACTTGTATTGTTAGAAGTTTCGAAAGACTTTGTTACTGAACTCGCCTTTGTGGTGTTTGATTGTATCTTGTGGGTAAAGTGCATAACCTCTGCAGAGTGTAGAATCTATTCGAATAGCCGTGTCCGCGGTATTGGACATCGCTCAGAATTACAGTCAAGGGTTAGATTTTCTCAAAAATAACTTGGATTTGAAAGGTTGGGTTGGATTAATAATGATGTTGATGGAAATGTGGATTAGGATGGGAAAGATGTTTATTAAAATCCTTGAAAAGTTATCTATGCTTTACTTACTTCATCGCTACGAATCTATTTATGATACTTGTTAAATCTTGTTTTCTGCAATTATACCTTGAGCTATTCCTTTGTACCAAGCCATGCATATAGTATATTAGCAGCATTCGTGCATGCATGATTTGCTGAGTACCAAGTACTCACCCTTGCCACAATACAACACCAGTTGAAGAGGAGACTACACCAGCTTTGGAGGAGGAACTCCAAGAGGAACCGTCTACTTAGGGAAGCGAGCCCGCCGATTGCCTGTGGTATCTTGGATGGCGCCACGGGTTATTTGATTTTCATTGCTACTATTTCTCTCTTAATAAGTTTCGCCTTGCGAGGCGTATATTTGTAACTTGGCCATAAGGTCAAGCAACCAGTTTGGTTATTTAAATAAAGTACTTTATTAGTATCGAATGGTATGATTGTGATATTTACCGATGTTAAGACTGTGTGCACTAGCGCGTTCCTGGACTAGTGCTGAATACACAGAGGGTCCGGATTTGCAAATTCGGGGTCCCAACACGTATGCTGAGTTTAGCTACAATAATAGCTATCAGGCCAGTCTACAAATGTCACCCTTTGAGGCATTGTATGGTCAACCCTGTCGAACTCTATTGAATTGGAATGAGACAGGTGAGCGTCATGTCTTCGGACCAGACATTCTTCAAGAAGCCGAAGAGCAGATTGCCATGATCCGGGAAAGGCTGAGGATTGCACAATCAAGACAGAAGAGTTATGCTGATAATCACCGTAGAGATCTGAGTTTTGAGCCGGAAGATTTCGTATACCTCAGAGTTACACCTCTCAAGGGAGTTAAAAGATTCCATGCCAAAGGGAAGCTTGCACCATGATATGTCGGTTCGTTCAAGATCCTAAGTCGTAGAGGAGAAGTTGCATACCAGCTAGAGCTACCGAAGTCTTTGGCGGGAGTGCATGATGTGTTCCATGTGTCTCAATTGAAGAAGTGTCTCCGAGTGCCAGATGAACAGACGCCATTGGTATCAATAGAGCTACAGGAAGATCTGACTTACAAAGAGCACCCGGTGAAGATTCTGGACACGATGGATCGAGAGACTCAAAACAAGTCAACCTGCTTCTGCAGAGTCCAGTGGAGCAACCATTCAGAGAGTGAAGCCACTTGGGAGCGCGAAGAGTATCTCAAAAAAGAATTCCTTAACCTATTCCTTAGTTATCCCTGAATCTCGGGGATGAGATTCTGTTAAGGGGGGAGGTTTATAACACCCCAATTTTGCTTTTCATGTGTTTAAAGTGTATTTTCGAATTTTGGGAATTTTTGGAATTTATTTGGATTTAAATTGCCTTGAGCCTTTTACTTAATTATTTAAATAATGGCAAAGTTTATATAAAGTTCTGTTGTAAATATTTTATTTGAGTCCCAAATGCCCTAAAATATTTTTGAGAATTTTTCTGAAATTTTTCTGGTATTTTTAATGCCCCAAATGAATTATTTTGATTTCTCGGATTATTTTTATTAGCAAAAGCGGCGAAAAACTTTGGAACAGTGTCGGGCCGAGCCCAACACTGTGAGCCACCAGGCCCAGCCCAGCCGCGCCACCGCATCGCAAACCCTAACCATAATCCAACCAACCGTTGGATTCCGATCCAACGGCCAACTGTTAGCCGCGTCACGCGCACGCTTGAGCCTTCGGATCCTGACGCGTGGACGGCTGAAATTGCGTCATCTTCCCGTGTCTGGGTCGGACTCCACCATCGCGCCATTTCTGCGTCCGTTTAGGGTTCGCGAAAAGCTCAGAAGCCGAGGCCTATTTAAGGACTTGACCCCGCCGCTGTGTCCCTCTTTTCCGTGCGCGTCGTTTGCCCTAGTCACCCGAGCTCAAGCCGACGTCATTCTTCCCCGATTGCTCGTCGAAGCTGCGACCGTGCCGCAGGTTTTGGCCCTTTCCGCCGCCGTCGAGCCGTCTCGCGCCGTGTGAGTCCCGGATCTAGAACCCTCGTCGCGTGACGTACACGTGGGACATCTTCATCACGCCGAAGAACTATGCTACACGTTGTCTCCTTCCTCTCCGGTGACCTAGCTCCGTCGCGCCACCATCATCGCCTACGAGCTCCCTCCACTGTCAGATCCTCATCGAGCCATTCGGGTAAGCCGACGTGTGCCCTAGCCCTGTAGAGACTTAGGTTAGATCTAAGCCGTTAGATCCAAAACTAGTGGCTAGGATTAGATCTAGGGTTACGGATTGGATTGGTTTTAGGGCATTAGATCTAGGCTGGACGGTCCCGATTTAGCCACGTAACGTGCGGTAACATTGAACCAGAGTAGCTTTGGAACGTTAGATCTAGTGTGGACGCCCGAGATTAAGCCACGTAGCACATCACCGTCACGGGCAGGAGCAAACCGTAGCAGTTTGATCTTGAACCAAGGGCCACGATGCACCCACGCGTCGCACGCCGGGACATGCCGCGTGGCGCATGCTCCCGATCAGCCCGGATTGATCCCCGCCGTTCAAATTTGAATGGACGGGCGGGATTTCACCGCACCATGCCCAACCCGAACGTGACTCATGGCCGGTGCCGAGCCGCCGTGCGGGCGCGCACGTAGGCGCTGACATGCGGGGCCCGCGTGTCAGCCGTACTAGCCTCGTGCGCTGCTTCCACCGCAGACCGCACCGAGCCATGCGTCGGGTCCACAACCCAATGCGGAACACATGGCCGCACTCGAGCCTGCCACGTGGCATGATGACATCATGCTGATGTCATCGGGGACGCCGGCCAGGGTGACGTCAGCAGCGACACGTGTTAGGCCGTGAGCGGTGCTGTGTGGAATGGATGACGTCATAAATGGCTTTCCGAATAAAAACAATTTTGATAATTCGGTTTATTCTTTTTAAATATATTTTCAAACTTCAAAATGCTATAACTTCAAAATGTTGTATCTTTTGGGTAAAGTGCATAATCTCTGCAGAGTGTAAAATCTATTCGCATAGCTGTGTCCGCGGCGTTGGACATTACTCGGGGATTACAGTCAAGGGTTAGACTTTCAAGAAAACAACTTGGACTTTGGAAAATGGTTGGGTTGGAGATGTGAACTAGATGTAGGTTGTGAAATGCTTTACTTGTGAAAGTTATTGTCTCTGTTATTGTTTTGTTGCTTGCAATCTATTACTGTATTTATGAATGCTGATTTACTACAAATGAACCTGTTAGCCTATCCCTTGTAATAAGCCATGCATGTAGAATATTAGCTTTGCATTCTGTGCATGACTTGCTGAGTACAAAGTACTCACCCCTTGCAACAATACAACATCAGTTGAAGAAGAATCAACACCAACACTGGAGGAGGAGTTCCAGGAGGAGCCAACGAACTAGGGGAGCAAGCCCAATCAGTTGCCTGTGGTATACTGGATGGCGTCACGAAGTTATCTTATTTTTTCGCTGCTGTTATCTCTTTTAATAAGTCTTCGCCCTGCGAGGCGTATCCTTGTAACTTGACCATAAGGTCGAGCAACCATTTTGGTTAATTAATTAAAGTACTTTATTGATTCGCTGAGTATGATTGTGACATGTACCGATATTGAGACTGTGTGCACTAGCATGATCCTGGACTAGTGCTAAATACACATACGGTCAGGATTTGCAAATTCGGGTCCCGACAGGCCCAAACCAGGATAATCCATCACTCACGTGTCTCCCTTGTTCGGGCATAGCTCGGACGCAACATCTCTCTCAGGCGAAGGGGCGTAAGTTGATCCCTCGTTCAACAAGTAAGCTCGGCGGTAGCCTGTTCTCCAATCGTCGACAGCTGGCACCGTCCGTGGGGATCGACAGTGCAAGCTCCGTTTGAGAAGAATCCCCGGGATGTCAAACTCCAGAGACACTCGAGACCTTTGTACTATGCCAACGATGGCGTAGCCGGTGTGACCGATCCAGATGGCCACACCGAGTGTGGGATCCTTTCCGCGGTGGCCGCGGCGCGAGAACGACTTCTTCGCTCTCCGCACGATGCCCTCGAAGACGACAAGGATGATTACGACAGACTCTATGATGGCCTGAATATTCCAGATCAAATCGAGTTCGATCACGAGGCAGCGTTCCGAGGAGACACCATGATGTCCCCTTCAGGCTTGTCTCACACCCGCCATGTTAACATGGCCAGAAGTGATGCTGAGCCCGAGGAAGAATCCTCGGGGGCTGCCCGACGCGATCGCTATGAGGCAGCTAGACATCATTTGGAGGCGTCCTTGGATAGGACCTTGGCGAGCATCCGCCGCCAAGCTCATGACAAACAGGCTTCCAGAGAGGGAAACTCAGCCCGCGAGAGTTCCCGTGGATGTTGCACCCCAGAACATACACCCGAGCGCCGCCTGAGCTCTCCGCCACCCATTCTTCAGAACCGGGAACATTTGCAGGCCTTAGCGGCGATCGTGCGCGACCTTCGCAACTTCCCCGATCAAGTGGACTTGGAGGCTGTGGGTGCGGTCGTGGCCGAAGATCTAGAAAGACGGGCTGCAGATTTGAGAATCTCGAAACCACCATGTGATAAGGGTGCCCGGAGAGTTTCCCAAGATCGTCGAGAGCACACCCCCATTCGTTCTCGCTGAGATGAGTCTTGGAGCCTTGATCAGAGGGTGCACAAGACGGTCAACCCATGCCGTGAGAGCTCTCAGAGCAATTCCCGAGCACCCTCGAAGCGCCGTGGGCATGCTCACCCAGATTACGAGCACTTTGAGCATTCTACGACGGAACGGTCGCCAGCGCGCCACCCTCGGGAGGTCTTTTCCCGACTTGGCCCGCGTGTCGAATGACGAAATAGTGATGGTTGGGACGACCGTCACGTCCGAGGGAGCCGCCGTGATACGCCGATCTTCGGATGTCGGGCATTCACAAGTGCCCTTCGGAATGTCACGTAGTCGATCAAGTTCAAGCCCGGTCATATCGAGAGATTCAACGGAACCCAGAATCTAGACGAATTTCTCTCGATCTACACCACTGCAATCCTAACATCATGAGGTGACGAGGGAGTTATGGCGAATTATCTCCCAACGGTCTTGGACGGGGCCGCCCGCACTTGGCTCTTCAATCAGAAAGAAGGGTCAATTCGCTCCTGGAGGCAACTTAGTGCTGCGCTCTGGGCAAACTTCCAGAGTTGCTTCATTCGCCCAGGGAAGGAACACGACCTTGAGCGTCTGATCCAGACAGAAGGAGAGACTCTGCGGTAGTTTGTTGAAAGATTTATTCAAGTTCGGAATTCGATCCCGAACATCTTGGATGAGGCTGTTGTCCGTGCCTTTAAGTTCGGGGTACGGGACGTTCGCTTCATGCAGGACTTGGAAATCCACCCGGACCTGATGGCCAACGAGCTTTTCCATATGGCCGACTGGTATGCGAATGCCGACGAAGTTGTCCAGTGGAAGAATATGCTGGATGAAGGTAAGCTACCACCTCAACCTGGGCTAGAGGCCTCCACGAGCAAGAAAAGCTCAAACTATGTTGATAAGAAGATCAAGAAGAAAAAGAAGAAACAACCTTCACCGAACATAGTTGTTGCGGTCAAGCAGCAGCAGCCTCGAGCGTCCCAGCCACAGCGCCGAGGATTCAATGCTCGTGGTAGAGGACACCCACCTTAACGCCACAATGACCAAGGTCACGGTGATCAAGCGACACCTCAAAGCAGCCTCTTTTGCCTGCTCCATCAGGCGTACAGACATGATCTGCGAAACTGTCGAACATGGACGTTCCACTTGGAACAGTTTTATAGCGGCAAAGGACCTATGCCGACACTTCCAGAGCAAGGAGAAAGCAGTAAGGGCAAACAGCCCGCTGACGAGGATGACGACATGGAGTATCAGGAGCCCCAGAATCATATCGCAATGATATTCGGGGGCTCCTCCGCCTACAAGTCTCGACGAGACTTAAAGGAAGCTGCACAGGAGGTACATCACGTTACTTAGGGAAAGCCCCCCGTGCAACAGCTCAAGTGTTCTGAGCTGTCCCTGACTTTCTCCAAGGATGATTGTCCCCTTGGAATGACCAAGCCACAGAAGCTCCCAATGGTCGTGAGCCCGACCATCAGCAACACTACGGTGGGCCGAGTGCTCATTGACTCCGGGAGCTCCCTAGATTTAATTTCCACCAAGGTTCTGGACAAGATGCAGATTCCTCGTTCCAAGATCAAAAGCATAGTGGTCCCTTTCTTCGGGATCGTCCTGGGCACTTCGGTCAAGCCTCTGGGCTAGGTCGTTTTGCCCGTAACCTTCGGTAGTCCGAGCAACTTCCGGATGGAGATGATCACCTTCGAGGTGGTCGACTTTGAGTCGGCTTATAATGCCATCCTCGGCAGGCCGGCGTTGGCCAAGTTCATGGCCACCATGCACCACGCGTACCAATGCCTGAAGGTTCCTAGACCCAACGGAGTAATAACCGTGAAGGGGAGCTGTCGACGGTTGGTTTTGTCGGCAATAAGATTCGTGATTCGAGGGGGATGTGTGCGCGATCAGAGCTCGATGGTAACACAGGAAGCGAGGGATTTTTAGACAGGTTCAGGCTCTCCGGATTGAGAGATAATACCCTAGTCCTGTGTTCTTGTGTATATATCTCTCCTTTCTTCCTTTTCCTCCCTCCTTATATACTGGAGGAAGGGCATGTTACAAAGGGGCGCCACCTGGCGTTGGACCCGGTGGACTCATGAGTATCCTATTTGTCTCTATCTGCTGAACCCAACTGCCACCAGGAGATTTGGTCGTTACTTTCCCGACCCACGCCTACCGATTCGCCAGGGTTTGGTGGCCGCAGGCCGTAGGCGCCAGGCTGCAGACTTTGCTTTATGCAGGGTTGTCCTGACGAGAGACGAAGCTTCGTCGGGGAGGTAACAAGCTGCCTTGGGGAAGAAGTTTGGGCCATGGCTATGCCCTATTTGCGGCATTTCTGAGCTTATGACCCAACGTACTGTTCAGACGAGTCGACTATGGGCTTCGTTGCTCGGCCCCGGTCTCGGACATCCCACAGTAGCCCCCAAGTGCTTTAAGATCAGATTACCTTGTCCTGTCATATCAAAAACACTTCTGTAGGTAAGGAGATCATAAAGGACTTGTCAGTACTCGGGATTACCATCAGCGTTTCCCGGTTCATGTCCGAGTAGCGCTTACACCCGTTTATTTGACCCTCATGGGGTATACCGAAGAATGGGTCGGCTCGTGGCTGAGTGGCTCGCAGCGAGTGGTACCCGCACCCGTTTACGGTGTGCGGCAATTGGCTCTCGTGGAGCACAATACCTGAAGTAGGTCAGCTCGTGGCCGAGTGGTACCCCCACCCCTTTAGGGTGTGCAGCCATTGGCCCTCATGGGGCGTACCGGAAGTAGGTCGGCTCGCGGCCGAGTGGTACCCGCACCCGGTTAAGGCGTGCGGCAACTGGCTCATGGAGCTCAGTTGACCCCCACGGGGCATACCTCGGTCATTCAGAGTGATACCCGTACCCGTTACAGTGCACAGCTTTCGACTCACATGGAGCGTATTCTCAAGACCATTTCGGTTAAATCCTCCCACGGTACCTGTTGTGGACCAAATGGACTCATCTTCCCTTAACCAACGAAGCGAGGCTTACACTACCTTGCAATTTATACAGATTTGTCCGCGATGTTCAATCCTTCCCGCTGGCGAAGCAAGGAGCACAAACCCTGGAAGTCCATCCCTCGGGAAAAGGTAAAAAAGAATAAAGACCACTCCCCTCTGTGACGAGGGGGAGATCCCCTCCGTAGCGAGGGAGAAAACGGAGGGAACTCCCCTCGGCTCCATCTCCTACCGGCGCAAACATAGTACGGACTGCCAAGGTCTGACACCCCCCGACAACCCCTCTCGGGCACACAAGGATGTGTCAGACTAGCCTGGGACCCTAACATAAGTAAAATTCCCGTGGAACCCCTATAAAAGGCGTAAGAATAGAAGGTAAAAACATAGAATACGAACGAAAGGACACCAGGTAGAGTCAATCTAGCCCCTGGCTAAGGACAGGTGGAAGAGAAGGGTTGGAGGACCATGGGCAAAGCCTGTGGCTTAGCGGTAGAGTAGGTTAAAAAAGAAGCTGACCGGTGCATGCATGTCCCCTCCCCTCCCTATAAAAGAGGGAGAGCAGGTGATCGAAAGGGGGAGACCAAAAAAAAAACAACCTGGTGGATCGATTCTACCACACTGGCGCCGTCCGTGGGGAACCCAAACCGCAAGGTGAAACCACCGCTCGCCGATCAAGACTAAGGGTAAGTTTTCCGTAGCCATGCCACCAAAGAAGGGAAAGACGACAGTATCCAAGGGGGCGGCAACGACAGCAGGAGCAGAAGAATCAAGACGACTTGCGAGGAGCCAATCTGGAGACCCACCTCGACTTCTGGATGATGAGACGCGGCCGCCAGCCACAACAGAAGCCCGAGACATGGTGGGAACTTTACCTCCACAGACCCCGGCAGCCGTGCGCAAGCGAGCCCCCAAACGACGGCCTCCGGCGGCAGGCCGAGCGGTTTCGACACCAGGAGGAGATGTGGCAGAAGCGTCGATACATCCGACCCGTCGCCAAGAGACCCATGGGAACGAAGAGATCCTTGGAGAAGGGACCAGGACTCAGGGGGAGCTTGACCCCAACGTGCGGGTGCTGATGGAAGCTAACGAGCAACTCATGGCGGAGTTGAAGCGCCTGCAAGGACGACAAGATGGGGGGCAATACGAGTCACAAGACGAAAGCCCGAGCCGCGAGGTGCTATCCCCAGCGCTTACGACTGTACACAGGGAGGATAATGATCCAAACCCCCTCAGCACTCGTCTACGAGCTAAAAAATGGCCTTCCCCCGGAAGCTTCAAATTTCCCACCATTAAGCCGTATGATGGCCGGACAGACCCAAGGGAGTTCCCCGCGTTTATGACACAGCGGTTGAGGCCGCGGGAGGAGATGATGATATCAAGACGAAGGGGCTCCTACTGGCACTTGAAGGTATAGCCCTGTCCTGGTACTCTTCGCTGGAGTCCCGATCGATCACCTGTTGGTCGCAACTCCGCCGCAAGCTTGAAGGCAATTTCCAGGGCAACTTCGACGGGATGAAAGAGGAAAGTGACCTATTTGCGGTCAGGCAACGCGAAGGAGAAACCCTTAAGAGTTATTTCCAGCGCTTCTCCCGGGTTAAGTGCCAAATCCGAGGGGTGAGCGATACCACCATCATCAACGCGGCACGCTGTGGCCTGCGTAGGGGACCGTTGGCAGAAAGGCTCGCTCGTAAAGAGGTGCGTACAATGGAAGAACTCTTTGTGAAGATGAGGGAATATGCGCGAGCGGAGGAAGACAACCTCCGAAGAGAAGATAGGCCCCAGCAAGAGAACCAAGAATTCATTCCACGCAAGAGAGGGCGAGGGAAAGATCCCCCACCCAATACTAAAACGAAGGAACGATATCCAGAGCCCGGAAGAAGAGACGAAAGGAGGAGAATTCATCACATTGACGAACCAAGCAATCGGCGAGTCATGGGCGACAGGCGAGCGGAGCAACAGAGACGAGGACCATGAAAGCATATGCAAAAGCCTCAACACGGAGCTTTGGCAAAAAGGTAAAAAACGAGAGCTACATCCCGGGGATATGGTGCTCAAAAAAGCTGCTCCGGCCTTCGCGAAGCTAGAAACAACATGGGAAGGACCTTATATTATCCAAGAATAGACGGCAAAGGGAGCGCACAAACTCATCACTCCAGATGGCGAGGGAATACCAAGAACATGGAATACCAACGCACTCAAGAAATTTTACCCATAGATGATGAGAGACGAAGACAAAAAAAAGATGTACTAGTCTTTATCAATAAAACAGCAAGAGATTGTTGCATGAAGGTCATCTTTACATTTTCTAGTGTTCGCTCAGAAGTCCCGTTGCCTCGTGCCGGGTAAGGAGTTCGCGGATGCTTGGTCGGGCAAACGTCCCACCCATCCTTCGCTCCGGAGACCCGTTGCCTCGTGCCGGGTAAGGAGTTTGCGAATGCTTGGTCGGGCAAACGTCCCACCCATCCTTCGCTCCAGAGACCTGTTGCCTCGTGCCGGGTAAGGAGTTCGCGGATGCTTGGTCGGGCAAACGTCCCACCCATCCTTCGCTCCGGAGACCCGTTGCCTCGTGCCGGGTAAGGAGTTCGCGGATGCTTGGTCGGGCAAACATCCCACCCATCCTTCGCTCCGGAGACCCGTTACCTCGTGCCGGGTAAGGAGTTCGCGGATGCTTGGTCGGGCAAACGTCCCACCCATCCTTCGCTCCGGAGACCCGTTGCCTCGTGCCGGGTAAGGAGTTCGCGGATGCTTGGTCGGGCTAACGTCCCACCCATCCTACGCTCCGGAGACCCGTTGCCTCGTGCCGGGTAAGGAGTTCGCGGATGCTTGGTCGGGCTAACGTCCCACCCATCCTTCGCTCCGGAGACCCGTTGCCTCGGGCCGGGTAAGGAGTCCGCGGATGCTTGGTCGGGCAAACGTCCCACTCATCCTTCGCTCCAGAGACCCAGGGCTTCGCTCCGGGTATGACTTAGCGGGATGCTTGGTCGGGCAAACGTCCCACCCATCCTTCGCTCCGGAAACCCGGGGCTTTGCTCCGGGTACGACTTAGCGGGATGATTCGTCGAGCTAACATCCCACCCTCTCCTTCACTTCGAAGACTAGGTGCTCCGCTCCGGGTAGGACTTAGCAAGGAGCTTACTCAGGTTAAAAAATCTCACTTACCCCTCAGCCCCGAGAGCACACCGCATTGCGCTATGTGGACATTTGCGAACACATAACCGGGCCAATATCTTATGCATCCATCTGCCCCGGGTACTCGCACATTTCTTAGCTAGAATCCAATTAGGGAAACCTGAAATATCACGATGAAACAATCTGTCGCTTCAAAACATAGATTTGAGTCTGCGTTCTATTAAGTCCCGCATACAACGTTACGCGTCTTGGCAACCCCAAACGCAGTCACACATGCCCTCATACTCCAACCTGATATGGGGCCGAATAAAGAACCAGGGCAGTTTCACGTTGCAGATTGAAGCCCAGTGGGGGGCTAAAAATGTATGTTTAAGCAGAATTTAAGAAGATGAGAAGAGAAATAAGCTTCGGTAAGAAACCATTGCAAATGGCGATATAATGTCATCCCAGTCACATACGATAAAACAGTCCAACAAAAATTTCTATACATACTAAAAAGGATTTAAACACGACGGGCACGAGTCACGGCTTCAACGAGGGCATCCTTTGCCTCCAGCAACCTCGGAACGATCCCGATCAACACATCGAGGTTGGCGAGATCACGGGCGAGAGCTTCTTCCTTTGCAAGTTCGGCCATAACTATGTCTGTAGGATCGAAGTATACGAATATAGCAATCAGAGTGGGGTGAATGATTGTGCGGAAGCTAAAACCAAATTCTTGATCTACTAAAAGTTCACCCCAAAACAGAACCAAATAATTGCCTCGTATTCGACAAAAATAGAATGACAGAGGTTCGGTAAAATGCGAATTCCTAGATATCAAACTGTAGGAACGATTTGAAATTTGGACACAAGAAACTAGATTCTAATATGAATCGAACCCAAAAAGAATCAGCTCGATCGGACTTACGGATCAAAAGTTATGAACATCGCAAGCTTGCTGTGACAGAAGATGACGAGAATAGATCTAACTAGAATTGTAGCTCGCCGAAAGATTTGAAGAACTTGATCTTTATTTCTCCTTTCTTTTGTCTAAAGTACTCCAAACAAAAGATTACAACCCTAAAGCTTGCTCAAAGCGTGATGCCCTTCAACAGGAGACAACCCCTTGTCGGGACCCCGAATTTGCAAATCCGGACCCTCTGTGTATTCAGCACTAGTCCAGGAACGCGCTAGTGCACACAGTCTTAACATCGGTAAATATCACAATCATACCACTCGATACTAATAAAGTACTTTAATTAAATAGTCAAACTGGTTACCTGACCTTATGGTCAAGTTACAAATGTACGCCTCGCAGGGCGAAACTTATTAAGAGAGAAATAATAGCAGCGGAAAAATAAGATAACTTCGTGGCGCCATCCAGTATACCACAGGCAACTGACTGGGCTCGCTCCCTAAGTAGACGGTTCCTCTTGAAGTTCCTCCTCCAAAGCTGGTGTAGTCTCCTCTTCAACTGGTGTTGTATTGTGGCAAGGGTGAGTACTTGGTACTCAGCAAGTCATGCACAGAATGCAAGCTAATATACTATATGCATGGCTTGGTACAAAGGAATAGCTCAAGGTATATTTGCAGTAAACAGCATTTGAAAAGTAGCATAAGTAGATTCGAAAGCAGTAGAAACAAGTAAAGCATAGATAACTTTTCAAGAAGTTTAATAAACATCTTTCCCATCCTAATCCACAATTCCATCAACATCATTATTAGTCCAACCCAACCTTTCAAATCCAAGTTATTTTCAGAAAATCTAACCCTTGACTGTAATTCCCGAGCGATGTCCAATACCGCGGACACGGCTATTCGAATAGATTCTACACTCTGCAGAGGTTATGCACTTTACCCACAAGATACAGTCAAACACCACAAAGGCGAAGTTCAGTGAACAAAGTCTTTCGGAAACTTCTAACAATACAAGTGGTCCTCCCCGGTTATTGCGCACCAACCCTTCCCTTAGCTAAGGCGAAGTTTAGGCCAATCAACCGTTAGATGGGTACCTGGCCTCACTTCCCAGACGCGCTCCCTGCACAACTTACACAAAGGGTGTAGTTGACCTCCACGAGGTCCCACAGTGCACGTTATTAGCAACTTAATCAACTAGGTCCGTCCCATTACAGACATGTGGTTGCACGTTAGACCCAGTTCAAAGGCTTGCAAGGTTAAGTCCTTAGGGTGACCAGGGCAAGACTACCCGAAGAACCAAATCAACATCCCCAATGCCACAACTGGCCCACCTGATTACTCTTGCCACATGCCCTGGTCGAAAACTATTTATCAAACCCCAGTTGATTACCATGCACCACGTGCCATCAACATCACATGATACCTTTCCAAAACAGGTTCAATATATCATTAAGTCAATATTAACATTTGATTGTCCAAAATCATGTCATGAGCACGTAGCAGGTCTAAGCAGTATACTACAACGATCTACAAACCCATGTTGGCAATTTAGTAATGTCCAACTAGTAATCCACACTAGGTGACAAGGGGGTCATGGCACATATTTAAGTAATCAAGGTGTCATACAGCAATTTGGTATTTATCTAATTCCCCATATTTAAATAAAGTATTTTCTATTTGAACTAGCATGCAATAGGTTAAATCAAAATAGATTTCAAAATAGGATCAACATGGTCAAAGCACAACTTGCCTTCAAAAAGTACTTGTTCTTGGTCTTGAGTTGGATCCTGAGTCAATACTTCTCCTTCGAATCCTTCCGGCAGTTCAACGTCTACTCGTAAAGCGTGCAAATAGCAAATTCACGAATAAACAATAGGAAAAAAGTGTCCAAACATCCAAATAAAATCCATAAACAGAGAGAACATAATTTTATGAATTTTTAGAAATTGGAATCGTCAAATTTGGAGTTAAAATGCAAAAGTTATGATTATTTAAAGTTTAAATAATCAATTAAATAATTTTACAGAGAAAAACTTTAGTCCAAAAATTAAATAAAATTCATATTTAGGTAGATCTCAATTTTATACAAATTTAGAAATTTGAATCACTCAAATCGGAGTTGAAACGCAAAAGTTATAAGCGTTTGAAGTTTGAATCAAAATCTGAAATCATTATTTCGAATTAATAAATCATTTCCTTTTTCGGAAAATCAATTATTGCGTCAGCCTGGACACGTGGCAGCCTCTGATTGGTTGGTCGACGCCACCGGTCCATGGGCTCACCACGGCTTGGTTTCGGTCCCACCGTGGACTCGGTCCCACGGCTCGTGTCGCCGACACGCGTCCCACCCGTCGGTGGGTCACGTGCGGTGCGACTCTCGGGCGAGACATCGACATGCGGGCCCCGCATGTCAGTGACGCGCAATCACGCCCAGGCTCGGCCGCTGGCACGCGGGCCCAGCCTGTCAGTGACTCAACGCACGGCGCGGCGGCGGCTACGTGGCATGATCACGGCCGTTGGATCTAGATCCAACGGTCTAGATCTACCCTAGGTTAACTCCGTTATAATCTACACGATGAACATGGGCCGTTCGATCTAGATCGGACGGTCCAGATCTAACCTAGTTTTACGGTATTAAGGCGCACGAGGCGATCGTGGGCCGTTGGATTTTGATCCAACGGTCCAGATCCAATCATGTTCGGAAACACGCGAACTCACCGCAGCGGTTTGATCGAATCGGACGGCCGAGAAGCTTCGCGTGATGGCGCTACTGCGGGCTTGGGCTGCCGGAGTCGAGGACGATGACGCGTGGAACGGCGCTCCGAGGGTCCTCCGGTGAAGTGAGATGTCCTCGCCGACGCAGCTTGACCTGGGGGTCTCGGATCTGGGCTTAACGGCGACGGAGGGCGACGGATGACGGCGGGGCGCGGCAAAAACCGTGGCGGAGGTAAGATCTAGCTATGGCGGCGGTGCGGCTAGCCGGGCAGCGCTCAAGCTCGGAGACTAGGGGCGAAAGGTGCGCGCGACAACGGGCAACCCCGGGAGATGTCCCACGCCTTAAATACCACCGGGATGCGTGCTAGAATCGGAACCCTAGCGGGGACGCGGCGGCTACGCGGCGGAGGAGTCCGTCCCGGGCTCGGGCGGAGACGACGACGGACAGCCGTCCATGTGGCACGATCAGCCACGATGCTGTAGCGAGATCGGATCCGGGCGGATCCGTCGAAGCTGAGACGGAAATCCTAACCGTTGGATCTTGATCCGACGGCCCAACTGTTAGGGTTTGACGCGGTTCGATCAAGTCACGTGGCTCGGTCGGACTCGAGTCGGACTCGGACTCGAGTCCTGGTCGGATGAACAAGATTTGACCCAACTCGAATTTCAGCGATTTAATATTTAAAATAATTCCCGAAATTCATTTAATTCATTAAAAATATCAAAAGACTCGGAAAAATTCCAAAAATTGGAAAATACTTTGGATCATTTTGGACTTAAATAAAATATTTCCAACAAAACTTTATTTGCAAAATTAAATTCTTTAATTATTTTAAAATGGAATAAATTCAAATAAATTCCAAATAAATCCAAATAAATCCCAGAAAATTCCAAAAATTCACCAAAGTACCAAATCACACAATAATTTAAGAAAAGCAAAATTTTGGGGTGTTACAAACCTCCCCCCCTTAATAGAATCTCGTCCCCGAGATTCAGGGCTCACTACAGAATAGGCTTGGAAACTCTTTCTTCAAATCCTCTTCGCGCTCCCAAGTCGCTTCGCTTTCTTCATGATTGCTCCACTGAACTCTACAGAAATGGGTTGACTTGTTCCTCGTCTCTCGATCCATTGTGCCTAGAATCCTCACGGGATGCTCCTTGTAAGTCAAATCTTCTTGCAACTCAATTGACTCTAGCGGTGTCTGTTCCTCAGGAACTCGGAGACACCCCAAAATTTTGCTTTTCTTAAATTCATGTGTGATTTGGCACTTTGGTGAATTTTTGGAATTTATTTGGAATTTATTCCCTTTTGAAATAATTAAAGAATTTAACTTTACAAATAAAATTTTGTTGGAAATATTTTATTTGAGTCCAAAATGTTCCAAAATATTTTCCAGAATTTTTCTGGAATTTTTCTGAGTCTTTTGCTATTTTTAATGAATTAAATGAATTTCTGAGAATTATTTTGAATATTAAATCACTGGAAAATCAACTCGGGTCGAGTACTGTTCATCCGACCAAGCCCGAGTCAGACTCGAGTTCGAGTCCGACCCGAGCCAGCCGACTCGACCGAACCCAACCCTAACCCTAATCGATCCCGACCGTTGGATCGAGATCCAACGGTCCGGATTGGACCGCAACGGTTCGAGCCGAAACCGGGCCGTATCCGATCGCTTCGCGCGATCGTGACTGGCCAATCGCGCACGCGGGACGGCTCTCCGTCGTCGTCCCCGCCGAATCCGAGCCGGATTCCTCCGCCGCAATCCGTTAGGGTTCCGGTTTGAGCGCAACTCCTGGGGCTATTTAAAGCGTGGGACATCGCCCGAGGATGCCCTTTGCCGTGCGCATCTTTCGCCCCTAGCCTCTAAGCCCTAGTCACCGCCGCATAGCCGCTATTGCTCGCCGTAGTGGGAGGAGTCCTCCGCCGCGGTCTTTCGTTGATCCCCGCCACTTCCGCCGCACTCCGACGACACCAAGCCTAATCCGAGACCGCCGCTGCCGCGCTGGAGTGCCGAGTGCTGGCCACGGAGCCGCACAGAAAACGCCAGCGTGAGAGGTCATCGTCTTCAGACCGGCAAGCCAGCGCCGCGGCCGCCATCGACCCGTGAGCAGGACAACCGTCCGATTAAGTTGCGTCGGCCCGCGGTGAGTACACGTTTCCCATAAACCATAGAAATTAGATTAGATCTGTATCGTTGGATCTAGATCCAACGGCCACGCTCGCCACGCCGCCGCACGCTATTCCCGCTATGCGAAACCTAGATCTATTCTCAACCGCTGGATCTAGATCCAACGGCTTAGATTGAGCATGCGTAGCACGCGTTGCATCGCAATGGATTCAATTTGGACCGTCCGATCTAGATCGCACGGCCCAGATCCGCCGCGTTACCCCAAACGCGTGACACTTGGATCTAATCCGCGCCGTCGATATTCAAATCAACGGCCGGGATTGCGCCACGTACGTCCTAACCGCGCCCACGCGCGTGAGCACGTGTCTCTGACACGCGGGGCCCGCGTGTTAGAGGGCCCACGCGTCTGTCATGCCCACGCGGGCGTGAACCCGCGCCGCTGACAGGGCGGACCCACCGCCGATCGCGGCGCCGTTCACCGGATCCACCGTGGACTGCGCCGCCCATGGACTCCATGGACCGACACGCGTGGCGCCGGGAGGTGCCACGTGTCATGCCGACGTCGACAAGATGACGTCATCACGGACCTGCTCGGCAGACGTCAGCAGGTCCACGTGGACCAATCAGATGCTGACACGTGTCACTGCTGACGCAATAAATCATTTTTCCGAAAAAGAAATTATTTAATTAATTCGGTTTATTTATTCAAATTTAGATTCAAACTTCAAACGCTTATAACTTTTGCGTTTTAACTCCGATTTGAGTGATTCAAATTTCTAAATTTGTATAAAATTGAGATCTACCTAATGGTGAATTTTATTTAATTTTTAGACTAAAGTTTTTCTCTGTAATATTATTTAATTGATTATTTAAACTTTAAATGCTTGTATCTTTTGCATTTAAACTCCGAATTTGACGATTCCAGTTTCTAAAAATTCATAAAATTATGCTCTCTATGTTTATGAACTTTATTTGGATGTTTGGACACTTTTTGTCTACTATTTATTTATTATTTGCTATTTGCACGCTTTACGAGTAGACGTTGAAGTGCCGGAAGGATTCGAAGGAGAGGTGTTGACCCAGGAGCCAGCTCAGGACCAAGAACAAGTACTTTTTGAAGGCAAGTTATGCTTTGACCATATTGATCCCATTTTGAAACCTATTTTGATTCAACTTATTGCATGCTAGTTTAAATTAGAAAATGCTTTACTTAATTATGGGTAATTAGATAAATGCCTAATTGCTGTATGACACCTTGGTTAATCTTATATATGTGCCATGACCCCTTGTCACCCTAGTTGTGGTTTACTAGTTGGACATTATTAAGTTGCCAATATGGGAGTTTAGACCGCCGTAGTATACTGCTTAGACCTGCTACGTGCTCATGACATGATTTTGAACAATCAAATGTTAATATTGACTTAATGATATATTGAATCTGTTTTGGAGAGGTATCATGTGATGTTGATGGCACATGGTGCATGGTAATCAACTGGGGGTTTGATAAATAGCTTTTGGCCGGGGCATGTGGCAAGATTGATCGGGTGGGCCAGTTGTGGCACCAGGAATGTTGGTTTGGTTCTTCGGGTAGTCTTGCCCTGGTCACCCTAAGGACTTAACCTTGCAAGCCTTTGAACTGGGTCAAACGTGCAACCACATGTCTGTTATGGGGCGGACCTAGTTGAATAAGTTGCTAATAACGTACCTGTGGGACCTCAGGAGGTCAACTACACCCTTTGTGTAAGTTGTACGGGGGAGCGTACCGGGGCTACGGCCAGGTACCCATCTAACGGTTGGTTGGCCTAAACTTCGCCTTAGCTAAGGGAAGGGTTAGTGTGCAACAACCGGGGAGGACCACTTGTGCTGTTAAAGGTTTCCGAAAGGCTTTGTTACGGACACTCGCCTTTGTGGTTTTTGACTGTATCTTGTGGGTAAAGTGCATAACCTCTGCAGAGTGTAAAATCTATTCGAATAGCCGTGTCCGCGGTATTGGACATCGCTCGGGAATTACAGTCAAGGGTTAGACTTTCTTGAAAATAACTTGGACTTGAAAGGTTGGGTTTGGTTAAATAGTGATGTTGATGGAAAATGTGGATTAGGAATGGGAAAGATGTTGATTAAACTCCTGGAAAAGTTATTGATGTTATACTTGTTTCTACTGCTTTTGAATCTACTTATATTACTTGTTAAATGCCGTTTAATGCAAATATACCCTGAGCTACTCCTTTGTACTAAGCCATGCATGTAGTATATTAGCCTGCATTCTGTGCATGACTTGCTGAGTACCAAGTACTCACCCTTGCCACAATACAACACCAGTTGAAGAGGAGTCTACACCAGCCTTGGAGGAGGAGCTCCCAGAAGACCCGTCTAGCTAGGGAGCGAGCCCAGTCGGTTGCCTGTGGTATACCGGATGGCGCCACAAAGTTATCTTATTTTCCGCTGCTATTATTTCTCTCTTTTATTAAGTTTCGCCCTGCGTGGCGTATATTTGAAACTTGTCCCTAAGGTCAAGCAACCAGTTTGATTATTTAATTAAAGTACTTTATTAGTATCGTGTGGTATGATTGTGATATTTACCGATGTTAAGACTGTGTCCACTAGCGCGTTCCTGGACTAGTGCTGAGTACACAGAGGGTCCGGATTTGCAGATTCGGGTCCCGACAACAAGTCCGCGACTTGACTCAACATTAGTCCATGCAAATACTTACACGAGCATTGCATAAAGTCCGCTTGAAAACAAGCATCATGAAATTCTCACAAATTTCATAATATCAAATTCAAACCAGAATTCAATTTCAAAATTGCTCAAAACCCTAATCGAGCAAAAAACCATTCACGCCGGACCAAAAATCCGGTCCGACGCAAACGTGAAAACAGCCGTCAAAAATCCACCTTGCTTGTGGAGGGGAGAGTCCGTCGTACACGCGAAACTTACTAGTTTTGGAAGTTTCAGTTCGGCTCAAAAACGTTTGAAAACACGTTCGCGGTAGACCAAAGAAAAGCGGTCTGGCGTACAAGGGAAATTTACTGTTTCTTGAAAGTTTGGTTCGGCACAAAAGAGAACTTCACTGTTTCTTGTCAAATTGTCGAACTCATGCACAAAACACATTTTCCAAGTTCAAATCTTAGCCAATTTTTCAGCACATGATTTCACAATCTCCCCCTTGATGAAAACATTGGCAACACCAATTAGAATTGAACCTTTGGCATTGACTTTACAAAAGATTTTGAAATCCAAAGGATCAATGACCAAAAAGAGAAAAAACACAGAATTCCCCCTTTGACCAAAATGCAAAACAAAATCTCCCCCTGAGAAGGAAAATGTGTGTGAATGTGCAATGTGCCCAAAAATTCCAAAAATCTCCAAACTTCTCCCAAAATTCCAAAAACAAATCCCCCTTTTTCTTCTCCCCCTTTTTCTTAAACTTTTCAACGATTCCCAAATTTCTCCCCCTTTGACAATGGATTCATCAAGAGTACAAAAGAGAGAATTTGTTCAAAATTTTTCTTGTAGCAATGAGTTCACAAGGAGAAACAAGGAGTGCCAAGATAGCAAGAGATGAGCTCATTCGATCATATAACCTTATATATCACATAATATGCAAAATACATGATCTTAATGTGATTTTAACAAATTAGGGAATGACATGCATCTCAACCTCAATTCAGTCAACTATAACCAAGTACTAAGTAATACCTTAGTAGAAAAACAAAAGCTCAAAATTGAAGCAACTAACAACTCTGGGCGAGCAAGTAGTTTCAACTCCAATCTAGTAGACCATTTTAATCTTTGAACAATAAACTGCATGTGGCATGCTTGAAGCATACTTCTTTTATTTTCTAGGAGTGGCATGCTTGAAGCATACATCTTATTTTGAGGGAATGGCATGCTTGAAGCATACATCTTATCTTTTTAGGGAAAGCAAGCCTGAAGCGCATAACTTGAATCTTTTGCTTTTAACAACCCCCCTTTTTTATATTGATTCCCTTTTCTTTTTCCTTTTTCTTTGATTGTAAACATGCAAAAGTGATTAAAGGTCTTATGAAAGAGTAAAGTTGAAAACACACTTGCTTGATAGCCCAAATTTGTCAAGAAGATTCAATATCAAGCCTAGAAGAGTAAGATATCACAGAGTATTTAGCTATAGACAGTCAGACCAAGGAATTCCGCAATGTCATTTTTAGTTCAAGTGAGACAATTTAGATTATCATATATTAGCTCAATTACATAATATATAAAGAAATGTGATAAAGTAAGCTCATCAAGTAAAAACTTGGCAAGGAAACTCCCCCTCAAAACAAACCCATTGGATGAACAATCCCAAGTTCTCCCCGAATAAAAGCAAAACGAGAAGAAGACAAATGTTTTGTGAAAATGTCTGCCAATTGATGTTCAGTATCCACATGGTGAAGCACAATGTTGTCTTTTTCAGCATGATCTCTAAGAAAGTGAAATCTGATGTCAATGTGTTTTGTTCTAGAATGTTGCACAGGGTTCTTAGCAATGCAAATAGCACTAGTGTTATCACACAAAAGAGGAACACTATCCAAAATAACCCTATAATCTTTAAGTGTAGCTACTATCCAAACAATTTGAGAACAACAACTAGCAGCAGCCACATATTCAGATTCAGCAGTTGATTGTGCAACAGAAGATTATTTTCGAGAAGACCATGCAATAAGAGAATTGCCCATGAAATGACATGTACCAGATGTACTTTTTTCTATCAATTCTACATCCTCCAAAATCAGCATTCGAGAAAGCTCTTAAACTAATGCATGAGGAAGCAGAAAGCCAAATGCCAAAATCTTGAGTACCACGGAGATACCTTAAAATTCGCTTGATAGCTTGTCGATGTGAAGCACGCGGGGAAGCTTGAAAATGAGCACACAAGCACACAGTAAACTCCAATGATCTCATCCTCAACAGCATCATCATCATCTTCATGGACAAAGATACTCTCCCCTGAACATATGCACCTGTACCTGCACCATTTGGACTAGTGCCTTTTGCGAAAACAAAGGTGGAAGAAGCATCTTCAAAAATAACACTTTCAGCACGAGATGCATGAGTGAAGGAGGAGAACCAATTCTTATCATCGGACATGTGGCGTGAGCATCCGGAATCCACTAGCCATATGTTCTCCTTCCTCACGTGAGAAGCCTACATAGAAGCAGAAAGTGTCGAGGTCTCGATCGGGGTTAGAAATAAGATGTTTAGGAATCCAAAGATCGAGACACACGACCAACAAGAGAGGCACAACACGAGCATTCTTATGCACAAAGATAGATTTGTCTTTTCCCGTGTTCTTACCAACAAAAGGTGTTTGCCTCACCCTAGGCACATAATGAGAAACAAAGCGTGCCTGTCTGAAATTAGACCTAGCCTTAGTTCTTTCTTTCTTTTGTTGTTTGGCTAGTCTAAAACAGAAATTCACCAAATGACCATCTTTCCCACAATGAGTGCAATTGTACTTAACATATGGCTTGGCATTAGAAGTAACTTTTGCACTTGAAATATTGGGAGATAGAGTGCCGGCAGATTTAAACAAAGTTCTTTTAGGCTCATTATCAATTTTCACATTTTTGCTCTCAACAGGTTTAATGATAGTAGAAGCATAAGAGTTAAAACCTAAACCCTATTTGTTGGAGCTCACTTTAGATTGATCTAAAATCATGTTCAAATTTTTCTTCCCTTTAGTGAACCTAGAAAGAGAATCTTGCAAGTAGTCAACCTTTTTAGCAAGATTTAAACAATTATCACAAGGAGTGTTAATTTTAGCTTTGCATTTACGGCAATTTGAACACGAGTTAATTTCATGAGTGAACATGTCATTTGTTAATTGGGTAACTCTACAATTTGCATCTTTTAATTTCAACTCAAGAATTGAACATTTAGAGCAAGCAATTTGATCATGTAAACTATCAGTAGAGCAACCAATATTTTTCACAAGTTTTTCATTTTTCAATTGTTCGGCATAAACTTGTTCTAGTTTAATCACATGTTCCTCTTTTAGAGACTTAATTTCAAATTTGAGATCTAAGCAAGTATCACAAATATTTTCAGAATTTGAATTTCTAAGATCAAAGTTTTCAGATTTTAGCATGGATAGATCTTTTCTAAGTTTTTATTTTTGAGTGAAGATTTTCTTAAAGATTTTCTCAATATGACTAAAACTTCACAAAGCTCATCATACGAAGGCATTACCTCATCACCGTCATTTGGAGGTGCTATCGTTGTCACTAGAATCACTAGTGTTCCCTTTGCCATGAAGCACAATCCGGTGAAATCCTTCTCATTCAACCGCTTGCTTCGCTTCCTTCTCATCTTCATTGAGTCATCAATGTCGCTAAGTCTAAGCGACCAATTGCCGTGAAGACTTTGTTGAGCATCTTCTTCGTCCGTTGCTTATTTTTATCCTTGCTCTCTCTTGGTCGGAAGGACTTGGAGGAGTTGCTTTGCTCCTTCTCCTCTCTATCTTTGTTCTTGAAACAGTTAGCACGGATGTGCCCCGCCTGCCGCAGCTTGTAGCAGTGGATGGAGGCTCCTCTTCTCTCCCTTGATCTCATGTAAGCTGCATTGACACGCTTGGAAAGAAGAGCAAGTATATCTTACAGTATTTGATCTAGCTGCTCATCACTAAGAGCACTCAAAGCAAGAATGGAATATGATGATGAAGAACTAGTAGCATTATCATATGAAAAGGAATTAGCATTAAGAGTCATAGAGTTATCATTGGATGTTCTTGAAACAATGTCTATCTCAAAAGTCTTGAGACTAGAATATAGTTTATCCAAAGTCATTTCACTCATCTTGTGAGCTTCCCTAAAAGCAGTCACTTTCATTTGCCAGATTTTAAGATCAAGAGATGATAGGAAATGTCTAGCATTTTCAGAGTCAGTGTACTTTACATCTACAGCTCTAAGATTGTTTAAGATTCTGTCAAAGCGAGCAAAAAGATCATCGAGAGATTCTCCAGAGTTCATTTCAAATCTAGTGTATTCCTTTTTAAATTGATCTTGCCTAGCTTCTTTTACAGAGTCAGTGCCCTCATGATAATCTTGAAGAGATTTCCAAATTTCATGAGCAGTGAGTAAATGACAAACTCTATCGAATTCTTTTCTAGCAAGTCCTTGAAGCAATATGTTTCTAGCTCTATTATTGTTTTCAACATATTTTTCAAACTCGATTTTATCAATATCATCATTTGAAGGAAGTCAGATGGAATCTTTACCTTGCGCCAAATAGCGTTACCTTGAGCTTGAAGGTATGCAGTCATCCGAATCCGCCAGTGGGGAAAGTCTGTGCCATTGAAGATTGGCGGCTTGTTCGAGTATTTCTCTGTTGCCATAACTTACCGTTTACTAATCACCTGTTAAGATGGATTAGTAGAGCCAAGCTCTGATACCACTTGTAGGATCGAAGTATACGAATATAGCAATCAGAAGGGGGTGAATGATTGTGCGAAAGCTAAAACCAAATTCTTGATCTACTAAAAGTTCACCCCAAAACAGAACTAAATAATTGCCTCGTATTCGACAAAAACAGAATAACAGAGGTTTGGTAAAACACGAATTCTTAAAGATCCAACCGTCGGAACGATCTGAAATTTGGACACAAGAAACTAGATTCCAATACGAATCGAACTCAAAAAGAATCAGCTCGATCGGACTTACGGATCAAAAATTATGAACATCGCTAGCTTGCTATGACAGAAGATGACGAGAATATATCTAACTAGAATTGTAGCTCGCCGAAAGATTTGAAGAACTTGATCTTTATTTCTCCTTTATTTTGTCTAAAGTACTCCAAACAAAATATTACAACCCTAAAACTTGCACAAAGCTTGATGCTCTTCAACAGGAGACAACCCCTCCTATTTAAAGGAGCAAAACACAAGGAGTCATGAATACAATTCCTACTCCTAATCCTAGAAGGAGTCCCACTCCTAATCCTAGAAAGAGTATGTATTCAACACAACTCCTCTTGGCCCAACCTGGCCGAGTACAACTCTTGCACGTGTATGGCAACCCTACCATACTCACGTGACTAACACTTTGCACGCGAATGACCTCCTGCCATTCTCACGTGACTAACCATTCTTCATGTGCACCATTCTCTTAGCCCGAACGTCCCGCATGACATCCTTGACCACCAAGACCTCAGTTCCCCCTGAACCTAGTCCCAAACCTCAGTTCCTCCATGAACCTAGTTCCGGTCCCGTCATCGACCACATTCGCCCTCGAGCAATACCTGCACATGAACAAACCACAAAACGATTCCGAGCACAAGTCCGCGACTTGACTCAACATTAGTCCATGCAAATACTCACACGAGCATTGCATAAAGTCCGCTTGAAAACAAGCATCATAAAATTCTCACAAATTTCATAATCTCAAATTCAAACCAGAATTCAATTCCAAAATTGCTCAAAACCCTAATCGAGCAAAAAACCATTCACGCCGGACCAAAAATCCGGTCCGGCGCAAACGTGAAAACAGCCATCAAAAATCCACCTTGCTTGTGGAGGGGAGAGTCCATCGTACACGTGAAACTTACTGGTTTTGGAAGTTTCAGTCCGGCTCAAAAACATTTGAAAACACGTTCATGGCGGACCAAAGAAAAGCGGTCTGGCGTACAAGGGAAACTTACTGTTTATTGAAAGTTTGGTTCGGCACAAAAGAGAACTTCACTGTTTCTTGTCAAATTGTCGAACTCATGCACAAAACACATTTTCCAAGTTCAAATCTTAGCCAATTTTTCAGCACATGATTTCACAATGTCGAAGTCTGCCCAAAGCTCCTCGATGAAGGCTTCATGATCACTAGGTGCTGGAAGGTCTTCGTGGGCGGGGGCATCGTCTTCAAAGTCAAAAACGAAGACAGGGGCTTCCTCCTCACCCGGCATCGGCGGGGCCTCCGCCATTGGCAGCTCCTCATCAAGGCCGACGAAAAAGACGTCTTCCTCCGGGAGGTCCCATGGGACGTTGGCCATCGAAGAAACAAGAGAAAATAAAATCGAAAAGCAACCGCTTGCTCTGAAACCAGTAACGTTGATATATATCAAAGCAAAGAAGGCGAAAGGCCTGGGTTAAATGCGGACTCAGGAAGCCAAGGCGTCCTCGCGTCCCCCAAGAAGCTAGTTAGATCCTTAATCCCCCAATGTTCACCCCTGACAATCTGGCCCCCATTAGGAGCACCTAAACACTCCTCAGGCGAAAAGACACACAGGGTGAACGGATGTACATTGGCATTCAACATGACGGATAATTCAATTCAGGTGCTCATAAGGATTTCTTATACAAAAATAAACAAGCTAAGAAGGGGGCGACTTCTCTTTGCCCTTCGCTGAGTCACGCATTGCGGCACAAGCTCGACGCACTGATTCCTTCGCAGCAGAATCACCGTGTTGCCTCCAGAAATCCGACATGAAGCTCGATGATAATCGGGATGCGGCGGAAGAAGGCTTCACAGATGGGGGAATATCACTAAACCCTGGTAGTGACGGAGCAGCAGAAGAAAAACCAAAGTGCTCGCGAATGTGTGTACATCCCTTCGCCTCCAACAATTGAGCGGTTTAACTGAGGCCGAGTCTCGCCTTGATAATCACCGAAAGTCAGCGCCAAATCCCCAAATATCTTAGTAGACTTCTCAAGAAAGGAGACGGCTTCCAAGCTGGATGAAGGAATACGGCTCGGGGCTGCATCAATGCCAAACCGGGGGAGCTGCTGCAGAAAGGCCTCCGTAGCTCCGTGAACCCCGGAGACAATGGATTCTAATTCCTTCCGGACTACTTCGTAACGCTCCTCCGCTCGTTGAGTGTTACGAAGGTGCATTTGAACCTCGCTCCGCGCCGTTGCAATTTGAGAAGGGAATTCTTCCACTTGTTTCTTCAATATATTCTTACCCTCTTCCGCAACCGCCAACAGGTTTTTCAATTCCTCTATATGGTCATCCTTCTTCTTCTCATTTCGCTCAGCTACTATACGAGCCCGTTCCTCCTCGGCAAGGCGGTTCTGCATCAAGGAAACTATTCCCTCAAGCTCTGCATTTTTTGTTGCTAAATCTTGACTCTAAATGCTTCAGCCTGTGCCTTAGCCAATGATTCATTAGAGTCTCGGAGCACCTCTGAAAGACAAGCTTTCTCTATTTCTAATTCCGCCACTCGTTCCTTCGCCGCCTCACAATCCTGGACCCCCTTGTTAAATTTGTCAAAGTATGCCCGAAATCGGCGGGTTACCTCCGAAGCAACGACAGCCCCTAAAAAACAGGAAGAAAAATGTTGAAAGATAAGGAGATCATTAACATAAGCTTGAAAGGGGAAATACCTTCAAATAATGATCCATGGAGATTTCGCAAAGAGAAAGATCATTGATTCCCTCGAACAGAGCCACAGATCTGCTATAGGGAGAAAAGGTTGTGCGCATCTTTCTTAAAGCCGGGGCTGACCCGAAGGAGGAGCCAGCGCCACCCGTGGGAGCCTACTAACCCGAAGGCAAAGCTTCCCCGCCTGAAAGGGGAACATCTTGAGGAATAAGGATCAGAGGCCCCTGATCCCCCTCCTCCGCGACAGCCGGAGGAGCGGCAGACGTTCCAGTTTGGACCTGCTCCAATGGTTTTAATGCCTCCGCCGCCTCCGCATTATCACCTCCTGCATCGACTTTGTCAAAACCTGAAAGGATATCACATCCTAACGAGCTGGTAGGAAAGGTGTCAGGAGTAAGACCTTCTGCCCCAATGGGGGTATCAGGAGTAGAAACGCTTAGTCAAAGACCACGAGCTCCGACAACTGGCGAATTCGTTATTCCATCCGCGGGAGCATGTGTCTCCCCTGCCACGGGGCCGGCCACGCCTCCGGGCAGCTCTCGCACGCCCCCCGAGGCTAGAGTATCACTGTCATCCCCGTCACCCAAATCAATAGTTTCCACTCCAGGAATCGCTAAAAACGAATATCCTGGGGATTGCCCCCCGCCAACACGCGTATTCGCGGAGGAGCCAAGTATAAGGGCCGAGGGAGCCACATCCGTCAAAGTCGGAACTAGAGCAGTCTCGAGCAGACCCGCCTTAGAAATAATAGGCACACCTGATGGCACGTCCACGACAGCTGAGGGTAGTGCTTCAGAAGGCCCCACAGCGTCAGCGGGATCAGAAACGGGTGGCGGTAGGAGAGACATAGCCGCAACGGAGTCAGAAGAATCACCTTCGTCGCTGGACTCCTCCTCATTCCAATCTTCATCCTAATCGTCATCATCTTCTAGATCTTCGCTCCCGCTAGAAGTAGCTGCAGCCTGGGGCAGAACCACACGAGCCAACCTCGCTCGTTTAGCGGGGCGAGGAGAACCGATTGACCCTCTAGGATGAGGGGTCGCTCGACGCCCCCAATCAGTGAAACGAGAGCATCGTGTGGCCCCAATGGCACTCATAGCGGCCTCGTACTCAACTGCTTGGCAAGGTCCAAGAAGTCTGCGAGCCAACCTTTCAGCTGCCCCGTGCCCAAGATCTTGTACCCCCTCGGGTCGAACCACCGATACTGTACCTCCGGACGATCGCTCTAGAATAACAGCGGAGCTCCTTGCTAAAGGGTCGATGCGACACAAACAATACTCTTCAACCAAGTCCCGCATCGTGCTTTGAGCACGAAGAGCCTTCAAATAATCAAGACACTTAATTTCTTCCGCAGTTGCGCTCCAATTAGGGGGATCGAATTGCACGAACTGGACCCATCGAGGTATGAAGGGAAGAATCTGGACCCTCAAGAATCTGGTAATACCATCGTAACATCCACCCCGAATCCCATTTTCCCTTGGCAGCCGCTACTGGGATTTCTTTTACAAGGGATCTCTTCGTCTGGAAATTCAGAGAACCAAAACACGATCTGTGACCTTCATTCCCTGCCTTCTGTTGTTTCGGTTGCCAGAATGCATCTTCTATAAGAGAAAACAAGCGCCCCGTCAATCTGATCCCGGCCGGACGAAATGCCCATTCCAATACTGCTAATCGCACAATAGCATTGGGGGTAAGTTGCGAGAGCTCCGCCTGAAAAGCTCGGAGCACTGATGCCAACAGAGGAGCAGACGGAAAACGAAGACCCGCATCAAGAAACGCCGCAAATACCACTGCTTCTTTCGCTTGTGGCCCGAGGGGTTTCCTCGTCACCAGGAAGACGCATGGAAGGGCGCATCACCCCAAAGTCCCCCGCCAATATGTCGAGGTCGGCGGAGCTCAAGGTCGACCGCCCTAAAATGGGGGATAATCCCACAGCATCCTCTCTACTCAAAACCGGCTTTATCTTAGGAGCGCGCCGAGGGCCCATGGAGATCTGGATCAGTGGCGAACCAGGGAGACGATACCAGAGGAAAACACGAACGAGTAAGAGTAACGAAGGAACACGAAGCAAATAGGGCCTCCAAAAGTCGGAAAACCTTGTCCCTATCGGATATAAACAAAAAGGAGAGAGGGGGTGGAAACAAGGAGAAGTATGAACGTACCCTCAAAAAGCTGTAGGGCTCCGATATTTGGGCCGAAATGCCATGAAGAACCACCCGGTGGATCGGTCCCACCCCACTAATGCTAGGCCGAAAGAGACACACCGTCAACTATATCTACTTACCCGCCTAAGAACAAGAATGAAAAATAAGCCTCCCTTCGCGTGCCGAATAAGTAAAATGAAAAAGGGATTTGGACCTTTGCTATAACATCCCAGCGGGCAGAACAATGCCTACCCGCGACATGCGGGGCTAGTGTTGTGGACCAAATGGACTCATCTTCCCTTAACCAACGAAGCGAGGCTTACACTACCTTGCGATTCATACAGATTTGTCCACAACGTTCAATCCTTCCCGCTGGCGAAGTAAGGAGCACAAACCCTGGAAGTCCATCCCTCGGGAAAAGGTAAAAAAGAATAAAGACCACTCCCCTCCGTGACGAGGGGGAGCTCCCCTCCGTAGCAAGGGAGAAAAACGGAGGGAACTCCCCTCGGCTCCATCTCCTACCGGCGCAAACATAGTACGGACTGCCAAGGTCTGACACCCCTCGACAACCCCTTTCGGGCACACAAGTACGTGTCAGACTAGCCTGGGACCCTAACATAAGTAAAATTCCCGTGGAACCCCTATAAAAGGCGTAAGAATAGAAGGTAAAAACATAGAATACGAATGAAAAGACACCAGGTAGAGTCAATCTAGCCCCTGGATAGGGACAGGTGGAAGAGAAGGGTTGGACGACCATGGGCAAAGCCTGTGGCTTAGTGGTAGAGTAGGTTAAAAAAGAAGCTGACCGGTGCATGCATGTCCCCTCCCCTCCCTATAAAAGAGGGAGAGCAGGTGATCGAAAGGGGGAGACCAAAAAAAAAGAACAACCTGGTTGATCGATTCTACCATAGTAACCAATCATGCCGAACAGCAATGACCAGCAATCGACCCCAAATTATGGGGTGTATCGCTAGAGGATGTTCGGAAAGTGCCCGATCCCAATCTTCCGTGGTGATCGGTGTTCAGACCCATCATGGGGCGCACTCTATCCCAAACCTCGGACCAAACTTGACACCTGGTCGCGACTTGCATGACACAGCGAATGGCCCAGCATGGGGCATGCCCTAGATCTAGCCCAGCATTATGTACGGGAGCCTCTACTATTTTCCCGCCATGAGGCGAAAACTTAGCTCTACTGCCTATGAATAGGGGATCCTTCGCTGGGGAAAAGACACATTTTCCCCTCCCCCAACTCAGTTCCAAAATCCTCGAAGCTCTTTGGGCGACCTCGGTAGCTTAGTGTCGACGATTGGAGAACGGGCTCCCGTCGAGCTTACTTGTTGAATGGGGGATCAACAGAGCGCCGTCATACGAACCGAGGAAGTCGTTCGAGCGATGCCAGGTTGGGAGAAGAGGGACGCGGTGTTTATCCTGGTTCGGGCCTCTCACTGCCGAGATAATAGCCCTACTCCAGTGTATTGTACTATATCGGGGGTCCCCCCTGTTACAGATCTTCAGGGGGGTTTAAATACTACACCTAGAGATACATAGAAGGTAACTACCCCCTGGAATTACGCCACATAGTCATACTCGCAATCCGCCGCCCTTGATCTGCGCGTTATTTGAATTTCGGGTATGATTTCCCTTGATCTTCTGCTGACTGGTTGCCACCTTCCTTCCTCGTAGCATTGACCGAGTCCACCGACCAAGTACCTGAGTATGAAGTGATCTTTACGAGCATGCTTGTCCGTGGTCATTTTTGGAATGGTCGTGAGTAAAGGGGCGGGCAAGTATGCTCGGGAGGTAGGATGCTCGTTTCGTACTCCTGGGCATCCTCTATCGGTATCGTATGGCGGCGAGCTCAGGATCTCCCGGGGGTACCGTGGTCTTTTGCCAGATAGTCAATCCCCGACAGGTAGCCCCCTGTAGGATCGAAGTATACGAATATAGCAATCAGAGGGGGGGGTGAATGATTGTGCGGAAGCTAAAACCAAATTCTTGATCTATTAAAAGTTCACCCCAAAACAGAACCAAATAATTGCCTCGTTTTCGACAAAAACAGAAAGACAGAGGTTTAGTAAAATGCGAATTCCTAGAGATCCAACCGTTAGATTGATCTGAAATTTGGACACAAGAAACTAGATTCCAATACGAATCGAACCCAAAAAGAATCAGCTCGATCGGACTTACGGATCAAAAGTTATGAGCTTCGCAAGCTTGCTGTTTCAGAACTTGACGAGAATCAATCTAATCAAAACTTCAAGACTAAACAAGATCTTCAAAAGATTAATCAACTAGACTTTGAGAAACTCTAAATCAATACCCTAGAAAGGTTTTTGATGGATCAAATCAAGATGAAACTCAACGATCAAAAACCAATCTAGAATTAGAACAAGCATGCAAACAAGAACCAAAACAGAAAACATCAGAGCGACGTGGTTATCAGAGTACGCAAAAATCTTGGAAGAATTGATCTTTATTTCTTGTCTAAAATACTCTCATCAAAAGAGTACAAATCCTAAAACCAAGCTCAAGGCTTGATGCGCTCACCGCTTGATGCCTTTCAACAGAGACCCCACCTATTTAAAGCACCAACCCACAAGGAGTTACGAATACGATTCCTATTCCTAGAAGGAATCTGTATTCAACACAACTCTCCTTGGCCGAGTACAACTCTTGCACGCGTATGGCAACCCTACCATACTCACGTGACTAACACTTTGCACGCCGAATGACCTCCTCGCCATTCTCACGTGACTAACCATTCTTCATGTGCACCATTCTCTTAGCCCGAACGCCCCGCATGACATCCTTGACCACCAAGACCTCGGTTCCTCTCGAACCTAGTCCCGAACCTCAGTTCCTCCATGAACCTAGTTCGGTCCGTCATCGACCACATTCGTCTTCGAGCAATACCTGCACATGAACAAATCACAAAACGATTCCGAGCACAAGTCCACGACTTGACTCACATCAATCCATGCAAATACTCACACGAGCATTGCATAAAGTCCACTTCAAAACTCACATCATGAAATCATCACAAATTTAATAATCTCAAGGTCAAACCATTTCAATTCTTGCAAAAACCTTCAAACGAGCAAAACATGTTCACAACGGACCAAAAATAAAAACCCTAGAAAAAGTCCATTCACGACGGACAAGAAATCTCTGTCCGGCGTACATGTGAAACTCTCAGTTCCAAGAAGAAAACATTCCGGTGAAAACATGTTCACAACGGACCCAAAAACTTTGTCCGTTGTACATGCGAAAACAATCCTCAAAAAGCCATTCACGACAGACCCAAAAACTTTGTTCGTTGTACATGTGAAACTTACTGGTTTCTTGGAAAATTGAGTTTGGCTCAGAATCTCAAAAGCATGTCCACGACAGACCCAAAAACTTGGTCCGTCGTACATGGGAAAGTGCCAAAACATGTTTACAACAGACCAACAAAGTTTGTCCGTCGTAGATGGGAAACTTACTGTTTTCTTTAAGTTTGGTCCGGCGCCAAAGTGAAACTTACTGTTTCTTGCCAGATTGTCAAAACACATGAACAAACACATTTTTGCAAATTCAATTCTAAGTTAATTTTTTCAGTTCAAAGCCAATTTTTCAACACATGATTTCACACCCCCGAGGTTCAAGCGGGGAACCATCGGGCTTCCCCTTGAGCCTAAGAAGACCTGAAGGAGGGGTTGAATTTCTTTTGGTTGTGACCTACGACCATTTCATGTCGGGACGTGACCTTTTCGCCCGCCGCGTGTTCATTCTGTGCTGGAGCGACGTTTGGTTGTTTTTCGGTTCCTTCTCCGAGAAGCCTCCCCGTAACGGTAAAGTAGTTCCTCGGAAAGTGCGCTTTTACTGGGCAGTTTTCCGTCGTGCCGGACAGGTGTCGCCACGTGATAGGTGGCGGCTTTTAACTTGCCTCTTCGCTGCCTTTTTAACTCCGTCCACTGGGAGAGGACAGAGCTACACTGCTTTTTTTGCTCGTCCTCGGCCAGAATTTTCCAAGAGCTTCAGAGCCCAAGAACCTTCTTCTCCCTCCTTCCCCCTTTAGCCATGGCACGTTTCGTGGTTAGCCAGATGACCCGTAGGAGGCTCCAGGTGCTCACGAACGAGGGGTACGTCGACCCATGCTCAGGTCAAGTGCACCTGGGGCGATCTGGCGCAGACCGCCAGTGGCGAAGATCGCCTCTCTGCTCTGCGAGTTGTACGCAGCGAATCAGCCCGCTGCCCGAGAGCGACTTCCTCGCCTCCGTGCTCGCCTTTTGTGGGTGCGAAATCTCTCATCTCCACCCTAACTCCATTCTTGCCCTCGCGGTCTTCTCCCACCTCTGCGAGGCGTTTGTGGGCGTGATGCCCACCGCCAGCCTTTTCTTCCACTTCTATTCTCCCTTCCGCACCGGCCGAGATGGTCCCGCCGGCTGCGTTTACCTTCGCCTTCAGCCCAACCGACCATACAAGTACCCTCTTGTTTCTTTGAAGGACTCGGTGTCGGGTTGGGCCGACCTTTGGTTTTACCAGAAGAAGGCGGAGGGGTCCCAGTTGATCTATACTAGGGAACCCGCCGAAGCCATCGAGACGGCAGCGCTTCGCTGCGGCTGAGGAGGAGCGGGTGCTCCGGACGATCAGCGAGCTCGCCCAAATGGGGCTCACTGGTCGGGACATTGCCCGGGATTTTTCCTTCAACCGGGTGTCCCCCCTGCGGCGCCGCGAGCATCCTTTCTTCGAGGTGACCGGGTGGAACGACATCACCCGCGAAGACAATGCAGGTATGCTTTGGTTGCTTCTTCGGGCATTGCTGTTTTCTGGTGATTGGCGCTATTCTTTCTTCTAATTGTTGGTCGTGTTGCAGCCCCGGGGATGGACTGGGTCGACGAGAGGGTCGCCGAGATGTTCGGCGCCCTGAAGGAGAAGGAGCTGACGCCCAATCGTCAAATCCCCAAAAACGTTTTTGACCGCAGTGATGCGGTAAGTACTTCTGTTTGCTCCTGCCCGAGGGCATGTTTCCCGAGCTCACCTCTCCCTGTTTCTGTTTGCAGGAGAAGGTCGCCCTCGAGCTCGCCGTGTCGAGCGCCGCGTTGCTGCCGCAAGCTGGCACCCCAGCCAGGGGTTCCCGCAAGAGGTCGGCGGGTCGGGGTCACCAAGCATCTGCCTCGCCTCCTCGCGCCAAGCGGTCGAAGTGCCGGGCTTCGACCAGGACACCCCCCACGCAACATCTCGAGTACTCCGACCGGAGGGAGGTAAGAGAGCTTCGAACATGGTTTGATGACTTCAAACGGAAGAAGCCGGAGCTGATGGGCCGACTGGAACAGCTTGCCGAGCAGGCGAGGAAGGCCGAGGAAGAGGCCAGGTCCCCCCCCGAGCAAGGAGCAGCTGGAGAGGAAAATCAAGGCCCTCCAGGACCAGCTCGCTCAGGTGGTCGAGGACCCCGAGGAGGAGGAAGAGGAGGAAGACGCCTATGCTCTGGTTAGAAGGAGCAGGAGGTCGACTTCTCGATCAACCTCGGCATTGGAAGGGGTCGACATGGACGATGTCGACCCGGCGATGGCACGAGCCAGTGACACCGCGGAAGAGCGCGTTGTGGCCGTTGCTGAGGCCTATGAGGTCACCGCGGGTAGGACGCCCGTGGCCCAAAGCGAGGAAACCGAGGAAGAGGGCGCTGCTCGCCGGGCGGAAGGTAAGCCCCGTTCGGTTCCTTTGTTTAATTTCTTCGTTCTTGTTTTGCGATTTTTTCCGGGCTAACCCCACTCCGCTTGGCATGGGCGTGATAGCTCGGATGTTGCCCTTGGACTTCCGTCAGATGGCTGAGGAGATTCTCAACTCTGCAGTTGACGCCGAGCTCAACCGCGTCTTCGACCAAGTGATGGCCGAGGCAGAGGAGGAGTCGGTGCCGGCTGCGCCCTCAGAGGAACCCGAGCTTCCCCCGGCGGACGTGGAACCGACTCCGGCCACGGAGGAGCAAGACCCGCAAGGGGCCGAGGACCAAGGAGCCTTAGCCTTGGTCCCTTGTGAAGGGGCAAGCGCAAGCGAGGCCCAGATGACGGGCTCCGAGGGCCAGGGGTCGATTGCTCTCGACCAACAACCCTCAGCCGCGAGTCAGGGAGAGGAGGAGTTGGCCGCCGTCGGCCAGCTGCCTACAGCCGCGGACCAAGGGAAAGAAGTGGTCGTCATCGACCAGCTGCCCCTAGCCGTGGACCAAGGAGAGGAGGTGGTCGTCCTTGACCAATCGCCTCCGGCCGCGGAGCACCAATCGCCTCCGGCCACGGAGGAGCAAGAGGCGGAGGTGGTCATCCTCGACCAATCGCCTCCGGCCGCAGAGCAAGGGGCGGGTGAGCTCGCAGTTGGCGTCCAGCCCCCGAGCGCAGCGGCCGAACAGGAGGAAGGCGGCCATGAGCCGCTTGCCGTCGAGGAAGACCAACCTCAGGGCGACCTAGGGTTGGTCGAGGGAGGAGACGCCGTTGCCCTACTGGGAGCACCGGGTGCCCAGGAGGGGCAAGATCTCGACGCGCCAGCTCGGGATCAGGATGATCCTGCGTGGGTCAATCCCTTTTTCCAAGTCAAGAATCGACCGCCACGGCCGGACAAGCCGGGTCACCGAGCTCTTACAGTAAGTCCTTTGCTTCTTTCTTTTTCCATAAGGCGAGCAATCTTCTGGGGGCCTTTTTGACTTTTCTTCCCTTTCGCCCGAAGTTTGCTGTGAAGGAGATGGAGGACATTGATGCCTCCGCAGTCCCAGCAGAAAAATATTGGGCGTACCACCGCGAGCAAGACGCCAAGATCGCTGATCTCGAGCGTCGGGTCTCCAAGATGCGTGAGGCCGACCTGAAGGAGCTGGAGTCGGCGAGGAGCCTCATCGTCGGGCTTCGGGACTAGCTCTCCCAGAGCGAGACGGCGAAGAGCACTTCAGAGCGGAAGTGCGCCGAGCTTGAGGAGGAGCTGGTGAAGCTACGGCAGGAGGTCCCCGACCTGCGTCGTGACCTCCAGCGAGCTCGGGAGCGCGAGGAGACCCAGCTCAAGGAGGCGCAACATCTCCGGGAAAGCGCGGCCGAAGGTCGCGCGGCCCGGCGGAAGGTTCTGGACCTGGAGGCAGAGGTCGACTCCCTTAAGGAGGAGCTTGCGCCCTCCAGGCCGAGCGTAGGACTTAGTTTTTCTTCTTAGCTCGCGCAAGACCTGTAAAAAACAATCTTTTGGTTTAATGAGCAAAATTACAAATGTTTAGGACCTTACCTGTTTTTCCCGACTTTGCTTTCAATGACCTTGCCTGTTTTTCCCAACTTCGCTTTCAATGCGTGCTTGCTCGAAACCGGTCCTGTAGAGAAAAGACCAGGTCCCTTCATAGGGGCAGATAGTACGAACACAAGCAAACAGATCATAAAAAGGGGGGAATATGAGCAAAGAATCCCTAGCCGAGGGTAAAATCCTCGGCCCAAAAGGACGGAACGTTCCTGTCGCACGGAGCCCCCGCCATGGATAAAGGTCATGCCCCTAATGTTGCGAGCACGAGTTTGTTCATGGGAGAGCTGAGGGAATCTTTGAGCGTAACGCTTTTTTGAACGATCAAACAGGTCGATTGAGTCGAGAAAGAGATGAGCTCGAGCATCGTTACGTGCGTAGAGCAGACAGGCTTAGGCCGACAATACGTAGAGTCACCATACCGAGTAGGCGCTGTACCGGGCTTTAATGGATGCCCGCGACTGACCACACATACAGCGAAGAGCTACTGTGGAAAGTGATCGGATGGGCGAGCATCCGGCCGGTGGCCAAGGGGGATGGTGTGTACATATTCGTTGGTTAAGCTCGCTTGCGGTGCTGGTAGTCGACGATGCTCGTTTGATAAAGCGAGGACAAAGTCAGAAGAAAAGAAAATATATTATCGGAAGAAACGCAAAGGGTGTGAGATAGGGATACGCGTCTAAACGTAGAATTTACGTAGTTGGTCAATGTTCCAGGTGCTGGCGAGCTCCCGACCGTCTTCCATCGCGAGGCGAACAGCCCCCGGGCGTGCTATGGACACGACCGTGTAGGGTCCCTCCCACCTTGGGGTCAGCTTATTGGCTTTTGACAGGTCTTGAACTCTTCGTAAGACCAAGTCACCAACTTGCAGGGCCCTTGGTCGAACTGTCTTGGCTGCGTGCCTACGAAGAGCCTGTAGGTAAACCGCAGACCGAGGCTTGCTTCGCGTGTTGCCGGCGACGAGGTCCAGGTCGACGAGGCGCTCGACCTCTTGATCGACGGAATCGATCAGTTGCACCCTTGGGGAACCCAACACAATTTCGGCAGGCAAAATGGCTTCCGCACCATAGACGAGTTGGAAAGGCATTTCGCCCGTGGCCCGACTTGTCGTGGTGCGGACAGACCAAAGAACGGCGGGAAGCTCATCCACCCACTGATGTCTGTGGTAGTTGAGGCTCTCGAAAACCCTCCTTTTTATGCCCTGAACTAACTGGCCATTTGCTCGTTCGGCCGCTCCGTTGCTCTGTGGATGTGCCACAGAGGCGAAACAGACCTTAGTCCCGACCTCCTCGCAGTAACTTTGGAACAATTCACTGGTGAATTGGGTCCCATTGTCTGTGATGAGACGGTTGGGTATCCCGAACCGAATTATCACATTGCTGCGGAGGAACCTCTTGGCCACCTGGGCCGAGATGGTTGATACGGGCTCGGCCTCTATCCACTTGGTGAAAGTGTCGATGGCCACGAGCAAGTACTTACAGCCTTTCTGACCCCGGGGGAAAGGTCTAAGGACGTCGAGTCCCCAGGTCGAGAACGGCCACGAAAGTGGTATGGTTTGCAGGGCATATGCTGGTTGACGGGCTTTGCGAGCATGAAACTGGCATGCTCGACAGGTCATTACGATCGACCATGCATTCGCCAAGGCCGTAGGCCAGTAGTATCCCAGTCGGAAGGCCTTGCTCACAAGCATTTTGAACGACGAATGAGCTCCGCACATTCCTTCATGGATGTCACAAAGAAGGTACTGGCCTTCCTCCTGAGATACGCATTTGGAAAGGATTCCTAATGCGCCTTTTCGGTATAGGTCGCCTTCAATCAGTTTGTACTGAGAAGATCGCCTTGTTAGCCGGGAATGCTCGGCTCCTTCCTCGGGCAACGTCCCATGCGCAAGGTATTGGATGAATGGCGTCATCCAACTTGCACTTTGCTCGATGAAGGAGACCCTACCGTCGGCCTCTGATGCCTCCTCTTCAGAGGGAATGGAGGGCTTATATAGGTGCTCGACAAGCACCCCCGCCGGAGCGGTAGTTTGAGAGGAACCGACCTTAGACATTTGGTCGGCCAGGGAATTATCCTTCCTGGGGATGTAGATTACTTTCGAAATTCTTGAAGTATTTCTCCATCTTCCTTACTTCGGCCAGGTACAGCGCCATTGAGGTATCGGAACACTGATACTCCTTGTTGACCTGGTTCACGACCAACTGTGAATCGCCCATCACAGTGAGCCGTTGGACTCCTAACGATTTACATGCTCGAAGTCCGGCCAAGAGGCCTTCGTATTCCGCCGCGTTGTTGGTCGCGGCAAAATGTAGTTGGATGGCGTATTGGAGTTGTTCTCCATCCGGGGGACCAAGACGACGCCAGCCCCCGAGCGCTCGTACGCTCGGGATCCATCGAAATAAAAGGTCCAGGAGTTTTCCCTTGATCCGGTGGTTTCACTGGCTAGTGGTGCTGGAGCCGACCATTCTACCACGAAGTCAGCCAGAACTTGTGATTTGATCGCCGTGCGGGCCAAAAATATTATCTCGAATTCAACGAGCTCCATGGCCCACTTGGCTATGCGACCACTGGCGTCCTGGTTTTTCAGGATTTCCCTGAGTGGGAAGCTGGTCGGTACCACGATCTTGTGCGCTTGAAAGTAGTGGCGCAGCTTCCTGGAAGCCATCAGCAATGAGTACAATAGTTTCTGGACCTCGGGGTAACGCTCCTTTGGTCTGTGAAGTACTTCGCTGACATAATAAATAGGCCGTTGGAAACCATCTCTCTCCACCGCTAACACTGCGCTCACACTGCGAGATTTCTTTGCCGAGTATAGCAGCAATTCTTCCCCCGTTGCAGGTGTGACGAGGACGGGTGGTTTGGAAATGTACTGCTTCAGCTCTTTGAAAGAGCGATCAGCTTCCTCCGTCCATGTAAAGCCATCGTGTTTGCGGAGGGCTTTAAAGAAAGGTAGTCCTCGCTCCCCGGTAGGAAATGAACCGGCTCAGCAGCCATTCTTGGTCGAGCTTGCACTTCCTTCACGCATGTGGGCGGCCTCATATTCTCAATGGCTTCGATTTTCTCTGGGTTTGCCCCAACGCCTTGTGGTCCGACCATGTAGCCGAGCACCTTGCCAGCTTTCACACCGAACACGCACTTTTCTGGATTTAACTTTATTTGATGCTTATTGAGGTTACAAAATGTTTCTTCCAAGTCAGCAACGTGACCCGAGGCGCTCTTGCTTTTTACCACTATGTCGTCAACATAGACCTCCAAATTTCGACCTACTTGGTCTACGAAGGTTTTCTGCATGAGGCGCTGAAAGGTTGCTCCTGCATTTCTTAGACCGAAAGACATGGTCGTATAGCAGAAGGTACCAAACGGGGTGATGAAGGAAGTCTTTTCTTCGTCTTCGCGTGATAGGCTGATCTGATGATAGCCTGAATAAGCATCTAGGAAGCTCATGGTTTGCGATCCCGCCGTTGCGTCGACCAGTTGATCTATGCGAGGCAACGGGTAGTTGTCTTTTGGGCATGCCGCATTTAGGCCCGTGTGATCGACACACATGCGCCACTTGCCCCCTTTCTTCCTGACCAAAACCGGATTGGCTAGCCATTCAGAGTGTTCGACCTCCCTAATGAAGCCAGCCTTTAGGAGTTTGTCGAGCTCCTCCCGGATGGTCGCGTGTTTTTCCGGGGAAAAGCGTCTAAGTTTCTGCCGCACTGGTTTTTTGTCAGGCTGAACTGCTAGCATGTGCTCAATCACCTCCCTAGGGACCCCGGGCATGTCGGATGGTTCCCAGGCGAACGCATCCGAGCTTGCCCGGAGGAAGGTGATGAGCTCGAGTTCCTATTTGGGATCTAAGGAAGATCCCAAATGCACGACCTTGGCCGATTCCGACTCGTTGAGCGGAACAGCCTTGGTCTCTCCTCCAGGTTGGAGGGCAAGTTTAGGCCGGGAGTGCTTTGGCTCTTGGTCAGGGCCGCGAGTGGGTAACTGGCCGACCATATCCAATGCCCTTTCGTCGCAATTCAGCGCGGACTTGTGGTTCCCCTTTACGGTTATGACCTCGTTTGGTCCGGGAACCTTTAGGCATTGATACGCATGATGCGAAGCGGCCATGAACTTAGCCAAAGCCGGTCTGCCGAGGATGGCGTTGTAGGCCGATTCGAAGTCTACCACCTCGAAGGTGATTAGCTCCGTTCTGAAGTTACTTGGGCCACCGAAGGTCACGGGTAGGACGACCTGCCCCAAAGGCTTGATCGAGGTGCCCGGGACTATCCCGAAGAAGGGTACGGCTATACTTTTGATTTTGGAACGAGTGATCTGCATCTCGTCCAAAACCTTAGCTGAGATCAGGTCCAAGGAGCTCCCGGAGTCTATAAGGACCCGACCAATGACAGTGTTGCTGATGGTGGGGCTCACGACCATCGGAAGCTTCTGTGGTTTGGTCATTCCAAGGGGACAGTCGTCCTTGGAGAAAGTGAGGGACAGCTCGGACCATTTGAGTTGTTGCACTGGAGGCTTACCATGGGTGACATGGTGTACTTCCCTCGCAGTGTCCTTTAAATCCCGGCGAGATTTGTAGGCGGAGGAGCCCCCGAAGATAACCGCGATGTGGTTCTCTGGTTCTTGATATTCCATGTCATCTTCGTTTTCTTCGATGGGCTGCTTGCCTTTGCCATTCTCGCCCTACTCTGGGAGCGATGGCATGGGACCCCTGCCGTTGTAAAACTGCTCCAAGCGGTAGGTCCACGTTCGGCAGTTCCGTAGGTCATGCCCGTGCGCCTGGTGAAGCGGACAGTAGAGACCGCCCCGTTGATTCGCTTGTTCGCCACGATCGTGGGGCCTGTGTGGCTGCCCTCTTCCCCGAGCGTTAAACCCCCGGCGCTGCGGCTGGGTTGCTCGGGGCTGTTGCTGTTCTACTGCGGTAACCATGCCCGGTGCGAGCTGTTTTTTCTTCTTCTTCTTGATCTTCTTATCCACGGAGTTCGAGCCCTTTTTACTGGCGGAGGTTTCTAGCCCGGGCTGAGGTGGTAGCTTCCCTTCATCCAGCATTTTCTTCCACTGGACGGCCTCATCTGCGTTGGCATATCGGTCGGCCATTCGGAAGAGCTTGTTCGCCGTTAGATCCGGATGGATCTCCAGATCCTGCGTGAAGCGCACATCCCGCACCCTGAACTTGAAAGCCCAGACGACAGCCTCGTCCGATATGTTTGGGATCGAATTTTGGACTTGGATAAATCTCTAGACGAACTGTCGCAGGGTTTCCCCATCCGTTTGAATCAGGCGCTCAAGGTCGCGCTCCTTTCCCGGGCGGATGTAACAACTCTGGAAATTGGCTCCGAGCGCGGCGCTGAGCTACCCCCAAGATCGTATGGATCCTTCCTGTTGGTTGAAGAGCCACGTACGAGCAGCTCCGTCTAAAACCGTTGGCAGATAATTCGCCATCACCCCTTCGTCGCCTCCGGCGGCCAGAATGGCGGTGGTATATATCGAGAGAAACTCATCCGGGTTCTGGGTCCCGTTGAACCTCTCGATGTGACCGGGCTTGAACCTGTTCGGCCATGCGACACTTCGGAGAGAACTTGTGAAAGCCTGGCAGCCGAAGCTTGGAGTTTCGCGGCGAAACCTTCGGTCATAACAGTCCCCACGCGTGTCTTCCGCCCAACGTCCCGTACGTGGGCCAAGTCGAGAGAAGACATCGTGCGGAGGTCGTGCCGTCGACCGCTCGGTCGTGGAGCGTTCGGAACGCTCGTAATCCGGATGGTTGTAGGTACGTCGTTCCGAAACTGCTCGGGAGCTGTTCTGAGGCCTCTCCCGGACCAGGTTAGTAGCCTGGGGCGATCTCCGAACATGGCTCCGAGATTCGTCTCTGTGCGAGTACACGGGAGAGCGTCTGCGATGATCCCGGGAAATACTCCGGACATCCTGGCCGTGAGGGGGATCCGAGACTTTCAGCTCGGCGGCAAGCCTTTCCAGATCTTCGGCCACGACCTTGCCCACGGCCTATAGGTCCACCTGTTCGGGGAAGCTGCGAAGGCCGCGTACGACCGCCGCCAAGGCCTGTAGCCGTTCTCGGTTCTGGCAAACAGGCGGTGGCGAGCTTCGACGGCGTTCTGGGACACTAACGGGGGTTCGATACTCGCGAGAGTTTCTTTCCCCGATCCCCCGCCTCTCTTTTGCTTGGCGGCGTATGCTCGCAAGGGTCTTCCCCAAAGATGCCTCCAGGTGTAGTTTGGCCGCCTCATAGTGGTCGCGCTTAGCAGTATCCGAGGATCGTACCTCGGGCTTGCCACGGCTCCCAGCCATGTTGACGTGACGAGAGTGGGATGAATGCGATGGAGACATCATCGTATCCCCTTGAGATGCGGTCTCTCGGTCGAATTCCAGGTTGTCTGGTATATCCAGGCCATCGTAGAGTCCGTCATAGTCATCCTCGTGGTCTCCAAGGGTAATGTCTGGGGAATGGATGACCTGTCCTCGCATTCCAGGGTCCAGGGAAGAGCTCCCGGACTCGGTGTGACCGATAGGATTGGTCACATTGGCCACGCCGTCGCCGGTGTAGTACATGTCGTCGTCTTCAACGTCGTCGAAAACGCAGAGATTACTAGTATCCCCCGAGTTTGGCATCCTCGAGGATCCTAATCCGTACGGGAATCAAGCTGTCTCTCCCCCACAGACGGCGCCAGCTGTCGACGATTGGAGAACGGGCTCCCGTCGAGCTTACTTGTTGAATGGGGGATCAACAGAGCCCCGTCGTACGAACCGAGGAAGTCGTCCGAGCGATGCCAGGTCGGGAGAAGAGGGACGCGGTGTTTATCCTGGTTCGAGCCTCTCACTGCCGAGATAATAGCCCTACTCCAGTGTATTGTACTATATCGGGGGTCCCCCTGTTACAGATCTTCAGGGGGGTTTAAATACTACACCTAGAGATACATAGAAGGTAACTACCCCCTGGAATTATGCCACGCAGTCATTAGCTGGAGCAGTTCCTCACGCCTGACCAATGATCCACCCAATGTAAATGGCCCACGACCACGGCATGCTCGGATGCTGCAGTAGAGTACGGAGGCCAAGAACTCACTCTCGGGCATCCGAAGCCCGTTGATGGCGTAAAGCTCACAGGAGATGATCTATGCCTCCTGCAGCGCTGGCTCTGTATCACCGTCGGGCGCTCGCGCCGAGCCCGCATCGATGTAGCCAGCATCAACGAGCTCCTGAAGCCTCCGCTTGCTCATTTGGCTGACTCTGAATCGCGCCATTGTTATGGGAAGCAAAGGAAGGAACGAAGCGCAAGAGATCGGAGCCTTTTTTCGAACGAGCTCGAGCAACAAGAACAGGTAGATTTCTCCGTCGTACGCACGAGCATTTAAAGGCTGCGAAAAGCCGCATTTACGGCTGACGCGACCTTTCGCGAACCGGCGCATGTCCATTATGGCAGTAATGAGCCAGTAAAAACCCAGCGCCTGAGAAACCGTCCGGCCGTTACGAAGATGCTTCTCGGAGAAGGAACTGTAGCGACCGTTCGGGGTATTGCCCGGGCATCACCCCATGATCAGGACCAAGTTGGGAGCTCGTTCGAGTTTTTCCCATGCTCGCCCACAACCACGGCATGCTCGGATGCTGCAGTAGAGTTTCACTGCAAGGTTCCAATCCCTCCTATGAGTATTTAAGGCTCAAGGGGAAGATTGGGCCAAGCAGCTTTCCGCTTGAGCCTCGGGGGCTAGCTGTCGGGGATTGGGTTATTTGTCATATGGACCATTTTGCCCCGATGGCCAAAGCCTACCGACCATGGGATGCCCTTGGGAAAATTACCCGAGGAAAGTACTCGACCAACTCCATGCTCGACCAACGAGCGTGCACGATCCCCTACGAGATGACATGCTCAACTGTGGGTTTCATGATCAAACATGAGCAACCATGCTCGGGGAAGGCGCGCGGCGGCTCGAAGTATGGTCGGAAGACTCAGTCAAACCACTAAAATGGAAGGTGGCAACCAATTCACCGAGGATCCAGGGAAGGTGCGCCGGAAATTCAACAAGATGCAGATCAAGGGCTCCGGATCATGGGCACGACAGATACGGAAACAAAGCATGATTATAGGGGGTGGTTGCCATGTACGTAACAAGGGAATCTTGTATTTAATCCCTCAGTCCCAGCGGTAGAAAGGGGATACGAGACAAGGAAAACAATACACACACATCAATACTCAAAAACCACTGGAGTAGGGTTATTATCTCCACCGTGAGAGGCCCGAACCAGGATAATCCTTCACGTGTCTCCCTTGCTCGGGCATAGCTCAGACGCAACATCTCTCTCAGGCGAAGGGGTGTAAGTTGATCCTTCATTCAATAAGTAAGCTCGGCGGGAACCTGTTCTCCAATCATCGACAAAACTGTACATAGATATGTCAACGTAGATAACTAATTAGTTCTAACATCGTGTTATGAAAAAGGAGTAGAATAAGGCGGTACGAAAACACGTACTCAAACGCGTAGGGTAGATATATCTTTCACTTGTATTGTTGTCCCATTAGCGCACTGTATACGTTAGTCTCCGTATCGCTTGGGTGGTTTCTAACGGTTATCTCGTTGATAACTACTGGGTCCATGAAGCCTATGTCAAAAATACGATCCCTTCGGCATCTTTGTATCTCCATGCTACATAAGAAGAGATTAGTTAGGCTTGCAAGGTAGTACAGTACAAGGGCACGCATGATGGTTTTTTTGTAAATAAGACACTTACAGAGTCCAGCAACCCAGCAAGGACACGCTGAGGGCGTCTGTCTGGTATAGATCATATATGACGTTTCATTCGACAAAAAATTCACCGTCACCGTGAAAAAAATCTTGCTCCTTGTACTTCATAGGAAACAACTCTAGACCATGCTTGGTCACGTCCAAATACCATTCATGGAATTGCCGCATCTTTGTCATTAGCTGGAGCAGTTCCTCACGCCTGACCAATGATCCACCCAATGTAAATGGCCATCTTAGTTGGGCATACTCAATCTCTGTCGTGCTTAATATTTGATTAGCGTCAAGGCCAGTTTCATCAAAAAATTGTAGCATCTCCTTAGTCTTCTCCTCAGCTGACGTCTTCTTCTTGTGGCATTCCTTAATCAATATGCACTCGTAGTTTGATTGGCGAGGCATTTCTTTTTTATCCTTCAAATTTGTAATAGTCCTCAAGCCTTTGTGAAATTCTTCCGTGCTAGGTTGAACCTTATTCTCTGGTGACTTGGGTCTAAAAAATTTAGTTACCTCACCTTGTACTATCTTCTTGGTCTCCTCCTCGGTCATATCATACGTCAGCGTCGGAAGTGGACCCAACTTATTGGATTGGGTGGAGGACCTCGTCTTCTTGGGAGCTACTAGCTGAGCTGGCTTGTTTCCTTTGGTCGGCACCTTCTTGGGAGGAGACAGGCTTCTTGTGGTGCTTATGTGCGCGAGAGGTGGTGTAGAAGTCAGCGCCTTCTTGGGAGAAGACGGGCTTCTTCTAGGGCTTATGTGCGCGGGAGGTGGTATAGGAGTCGGTGCCTTCTTGGGAGGAGATGGGCTTCTTCTAGGGCTTGTGTGTGCGGGAGGTGGTGTAGGAGTCGGGCTTCTTCGCGGAGAGGACACGTCCATGTTATCTCGAAAAATTATGTGTCGTTTGCGCCATAGGTTGAAATTGTGTACCGCCTCTCCTAGCTTCATAATACCATCACCTCCGGGAATTTCGAGGTCAAGGTCCTCGTACCATGGGCAAACCTCCTCCACCGAGACCTTGGAGTAGTTTGACGGTATTTGTTGGTCGTGGATGAGCTGCCCCGGCTCCACTAGGTGAGCCATGCCGTGGGTCGCCTTGAAGGAGAGGTTCCGCGCTTGGACGTGCAGCTCACAAGGTGTCCGCTGCCTGATGTCATCTACAGGATACCTGTCCAAGTTCGCTTCGGGCAGCCCACCGGAAGCGCAGCTGCTCCGCTGCCCGGAGGGGCTGATGATGTTAGGATTACTTGGAGGTTCCTGGCACGTCTCCCGCTGTTATCTCAAGGCTAACTGCACCTCTATTTGATTCATGTGTTCTTTAAGCGCACTAAGCTGTTGTGTCTGTCGAGCCTTGCTTCTCATTCGACTCCTATAGGTCTCGGCATCCTGAGCAAAACCAACCTTCCACGAGACGATGCCAGCGCCTTGTGTACGTCCAGGGTGCTCTGGGTTTTGTAGAGCCCTTGTTAGCTCATCGTTCTCCCTATTTGGCACGAAGCTACCTTGGGAAGACTCCTCGATGGACTGTACAAGACTTCTGGCCACATCTCTCAGCATCTCCCCAAACACCGCATTGCCATTATCATCAAGGCCGCCGCCATGACCATAGAACCAATGCCTTGCTCTGTCGGGCCATTCCATTATTGCAGGTGTGACATCCTTCGCTAGCAGGTCTTGTTCCCTCTTCTCCCATTTGGGTATTGCTTGGAGGTAACCAACAGGGCCGAGTCGGTGGTGGTAATTCTTCTTCTGTGCATTCAGCTTGTTCTTATCACTCAAACTTTGACCTTCGTCCGAAGTCTTGTAGTTCACGAACGCATCCTAGTGATCTTGTAACTTTGGGTACTTGTTAAAGTTGAGCGTTCGATTCTTCTTGATATACTCCGTGTTCAACTTCTATTTATAAGTCTGTAATGTGATGGCCATCTTCTTGAGCGTGTAACTCTTCACCTTCTCTTCGGTCCCTTGGGGAAAGGTGAATGTCTCCTTCACATCGTTCCAAAGAATGTTCGTCGTATCTTCAGGGACCTGATCCCATTTTGCTATGCTAATGGGCACGTGGTCCCTAACGTGGACGCTGCAAGTCGAATTGAACGGCCCAAGCACCCCCAAGGGTTTCTGAGGTTGGTCGTTCTCGTCGACTTCGGTGACAACATATCTTGCCTTCGACTTCTTGGTTGGACCTCACTGACGTGATTGCCCGCTTGGTTGACTGATCTGAAAGCATGGTACAATCATGAATGGGTCAGAATGTTGTCTTAGCATGATAGTGGAATCGACAATCATGAACGTAACTGATTGTTACCTCACCGGCCTCATTGTGCTCTGCGGACTCATCAGCCTCGGTGGCCTCGCTGGCCTCATCGTGCTCGGCGGCCACGAGGGCGGGTTCAGGCTCCCCCGCCTCATGACCACCATCTCCCGCAATCAAATTTATCATAAATTCTTCTTGATCAAATCATTTGCCGTCCATCGTTGTTTCTTATGCTAGAAGAAGGCACTGAAAATTAACGAAAATAAATCAACAAAAGTTGATGGTACTACTCTAGAACGGCGTGGAAGATGGTGGGGAAGAGAAGGTAGAGAGGATGGGCGGCGACGCCGAAGATGTTCTTAACCTAAGTCGGCCAAATACTATCGACAAGTATACTTATACATTTGACATTTCACATATACTTACATATCTCACATGATACTTATACATTTCACATGATACATATACATTTCACATGATAATATACATTTCAAAATTCAAATACATTACATTTTACATATACTTATACATAGAAAGTCAGGTAGCCAGACACCGAAGATGTTCTTAACTTAAGTCGGCCAAATACTATCGACAAGTATACTTATACATTTGACATTTCACATATACTTACACACCTCACATGATACTTATACATTTCACATGATACATATACATTTCAAAATTCAATTACACAACATTTTACATATACTTATACATAGAAATTGCTTCAAACTTCACATATACATAGAAATTGCTTCCAAATTCACCAAGAATTAGAAAAATTCACATGATACATATACATAACAAGATTCGATGTATGAATACTTGGACTATCCGATAGTTGACATGCAATAACAAAACTTGGACATCCACTCACTAAAAAAAAATTTGGCAGCACCTCCCCTAAACTTGGACATGCACTCAGCAAACAAAAGACAAAAATCAACCTAATACAAGTCATGGTATCCACAGTTGTGATGATTATGAATTACATTTTGAAAGGAATGCTAGATTACAACTAATATTCTAGGATCCCCATGAACTTACATTTGATGCTTTCTGAGTGATGCTCCCACGCTTGCAAACTAGATCCAAAGGCCTTTCCTTTTCAACAATTTTGAATGCTGAAAAATGATCGATTTACAAATTAGTGATTTGAATCATCATGGTAATAATTAAAAAGGTTGAAATGAACTGATAATCTAGGACAATTTCTTATATATCACAGAATCATTCCCACACATCCTTGTATGCCATTAGATATCCAGCATGTCAACACTATAATGAGGTACTATTTCTATAAGAAACTAATTAAATGCCGCTGCGTTGTGGTGGATAAAGATGTCTAATTATGCTTTAATGTGTCGTGTCCTCTTCAACTCCATTGCAAGCTAGTGATTTGCAACAACAAGTGCAAATAGATTATTTGCGATCTCTTTTGTGCACAAATGTTGCATGAAAAAGAAGGTACTTCCTGATCATGCAGGTGCAAATGTTGCTGTCAGATCGAAATGGTCACGTTTAGAGCTCCAAAAGCCATTGCACAAATTAATAAAAGGCTTGTGGTACCATGTATTTTCTACTACTTACAATTTTTTTAGGCGGTCCCATTTCTCTCAACTTTGTTGGTTTTGCTTATTTTTTAGTATGAAATTAACCCATGAAACATTCCAGAGTGACCAGTCAACTTTTCTCGGATAGTCAATGTACGTAGGATACTAGCTACAGTCTTTTGCTTATTTTTTTATTTCTCTTGAGGAGGCTAGCTGCTATTTGGCAATTGGGCATTAGTTCAAATGCCAAGCTTGTCATTTGCGTATCCTCCAATTTTGCACTCGTTCCTCCATTATAGGCTTTGAGTATAGTACTAAGAATGCATGATGGCTATGCGTCTCGCTGTGGACGACGACCTCTCAGGCTCGGGGACGGCGCGGGCACAGGCTCAGGGACGGCGGCGAGGGGCGTCGCGGGCACAGGCTCGGGGACGGTGGTGCGCGCGGGAGGAGAAGGAAATGGGAGAAATCGGGCAGGAGCAGGAAAGTGGGGAAGAAACGGCGGCGGGTGAGGTTTATAGGTGCACCATCAGTCCCGGTTGGTATATCCAACCGGTACCGGTTGGATATACCAACCGGGACTGATCATTCACTATCAATACCGGTTATTGCCTTAAACCGGGACTGGATCCACGCGAAAACCTTAGGCACGACCAGTATCGGTTGGTGTATCCAAACGGTACTAATGTAAAACATCTGTCCCGGTTTAACACACCAACCGGTACTGATTAGATCACATCAGTACCGGTTAGATATACCAACCGGTACTGATTAAAATTATTTTCCAGCAATCTAATATAAATTAAAATTCATATACTCTTTAGAATATTAATTTCCAGCCATCTAATATAAAATAAAATGATAGAAAATTCAATTATTGCTTCTTTGCTTAATAAAAAATAATAAATTATACTTATTCGACACTAAAATGATTTTAAAAAAATAAAATAAGATTACTAGTCATTTATAAATTCCTTTTATAGTTTCTACAATTCAACAATAATATTAAAAATTTATATATTCTTTAGAATATTATTTTATAAACTTCGAATATAAATTAAAATTATAAAAAGTTATAAGAAATAAAGTAATTTTTGCACTCTTATAATTCCAATGCAAATTTTCACCTTGTTACATAAATTCAATTATTGCTTCTTTACTTAATAAAAAATAATAAATCATTATTATTCCACACTAAAATGATTTTCAAAAAATAAAATAAGGTTATTAATACACAACTAGTATGTTAGTAGTCTATTACACCAAAAGAAAGCAAAGTGATCCATCCACAGTAGACAATTTAGTAGCATGAAAACACAGTAGACAAGATTTAACATGAAAAAAGAAAACTAAGCATCCATTAGTGATAGACTATAACTTCTAACAAGGGACTATACAACATGGTTAGGCTTATTTGCTAACATACTTTGTTTTTACAAACAATCCTTCATTATGATCACAGCGTACATAAGGAGATTCCTATGTATCATTCAGAACACTAATGTCTACGTCCACCGTGAAAGGAGGCAGCTCGTCGAACTGATTATACTCTTCTTCGTCCGTGACGCCCTCAACTCCAACAATCCTTGTTTTACCTGAAAGAACCACGTGGCGCCTTGGTTGATCGCTACTGCTAGTCTTCTCATTCTGCTTTATGTTTTCGGTAGACTTGTCATTCTGCCTCTTCCTTTTAGTAGACTTGTCCTTCTGCTTTTTCGGTTTGCTGTCTATGTCCATCACATAGAATACCTATGTCACATCATTAGCGAGCACGAACGGTTCGTCCCTATAGGCCACTTGTTTAAGGTCCACAGTTGTCATACTGTACTCATCGATCTCCATGGCTATCAGTTTGACCCATTGGCACCGAAACAGAGAGACTTTTAAAGGTCCGTACTCGAGCTCCCAGATCTCTTCTATGAAACCATTGTAGGTGTCCATCTTTCTATTTTTGTCCAAGGCATCTATATGGACGCCGCTGTTTTGGTTGGTGCTCTTGTTATCTTGGGCTTTTGTGTAAAATGTGTACCCATTTATCTCATACCCTTGGAATGATACGATTGTCGTGGACGGTCCCCGGGACAAGAGTTTCAACTGTTCATCGTCTGTCTGGTTGCCCAACAGTTGCTTTTGTAACCAATCGCCGAAATGATCCATTTGCTCGACTGTGATTCACTTATCTGACTTCTCTGGGTATTGGGCGCGTAGACTCATCTCGTGATCATAGATATACGGAGCCACTACAGTTGCTTGTTTCAATACTGTGAAATGTGCTTGTTTAAATGAAAGTAGATCGTCGCTATAGGATTTTTTTCTCCCTAAAGTCTCTTTTCCCTGTAGCCTCCCCTCATGGCGTGATACAGGAATGCCAATCGGATTCAGATCATCAATGTAATTAACACAAAACTCAATCACCTCCTCTGTGCCGACACCCTGCGCAATGCAACATTCTTGGCGAGACCGGTTACGAACATACTTCTTTAGGATGCCCATATACCTCTCAAAAGGGAACATATTGTGGAGGAACACGGGTCCGAGAATTTCTATCTGTTTAATAATGTGGACCATGAGATGGACCAAAATATCAAAGAATGATGGAGGGAAGATTATCTCAAGGCTAACTAGACTATTGACCATGTCATCATGCAGATTAGATACCTTATCCGGCTCGATGACTTTCTGCGACACCGCGTTGAAGAACGAACACAACTTTATGATTGTCCCACGTACCCAGTCTGGCAGAATACCTCGCACCGCCACTGGGAGCAACTGTGTCATCAACACGTGACAATCATGGGATTTTATGTGTACGATTTTATTCTCTTTTGTGTTTATGAGTCTTCTTATGTTCGAGGAGTATCCAGAAGGGACCTTCACACTGTTCAAGAACTTAATCATATTTTTTTTTCTCTTATTTGCTCAGAGTGTAGCTCGCGGGGTGGAGGTAATGCTGTCCTTCCGCTCTCTTTTCCGAATGTAGGTCGTTCCTGATTCCCAGTAGCTGTAGGTCTTGGGCAGCACCTCCCCTCCCTTGAAGCTCTTGGTTGAAGCTACTGTTCTTCTCGTGAGATGAACTGTTCTTGGTCTGGCAAAGAGCGGGAGGAGGAAGAAGTTTAAATTGGTCTGACATCAGTACCGGTTCAAGGTACCAACCGGTTGGTGCCTTGAACCAGTACTAATATCCCCCCGCAGCCCTGTAGCTGTTGAACCGCTAGATAGTACCGGTTCGGGAGACGAACTGGTACTGATGTGAGACCATCAGTACCGGTTGGTACCTTGAACCGGTATTGATCTCCCCCCAAAGCCATATAGCCATTGAACCGGGACTGTTGTAACTATTAGTCTCGGTTTGTGCCCAACCGGTACTGATGAGCCAGTATCAAAGGTTGGTTCTGTAGTAGTGCTTATAGCTTATGTGGTGCTTGTGCATATGATATTTTAGATAATTACTTGATATGTTTGTGATAGTATGGTAATGATTTTTTTTTTATGCAATATGCTCGTGTGAGTGGTTGCATGGACTAACGTTAAATCAAGTTGGGAAAAACTTGTGCTCGAAAAATTGTTTCGTGGTTTGTTTATGTGCAAGTGTTGCTTGAGGTCGAAAGTGGTCGATAACGGGGATCGAAATTAGGTTCTGGGATGATCAGATGATCAAAGGTATCATGCGGAATGCTCAGACTAGAGAACAGTGCACGTGAAATCAAGGACAACGTAGTGTAATAGCCAGCGGGCTATCACGCGAGAGCGGTAGGTGGGTCGTACGCGTGCATACGTAAGTCTTAGGCTATACGTGCATATGTTAGATCAGATGAATATACATACATATATTTAATTAGAAATAAAAAAGTTAGAGTTTACTATATATATAAATAGGAAGAAGAATGTCCTGTTTTTATTGAGCCGCACAAAACACCCAAAAAAAAAAAAAAAAACAGCCGGTCGTGGCTTCGTGACGGAAGAAAAAAGAAGGAAGAGGAGCAGCAGTGCTCCAGCGTGGCGGCGCACGGGAGCGTGAAAAATAAGTCAGAACGGGGCGGCTGACCGAGTTGAGGCGAGTTCATCGATTGCAGAAGATTTTGCCAAACCTTAGCTAAGAATGGGCATTGGAGAAGGAGGTGCGTTTGGAAAAAGTGCTGACTAGCAAACATCCCAAGACCATGATAGGATCATCCGAACTACATGCACAAGAGCGAGGGCATCGAAACGGATCTACAAGGAACAAGCAGCAAGTTTTCTTAGCAGAAAAATTTGAAGATTAGCAGAAAAATTTGAAGATTATTTTAAAATGTTTTGGAGGCATGTTATAGACACATCCAAGCTATAAAGATCAAGTTTTACAAATTGATGTGTTGGTAATCTCATTTTACCATGATAATTTTGATTTGATCCAATCAAAACGTTTCTAGGGCATTAAGTGATCGATCTGAAAAGTTTGATTGGTTAATTCCTCATAGATCCTGATTAATCTTGTAATTAGGATTTAATCAAATTTTGTCATTATTTGATATAGTCAACTTGCAAAGGTCATCATTCTAGATTCATAGATCCGATTGAGCTAATTTTTATTAGGTTAGTTTTCAAATTAAATATGGTTTCTACGGTCAAAATTTCACGTCAATTCAACAGTGGGATCTTTAGGAAGTACAGTTTTGGTGAACATATCGTTACCTAAGGGGTGTGACAATTCCGCTCGAAAACTGAAAATCCAGCACTAGGCGTGTGACAATATCATTACCTGAGGGGATAGGCGCCTCACATTGGACGGCTTCGGGCTCCCCGTGGTATCGGACGAGGTACACGGGGCGAAGAAGTCGCCCAATTGTTTAAGCAACATCGCCTTCGTAATCGGCTCAAGCGAGAAGAGTCTGATCAGCATCCCCGCGATACTTGAACCCCGGGTGGACCCGCTCCTTGAGGGGCTGCACTCAGCGCATAGCAAAGTTGGCGGCAATGGCAACCCCCGTTCAGGCCTTCCTCCTTTAGCTTGCCGGTTATTTCCAGAAGCTCCTCGACTTGACCCATTTCGCTGCTAGGGATGGCTGAGGACTAGGAAGGAGCAACGGTGGGCGGGTGCTCAGCAAACGAGGGGAGGGCGGGCTCGGGATTGGCGCAATAAAACCACTCTTGGTGCCAGCCCAAGGGAGGTTTTGAAAGGTATGGAGAAGTAGAACTTCTTCAGGCCATCCTAGAGTTGGAAGCCGGCACCCCCGATTATCTTGGGGGCGCTCTTGGACGGGAAGGGCTTGAGAAGGAAAAGATGGCGAAAGAGATTGAAATGTGGGCTAATGTCGATAAAGGCTTCACAAAGATGGACAAAAATGAAAATTTGAAAAATGGAATTGGGATTCAGGTGAACCAACTCAATTCTGTAAAAATAGGGAAGGCCGCGAAGAAAAGCACTAGCGGGGAGGCCAAACCCGCATTGGAAGAAAGGCTCGAAGACAACTATCTCCTCAGGACGAGAGGTGGGGACGGACTCACCCGCGGCTGGGCGCATGCTGATCAACTCCATTGACAGGACGACTCCGACGAAGACCATCTCCTCCAAGCGCTCCTCCGTCGTCACCGAGGTGGCCCAATCCTTTATCGAGGGTGATGCGGCAGCGTCCTCGGAGGGGGAGGAAGACATTACCGACGCAGATGAAGGCGGTAGCGCGAGGTTCGGAGCGCGGCGGCGGAGAACCCTAGCCCAGCGGCGTGGCACGGGGGCTTGAAGACGAAGTGGCGAAGAATTGAAAAGCGAACAAGCACAAGTGCGTAGTGGGGAGTACGGCTCCTCGAAATACGCTGGAAAGTCCTATTTAAGTGGAGGGCGGTGCTAAATTTTTGCCTTCAGGCGGGAGGAGCGTTTCGGCTTCTGAAAAACAGCCTGGGCCTAATCCAAGTTCCCAATTCGGGTCTAATTTGAGCTTTGGGTTCATGCAAAAATTCAGGTCTTCGAGGGAACGCTCTGAAAGAAGCAAAGACACCCTCTGACATCCAAAGCTAGTTTGGAATACGATACACCTCAAGATAGGCCAGTCGCCAGTTACCATGTAGATCGGGATCTGGGTGCCTGCCAAACGCCTTCTCGTGATGTACCCCATGTAGGGTCGATCGTTGGTTACCGCATAAGGCGGAATCGGGTATCACAAGTTGACTCTAGGCAATGGTTCCGGAGGTATGATCTATGTTAGGCCATTAGCTTCACACCGTGATGATCGGGTACAGATACCACTCGGTCAAGACCTACCCATGCTTTGGTGCGCCCCAAGGTGGGCTGATCACCAGTATCCTGTTAAATGTGCGGGATACTTGCCAAGTTATGGTGTGCCCCGGGATGGGCTGATCACTAGAGTCTCGCCGGTTATACAGGACACCACTCAAAAATTCCAACGCGTGGAGCTCTACTGAGTTCTTCGCAATCTCCTTGCCTGCAACGAAGCACTCGGCATGAAGAAAAGACCGGTCGGGAAGTACTCGGCGTGAAGCACGACATGATCGGGGAGCAATCAGAAGGACTGCAATTCGATTGCAAAGCACTCGAGGGCTACTATGAAGTACATGGGCCCCAGGTACCTACTTGGCGGGCCGCAAGGACCAGCCAATGGGGGATGGGCTGAATCGGCTACATAGGACCGTGCCTGAAGAGAGAGGACAAAAGATGGTAACAATCCTGTTAGGGAAAGACACGATTGTAATCCTAGATGATAGCGCTTCTAGCAGAATAAAATCAGAAAACACGATCCTTCCCTTGTAACCGACTCAAACTCCACCCAGCAGCCAAGTCGGATTCCACCTTGTAACCAACTTGGACTCTCCCACCCCTTCTCTATATAAGGGGGGCGAGAGATCCCAGGTTGAGGGAGAACGACAGATCTACAACCATATAGTCCTAGAGCACAGGACTAGGGTATTACCTCCACCGCTGAGGGCCTTAACCTGTATAAAACCTTTGTCCCGTGCTACCATCGAGTTTGTGATCCAGCACGTAGCCCCGCATATACACACCCCTATTCATTACTGCCGATAACAAACGTCGATAACCACTTTTCTGCATGGTAAAAGTGGAGGGATTGCCTTTACTTTGTTTATAACTGTCACTTAAAATTAGTTTATCTACGCCATTAGGCCTGCAAACAGGCTCCTAGACTCGAGCTTGGTAAACAACTCGAGTCGAGCTCGAGTTATGATTCACGTTTGGATCTAGACTCGAGCTTTTTTTTTTTGAGAAATTTTACGGTGTATTATACCGGCAGTATAAAATATATGGTAGAAATCATATCTAACCGTTGATTTGTTAAGGGTGTTTCTACTACCAGATGAAGTACAAATAAACTTTTTTGGATCGAAAAGAATGAACAATTTCTCTTTAAGTTAGTGCACTGTACGCTCTTTTTTTCTACAGCCCTATATAGCATAGCAAGTGACTATGTCCCACGAACACACCAAACACCGCGTTTGGATGGTCAATTTTGTCGGCCAGAACATTTAGAAAATCTAGCATTATTGAAACTTTGTGTCGGATGCTTGGAACTTGCCTTCCCCCTGCCTGCACCTTGATGACCTAGACTTCACTCCATCCACTCAATGCCTTGATCCAATTATTGGACCAATCCTTTAGTTTTCACGGTCTCTCCACACCACTTCAGCCCTTCCTCTCTAAGTTTTCCCTTCCTCTCGAACGCACACACCATCCTCCACATCGACATGGCTCCTGCTGGTCTGCTGGTGTTTGCAGGGAAATCGGTGGCGGCTCCTGTCATCAAGGAGATCGTCAAAAGGGCCTTCAAGTACCTCGACGGCTACTTCAGTGCCGAAAGCATGGAGGAGATGAAGAGCAAGCTAGAGGAGGGCATGCCAAAGATCGAGGCGGTCTTCGAGGTCGTCAACCCGGAACGCATCAGGGAGCAGAGCAGCGCACTGGATGCATGGTTGTGGAAGCTCAGGGACGCGGTCGAGGTGGCTGAGGACGCGATCGACGAGCTCGAGTACTACGAGCTTAAGGAGAAGGCCGAGGACTGCAAGGTTGGTGACTATGGCTCCTCTTTTGCTAAGATGAGGCATAAAGCTGTCAGATCTGTTAGTCGTGTCAGTATTATTGATAAGAGTGTGAAACAATTAACTTACCGTGGCACACTCAAGAGGCTGATGAAAGCTATGGATGGTTTAGACAAGGCAGTTGCAGGTGTTGCGGTTTTCCTCACCCTCACAGATCGTCACAGATCCAGCATTCAGCAGCAAGAGCAGTTGGGGAACAATGATCGCGAGACAGGTTCCACATTAAGTGCAACTAAATTTGTAGGACGAGAAAAGGAGAAGGAGCAGATTATTGAATGGCTGAACAAGACATCCGTCGAATCGGCTGAAACTGTGACAAGCGCCAACAGTGTTCCTATTATTTCAGTGGTTGGTCATGGTGGCATGGGGAAGACCACTCTGGCTCAGAGCATATGCGAAGAAGATGAGGTACGAAGGCATTTTAAGGTCATCTGGGTTACTGTATCCAATAGCATCTTTGACGCAACATCGGTGACAAGTAAAATACTGGAATGTGCTACCGGGGCAAAACCAAGTGCTAGTCGTTTGGAACCACTACAGCAACAGCTCATACAGGAACTGCAGTCTATTAATTTTTTCCTAGTTTTGGATGATGTTTGGGAAGATAAGGAAAGAGATGAATGGGAAAAGCTATTCGCTCCTTTGAGGAAAGTGAAGACCGGGAGTAAAATATTATTGACAACCCGAAAGCAATCAGTAGCAGACATGGCCGCAAACGTGATGGGAGTGGAAAGAGATCAGTGCTTGACATTAGGAGGACTGGAAGAAGATGAAAATATTGAGCTCTTCAATCATCACGTCTTTTCCGGTCCGAATCCGCAAAATTATGCACATTTAAAACCAATTGGGGAAAAAATTGCGAAGAAACTGGGAGGATGTCCCTTGGTAACAAAGGTTGTCGGTGGACATTTGCAAGGTAAAGACGTGAAGGATTGGAACAGATTCTTGCTTGAAGGATTGGAACATTTTGAAGGAACAGAAGAGGATATTATGAAGGTTCTCAGATTAAGCTACTACGACCTACCAACAGATTTACAGATTTGCTTTAGATACTGTAGCTTATTTCCGCAGGACCATAGATTTAAAAAGGAAGAATTGGTGCAGATGTGGATGGGTTCAGGACTTATTTCGCAGGTTACAAGTGGCTCACAAACTTTCGAGGACATTGGAGGACAATTCTTGGACCAGCTGACCAGGAAATCATTCTTTGATGAAAAATCCGAATTATTTGAATATGGTTCTAAAGAAGTAGAATATTATGTGATGCATGACTTAATGCATGACTTAGCAAGAAATGCGTCCTATGGTGAATGCGCAAGGATAACTTATCCTGACGGGTTTGAAGGTGTGAAGCATACAGTCCCACATACAGTCCGACACCTATGCGTTGCTCAAATTCACGAATCTTCTGTTGAGTTGATAGATAAAATCTCCCAATTTAAGAACCTGCGCAGTATTATCGTTGATAGTAAAGAATCCATCAAGAAGGATATGGTTTGTGCACTTGAAAAAGTTGTTCAAACCTCAAAATCCTTGCGTCTATTTCACTCGAGGCTGTCAAACACATTCAATTTTGCTGACAAGTTTGCTAACTTCAAACACCTCCGCTATATCTACGTGCATCAGATGTCACCAGAAGGGATATGTAGGGTTGCCAAGCTTTATCACTTGATGGTACTTCGATGTGATTATAAATTTAGTTTGCATAAGATGTCACCAGAAGCAAAAGAAGTGAGATATTTGGGAAACCTTGAGCACTTGCGTTATGTATCCTATGGAGTGGATGGACTCGGTGAGTTTCCTGTTAGCAGACTCACTTATCTTCAGGAGTTGGAGAATTATAAGGTTGGAGGAAGCACAGGCAACACATTAAGCTCAGTCGGGAACATGCGAAGTCTACGCAAGCTAAAAGTGAAAGGTATTGAGAATATTGAGAATCACGAAGAAGCTAAGGATGCCAAGTTGAAGGAAAAACAACATCTGAGTTCGTTATCTCTAGAGTGGTATGCATCTAACAGGGCACACGACATGGTTCTTGACCACCTTGAGCCACATGGTAATATCAGGGAACTGCGAATTTCTGGTTATGAGGGTGTTAGACTTCTCTTTTGGATTGAGAACCTCTCTGTCAAAAACCTGATATCACTCAAACTGGAAAGGTGTATAAAGTGGGAGCACCTCCCCTCCCTTGGAGAGTTAGTATTGCTCAAATATCTTATCTTGGAAGACCTTCCGAAGCTACAACAGATTGGTAGCAACGTCATGGAACTATCGCTACCTCCAAGCCTTGAAAATCTGGAAGTAAAAAACTGTGAAGAACTAAGGGAATTACCTATTCTACCTCCGACCTTGGTGCGTTTCGAAATAAGTCATGTCGGGTTGACCAAACTTCCTTCGATAGGCAAGCTATCAGTGACCATGCCATCCGAGTTGCTGCACATCAGTGTCGAAGATTGTCCGTGTTTGACTTCGCTTGAAGGGAGCCTTTTGGAGCAAACACAGCACATGGGAGCTCCTTACCGTTTGAAGAAATGAGTGAACTTACAGAACTCACTATCTCGGACTGTCCAAAGTTGCGGACGCCGAGAGATGCTGGAGATATCATCCTTCCATCGTCACTTGAAAGGCTATATATGAGGCAGTGTGGCGACCTGGAACTTCCACTGCAACGACTCACCAATCTCACCAATCTCTGGCACCTCCAACTGGTCAACTGCTCGGGCTTGGTATCCCTCCCCTCCGCAGACGTGTTTAATACGAGTCTCAGGTCGCTGCAGCAAATACATATATTTGGATGCGAGAATCTGTCATCCTTGGGTGGGCTCGGATCCCTTCCATCCCTCTTCTGGTTACAAATTCTAGAATGCAGTAAACTCGCGGAGGCGGAGGTTGGGTCGTCCCATCAAATTCCTCGTTCATCTGGTGGCGAAGAAGAGCATCTGGTGGTGCCCAGCAGCTCCCTGCAGATCGAAATGCTTGGCATCGATCTGTCGTCCCTGCTGCTTGTTGAGCCGCTCAAGAGTCTCTCCCGCACCCGACTACTCAGGATTTTTGATGGGTCAGAGATGAAGAGCTTACCTGAGTGGTGGCTGCTACATAACCGTGAATCCCTCCGACTCCTAGAGATACATAAAGCGGAGTCCTTGGAATCGCTCCCACCGAGCGTGCGAGACCTCTCTTCTCTCGAGATTTTGAGACTATCTGGTGCTGGGAAACTCCGATCACTTCCGGATCTTCCCTCCTCCCTCCGATCCCTAGAGATAGACAAAGCCGAGTCCCTGGAATCGCTCCCACCTAGCATACGAGACCTCTCCTCTCTTGAGAAATTGGACCTATCTGGTGCTGGGAAACTCCAATCACTTCCGGATCTTCCCTCCTCCCTGCAAGAGCTCCGTATTCGGGGATGCGATTCAGAGCTGGAGAAGAAGACTAGAGAATATGGAGGTCCTGAATGGAGCAAGATCTCTCACATCAGAGAAGTGAAAATAGGTACCTCCGCCCTCGCTTTCAATTGTTGCATGCTTTAATTTTTGTTCAAAGCTTATTGATCACTCTTTTCGATTATTTTTTCTTTTTGTCTCCTTTTTGGTGCTGCATCTCTACTATTATAAAGCAACAGTTGGTGGCAGTGGTGAGTTCTACCCATGTCATTAATTGCCCTGCTTAATTACCCTACTTAATTGCCCTGCTTAATTGCCCTACGCAAAAAACGAAGCGTTGCTTTAATTAGCCAGCTTTCGCGAAAGCGAGCGTTAAAGATAGATGTTTGATCTTGTGAAATAATTTTTTTTATTTTTTAATCTTTATTTTTCGTTATCAATTTTGTTTTTCGTAGCAATGCACGGGCATGTAACTAGTATTCCTCATTTTGTAGTGGCCAATAGTTAGTTATCCATACCCCTGCCCTAACACGTATAATTCAGTGTTCTTCCTCAGTTACCGTTTATTGTTCAATGCTGCAATTTCCCGTTGTTTTGTGCCATAATGGGAGGTACTTGCTTTAACATTCTTTGCAAAAATCACTTAAAAATTAGTTTCCCTGGTCTTGGTAACGACAACCACATTTTCTTAGGAAGGTAAAATTCTATTGGAATTGTGCATTTTCGTACCAGTTCCTGGTGAGAATTATTTGCTGCATCCATGTTTTGTGTCCTGGCCTCGTTCAGCAATTACCAAGACTATAATGCTTGTCTTAAGTTCAAACATTTTAAATTCCACTTTCGTTATTTCATGGATTTATTCACTTTCAATATTCACTGATGACTGAATACATAACTATTACAGGAGACTCGAACTTCATCATGGGCCAGGAATGCAGCAAAGAGACTTTCTTCAAACTAGTGTAATTAGCAATCTTTGGATAATGATAAGCAACGTTTTCCCCTTTTTGCTCCGAATAAAAGTTGGTGCATAAAGAATTATGGATACGGTCCAAATACAGTTCGACTTGTTTTCTAAATTCTTCACCAAGGAAAATGTGGTGTTTCTTGATATCATCTCTGTCTTGCCTTAGTAAAATATGAAGTAGATGTGCAGACTGTTTTGTTTGAATGCGTGAACAATGCACATACTGCCAGTCAAAGCCAATTGGTTTTTCTTGTTCCCTTTCTATTCACATTTGCTTGGTACAGGAGAAAATAAGATCCAGTAACAAACCATACAAAAGATAACCATATTCAGGAGCCAACACATGGCAAAACCTGGAGCAAATGAAAGCATTTAAGTGGCTCACAGGCTCACTAGATAGGTATCTGAGAACTGAAGTAGAAAAATACAATAAGCGGCTGTTTTCTGGTCCTTTCAATCACATAGCATTTACATTGTATCTCCTTTTTGGGCTATGTAAGGACATTATGCTTATGGATCTTCTCAACTACAAGATTGGCTAGACTTTGTTTGAAATTCTGCAAGATGATGCTCTTAGTCCAAAGTCCAAATTATGTTAGTAGATGTAAACATATTGCATATACTTTTGCTTATTGCCAATGCTAGCTAGTGCACTTCCGAAGTGCGATCGTCCTAATTTCCATCTTTCCTTATGTGTCCATTTGATTATTGATCCCTCCAACCGCATGTTATTATGACAATTATTTTTTTCCTTGCTGTAAAGAAATGGCTATTTTTGAAAAACTGAAAATATTTTTGTTATCAGGATTGGTGACCGCAACACACTTACTTCCTGGGCGAACCAACAAAAAGATGAGAAGAGAGTTGTGTCATCACTGCACTGGTGGAAGAAACATACACGATGCTGTCTCAAGAATGATTCCTAGCCTAGTGGTTCTCTAGAGAATGTTGATGATATGCTTCAGCACCATCCAAAAGGTCCTCTAGCCTCTTAATTTACTTCAAATTAAATTAAACTGGTGGCGAAGTGGTTCTTAATTCCACATTCATCTGTTGGCGAAGTGGTTCTTAATTTACTTCAGCACCATCCAAGAATGATTCCTAGCCTAGTGATTCTTAATTCCACATTCATCTGGTGGCGAAGAAGAGCATCTGGTGGTGCCCAACTGGCTTTACATCGATCTCCCGTCCCTGCTGCTTGTTGAGCTGCTCAATAGTCTCTCCCGCGCATCCCTCCAATCCCTCTCGATAAACAAAGCCAAGTCCTGGGAATCGCTCCCACTGAGCTTTTGGTCTCTCGAGATTTTTACGTGATGGTGCTGGGAGTTGAAACTTCGATCACTTCCAGATCTGCCCTCCTCCCTGCAGAATCTCTATATTCAGATATGCGACTCAGAGCTGGAGAAGAAGAGTAGAGAACATGGAAGCCCTGAATGGAACAAGATTTCCCACATCTGTCCAGTGCGAATAGGTAGCTCCACCCTTCGACTCTCATCCTCACTTGCTTTGAATTGTTGCATGCCTTCACTCCAGTCTGAGAGTTGCTTTTGTTCAAAGCTTATTCATCACTCTGTTGAAATTTTGTTACGACTGTCACCTCTGCTCCCTCGTGTTTAATTCCTATCACACCTTTAATCTCAATTCACTGCTCTTCCTCAGTTACCGTTTATTGTTCAATACTGCAATTTCCTGTTGTTTTGCGCTGACATCACTTAAAAATTAGTTTCCCTGATCTTTTTAACGATAACTACATTTTCTTAGGAAGGTAAAACTCTATTGGAATTTTGCATTTTAGTACCAGTTCCAGGTGAGGATTATTTGCTGCATCCAAGTTTTGTGTTCTGCCCTCGTTCAGCAATTACCTAGACTATAATGCTGCCTTAAGTGCGAACATTTTAAATTCCACTTTTGTTACTTCATGGATTTATTCACTTTCAATATTCACTGATGACTGACTACATAACTATGGCAGGAAATTCGTCCTTCATCATGGGCCAGGAATGCAGCGTACAAACTTTCTACAAACTACGGTAATAAGCAATGCTTGGAGAATGATAAGCAACGTTTTCCTCTTTTTGCTCTGAATAAAAGTTGGTGCATAAAGTATTATGGATAGGGTTCAAATACAGTTCGACTTGTTTTCTAAATTGTTCACCAAGGAAAATGTGGTGTTTCTTGATATCAACTCTTTGTCTCGCCTTAGTAAAATATGAAGTAAATGTGCAGACTGTTTTGTCAGAATGCATGAACAATGAACATACTGCCAGTCAAAGCCTATTTCTTTCTCTTGTTCCCTTTCTATTCACATTTGTTTGCTACATGTCTTTTGCAAGTGAGAGCCAAGAAGCAGCCCCTGTATTAGACAAAAATAAGATCCAGTAACAAACCATACAAAAGATAACCATATCCAGGAGCCAACACATGGCAAAACCTGGAGCAAATGAAAACATTTGAGTGGCTCGCAGGCTCAAGAGATAGGTATATGTCGGGACCCCGAATTTGCAAATCCGGACCCTCTGTGTATTCAGCACTAGTCCAGGAACGCGCTAGTGCACACAGTCTTAACATCGGTAAATATCACAATCATACCAAACGATACCAATAAAGTACTTTATTTAAATAACCAAACTGGTTACTCGACCTTATGGCCAAGTTACAAAATTTATGCCTCGCAAGGCGAAACTTATTCAGAGAAAAATAATAGCAGCGGAAAACCAAATAACTTCGTGGCGCCATCCAGTATACCACAGGCAACTGACTGGGCTCGCATCCCTAAGTAGACGGATCTTCTTGGAATTCCTCCTCCAAAGCTGGTGTAGTCTCCTCTCCAACTGGTGTTGTGTTGAGGCAAGGGTGAGTACTTGGTACTCAGCAAGTCATGCACAGAATGCAAGCTAATATACTATATGCATGGCTTGGTACAAAGGAATAGCTCAAGGTATATTTGCGATGAAACACATTTGACAAGTAATATAAGTAGATTCGAAAGCGAGAAATAAGTAAAGCGTAAATAACTTTTCAAGAAGTTTTAATAAACATTTTCCCATCCTAAACCACATTTCCATCAACTTCACCATTAAACCAAACCAACCTTTCAAATCCAAGTTATTTTCATAAAATCTAACCTTTGATTGTAATTCCGAGCATTGTCCAAGCAGTGGACTCGGCTATTTAAATAGATTCTACACTCTGCAGAGGTTATGCACTTTACCCACAAGATACAGTAAACACCACAAAGGTGAGTTCAGTAACAAAGCCTTCGGAAGCCTCAAACAACACAGGTGGTCCTCTCAGGTTCGTGCTCTACACCATCCCTTCCCTTAGCCAAGGCGAAGTATGGGACCAACACACCGTTAGATGGGTATCGGCCACACGACCACGATACGCTCCCCGCACAATCACACAAGCGGTGTAATTGACACCCTGAGGCTCCACAAGTGAGTCCTTAGCGACTTAGTCAACTAGGGCCGTCCCATTCCAGTCATGTGGTTGCAAGTATGACCCGATTCAAAGGCTTGCAAGGTTAAGTCCTTAGAGTGACCAGGCAAGACTAGAAGAACCAAATCAACATTCCCAACGCCACAATCGCCCACTGATTACTCTTGCCACATGCCCCTGGCCGAAATCAGCGTTTATCAAACCCCGATTGATTACCATGCACCACGTGCCATCAACATCACATGATACTTTTCCAAAACAGGTTCAATATATCATTAAGTCAATATTAACATTTAATTATCCAAAATCATGTTATGAGCACGTAGTGTGTCTAAGCGATATACTACGGTCTAAACCCATGTTGGCAATTTAATAATGTCCAACTAGTAAACCACAACTAGGGTGACAAAGGGTCATGGCACATACTTAAGTAATCAAGGTGTCATACAAAGAAATTGGTATTTATCTAACCCCATGTTTAAGCAAAGTATTTTTCTAATTGAACTAGCATGCAATAGTTTAAAATCAAAATAGATTTGAAATAGGATCAACATGGTCAAAGCACAACTTGCCTTCAAAAAGTACTTGCTCTTGGTCTTGAGTTGGATCCCGAGTCAACACTTCTCCTTCGAATCCTTCCCAAGCACTTCAACGTCTACTCGTAAAGCGTGCAAATAGCAAATACACAAATAAACACTAGGCAAAAACATCCCAAAACTCCAAATAAAATCCATAAACAGAGAGAACATAATTTTACGGATTTTTAGAAGCTGAATCGTCAAATTCGGAGTTAAAACGCAAAAGTTATGATTTATTAAAGTTTAAATAATCAATTAAATAATATTACAGAGAAAAACTTTAGTCCAAAAATTAAATAAAATTTATATTTAGGTAGATCTTAATTTTATACAAATTTAGAAATTTGAATCACTCAAATCGGAGTTGAAACGCAAAAGTTATAAGCGTTTGAAGTTTGAATCTAAATTTGAATCAATATTTCGAATTAATAAATCATTTTCTTTTTCGGAAATTAATTATTGCGTAAAGATGGACACGTGTCGACCTCGATTGGTTGGTCGACGTCACCGTAAACTCATGGGCTCGGTCCACGCCGGCTTAGGTCCACCGTGGACTCGGTCCCACGACTCCACGCGTGTCGACATGTGGGCTCACTCGTGACGCGTCATCGGCCGACGTCGTGGGCTCACCACTGCATCGACATGTGGGACCCACTGTGACGTCATGGGTGGCGTCGGCGCTTAGGTGGATTAGCCAGCGACATGCGGGCCCTTCGACACGCGGGCCGCGTGTCGGCGTCACACGCACGCGTGGGCCAGCCCGACGCGTCGGTCCATCTTCCCGACACGTGGCGCAATCCCGGCCGTTGGTTTGAAATTCAACGGCGCGGATTAGATCCAGTGTTGACGCGTTTGGGTTAACGCACTGATTTCGGACCGTTGGATCTAGATCCGATGGTCGAGATTAGATCTGGAAATCGTAACGCAATCTCACCGTGCGCTGACGTGGCGTGATCACGAGCGTTGGATCTTGATCGGACGGCTGAGGGAGCTCGCGGTCCGGCGATGGCTTGCGGCGGCGCTGGCTCACCGGCGCGGAGGACGACGACCTTGCCGACGGCGTTTCTGGCGCGCTCCGGCGAGATGAATCCTTCGCCGGGTGCGTCTCGTCACGGTGGTTCCGGATCTGAGCTCCTTCGGCGGAAGACAGCCAGACGTAGCGGAATCGAGCAAAAACCGCGGCGGTCACTTCCTCCAACTTCTGGCCCGAGCTCGCCGACGGCAAACGACGGCGGCTCAGGCGAGATGGCTCGGGAACGGCAGTGCGCAAAAGATGAGGGCAACCTCGGGGACGTCTCACGCTTTAAATAGCCCGGCGTTCGTGCGAGGCGGAAACCTAGTTTTACACGGCGGGCGGCGGCGTGAGTCGGCTTCGGTCTCGGCGGAGACGACGGCGACACCGCCCACGTGGCACGATCAACGCCACGATCGCCGCGGCGCGATCGGATCCGGGCGGATCTGGCTTTCGAGCCGTGCAGGCGGATCTCGGCGTTGGATCTTGATCCAACGGTTGGGATTGATTAGGGTTTTAATTTGGTTAGATCGAGTCACCGGCTCGGTCGGACTCGAGTCCGACTTCGGGTTCCGACTTCGGTCGGATGAACAAGATTTCGACCCGAGTTGATTTTCCAAATGATTTAATATTTAAAATAATTCGATAATTCATTTAATTCATTAAAAATAGCAAAATACTCGAAAAATTCGGAAAATTACGGAGAATACTTTGGAACATTTTGGACTCAAATAAAATATTTCCAACAAAATTTTATTTGCAAAATCAAATTCTTTAATTATTTCAAAATGGAATAAATTCAAATAAATTCCAAATAAATCCAAATAAATTCCAGAAAATTCCAAAAATTCACCAAAGTGTCAAATCACACATGAATTCAAGAAAAGCAAAATTTTGGGGTGTTACAAACCTCCCCCCCTTAATAGAATCTCGTCCCCGAGATTCAGGGCTTACTAAAGGAATAGGTTTGGAAACTCTTTCTTCAAATCCTCTTCGCGCTCCCAAGTCGCTTCGCTTTCTGCATGGTTACTCCACTGAACTCTACAGAAACGGGTTGACTTGTTTCTAGTTTCTCGATCCATTGTGTCCAGAATCTTCACGGGATGCTCCTTATAAGTCAAATCCTCTTGCAACTCAATTGACTCTAGCGGTGTCTGTTCCTCAGGAACTCGGAGACACTTCTTCAACTGGGACACATGGAATACATCATGCACTCCTGCCAACGACTGCGGCAACTCCAGCTGATAAGCAACTTCGCCTCTGCGGCTCAAAATCTTAAATGGTCCAACATAACGGGGTGCAAGTTTCCCTTTGGCATGGAACCTCTTAACTCCCCTGAGAGGCGTAACTCTGAGGTAAACAAAGTCTTCTGGTTCAAAACTCAAGTCTCGGCGACGATTGTCAACATAACTCTTCTGTCGAGATTGGGCTATCTTCAACCTTTCCCTAATCATAGCGACCGCTTCTTGACCTCTTGAAGAATATCAGGCCCAAAGACACGGCGCTCACCGGTCTCATTCCAATTCAATGGCGTCCGATGGTCGACCATCTGATGCCTCAAAAGGTGACATCTCAGAACTAGCCTCGATAACTATTGTTGTAATCGAACTCGGCATACGGCAAACTCTTATCCCAAGAGGTAGCATAAGCTAATGCACAAGCTCTTAACATATCCTCCAGATCTGGTTGACTCTTTCTGGCCTGTCTGTCCGTCTGGTGGGATGATAAGTCAGATCAAGTTCAAACGGGTTCCCATGGCTTCATGCAACTTATTCCAAAGCACCTTGAGGTAAATTGGGTTCCTCTGTCTCGATACAATCCTCTTTGGCACTCGTGCAAACAGACAATCTCGATCATGTACAATTACGCTAATTTATCTCCGAGTAAGTGGTCTTCACGGGGATAAAATGGGCTACTTTAGTCAAGCGATCCACTATAACCCATATGGAGTCATAACCTCCTTGAGTCTTGACAAACCGGTAATGAAATCCATTCGATTTCCTCCCACTTCCACTCGAGTATTTTCAATGCACAGTAGCAATCCCGCCGGGTCTCGATGCATTGCCTTGACTCTCTGGCATACGTCGCACAATGCAACATGCTCGGCAACTTCACGTTTCATACTCGGCCACCAGAATCTCTCCTTCAGATCCTGATACATCTTGGCGCTTCCAGGATGAATTGAGTACTTGGAGTCATGGGCTTCCTCCAGAATCAGTTGCTTTAACTCCTTTTTGTTAGGCACACAAATCCGATCCTTCATCCATAACGTGCCTTGCTCATCTGTAACATCCCAAAATTTTGCTTTTCTTAAATTCATGTGTGATTTGGCACCTTGGTGAATTTTTGGAATTTTCTGGAATTTATTTGGATTTATTTGGAATTTATTTGAATTTATTCCATTTTGAAATAATTAAAGAATTTAATTTTGCAAATAAAATTTTGTTGGAAATATTTTATTTGAGTCCAAAATGTTCCAAAATATTTTCGAATTTTTCCGAATTTTTCAGTCATTTGCTATTTTTAATGAATTAAATGAATTATCGGGAATTATTTTAAATATTAAATCGCTGGAAAATCCAACTCGGGTCAAGTCTTGTTCATCCGACCGAGTCGGACTCGAGTCGACCGAGCCGCTTGGCTCAACCAAACCAGCTCCCAACCCTAAGCGATCCCGACCGTTGGATCAAGATCCAACGGCCGAGATCCGCTCGACCGACCCGAGCCGCGGTCCGGACCGGACCCGGCCGCGCCGCGATCGTGGCGTTGGTTGTGCCACGTGGACGGCCACGATTTCGTCGTCTTCACCGAGTCCGAAATTTGGACTCGCCCAGCGCCGCCGCCGTAGCAAATTAGGTTTCCGTTTTACGCACAGGCGAGGCTATTTAATGCCCGGGCATACCGAGACCGCCGTGATCCCGCGCCTCCCTTCTCTACTTCACGAGGCTAAGTCGCGCCCGTTTAGCCGTCGCGAGCTTCGCCACGCCGTGAATTCTTGGCTCATGCAGTCTTTGCTTCGTTCGCGCCGTCCGCGTCCCTGCCGTTGACCTCAGATCCGGACTCACCGCGGCGAGACGCGCGAAGGACCCTTCATCTCGCCGAGCAACCCCGAACGCCGTTGGGCTCGTCGTCGTCTTCAACTCCGGCGGCGCGCCACCACGGCCATCACTCGCGAAGCATGCGGCACGTCGGATCGGATCCAGACGGACGGTTGAGGTGAGTTCACGTGTTCCAAACCCGATTAGATCTGGACCGTTGGATCAAGATCCAACGGCTCACAATCGCCACGTGCCGTAGCAGTGCGATTATAGGATTAGATCTGGACCGTCCGATCTAGATCGAACGGCCCACGAGCATCGAGTAGTTTCAACGTGTTCAACCCTGGATCCACTCCGCGCCGTTGAGTTTCAAACCAACGGACGAGATTGCGCCACGCGTGTCGGGAAGTTGGACCGACGCGCGGTCAGACGCTGCGTGTGGCGCGTGTCACGACACGCCGGCCCCGCATGTCGAGAAGGAGCCCACACGTCGGTAGTGTTAGCGTGAGACCAAGACCGACGTGGGTCCCACATGTCGATCCACGTGAGCCGTGGACCGAGTCCACCGTGGACCCGAGCCGAGCGTGGACCAAGCCCATGGATCTACTGACGCCAAGAGCCAATTAGGAGCTGCCACGTGTCCATCTTTGACGCAATAATTAATTTCCGAAAAAGAAAATGATTTATTAATTCGAATAATGATTTCAAATTTAGATTCAAACTTCAAACGCTTATAACTTTTGCGTTTCAACTCCGATTTGAGCGATTCAAATTTCTAAATTTGTATAAAATTAAGATCTACCTAAATATGAATTTTATTTAATTTTTGGACTAAAGTTTTTCTCTGTAATATTATTTAATTGATTATTTAAACTTTAAATAATCATAACTTTAACGTTTAACTCCAAATTTGTGATTCCAGTTTCTAAAAATCCAGAAAATTATGTTCTCTCTGTTTATGGATTTTATTTGGAGTTTTGGGATCTTTTGCATAGTGTTTATTTGTGTATTTGCTATTTGCACGCTTTTACGAGTAGACGTTGAAGTGCCTGGAGGGATTCGAAGGAGAAGTATTGACTCAGGATCCAACTCAAGACCAAGAGCAAGTGCTTTTGAAGGCAAGTTGTGCTTTGACCATATTGATCCTATTTCAAATCTATTTTGATTTAAACTATTGCATGCTAGTTCAATTAGAAAGATACTTAGTTTAAACATTGGGGTTAGATAAACACCAATTTTATATATGAAACATTGATTACTTAAGTATGAGCCATGACACTTTGTAACCCTAGATGTGTTATACTAGTTTGACATAATTAAATTTCAAACATTGGTTTAGATCGTTGAAGTATACTGCTTAGACATGCTACGTGATCATGACATGATTTTGGATAATTAAATGTTAATATTGAATTAATGATATATTGAACCTGTTTTGGAAAAGTATAATGTGATGTTTATGGAACTTGGTGCATGGTAATCAAGCTGGGTTTGATAAACGATTTCGGCCAGGGCATGTGGCAAGAGTAATCAGGTGGGCGGTGTGGCATTGGGAGTGTTGATTTGGTTTTTCGGTAGTCTTGCCCTGGTCACTCTAAGGACTTAACCTTGCAAGCCTTTGAACTGGTCATACTTGCAACCACATGGGTGGAATGGGACGGCCCTAGTTGACTAAGTCGCTAAGGACTCACTTGTGGAGCCTCAGGGTGTCGATTACACCGCTTTGTGTGATTATGCGGAGCGTATCGTGGCTGTGGCCAGGTACCCATCTAACGGTGTGTTGGTCCCATACTTCGCCTTGGCTAAGGGAAGGGATGGTGTAGAGCACGTACCGGAGAGGACCACCTGTGTTGTTTGAGGCTTCCGAAAGGCTTTGTTATGATCGCTCATTCGCATACTCTTGTATGGCGATTCACGGCTGACGTGGTGAGTGGATTGTATCTTGTGGGTAAAGTGCATAACCTCTGCAGAGTGTAGAATCTATTTGAATAGCCGAGTCCACGGTATTGGACAATGCTCGGGAATTACAGTCAAGGGTTAGATTTTCTGAAAATAACTTGGATTTGAGAAGTTGGGTTGGTTTAACAAAGAAGATGATGGAAATATGGTTTAGGATGGGGAAAAATGTTATTTAAACTTTTTGAAAAGTTATTTATGCTTTACTTGTTTTTACTGCTTTTGAATCTACTTATATTACTTGTCAAATCTTTATTTACATAAATATACCTTAAGCTATTCCTTTGTACCAAGCCATGCATATAGTATATTAGCTTGCATTCTGTGCATGACTTGTCGAGTACCAAGTACTCACCCTTGCCTCAACACAATACCAGTTGAAGAGGAGACTACGCTGATTCGGAGGAGGAACTCCAAGAGGACCCGTCTACTTAGGGATGCGAGCCCGATCGGTTGCTGTGGTATCTTTGGATGGCGCCACTAAGTTTATTTGATTTTCATTTGCTATTATTTCTCTTTTAATAAGTTACGCCTTGCAAGGCATATATTTGTAACTTGGCCATAAGGTCGAGTAACCCTTTGATTATTTAAATAAAGTACTTTGATAGTATCGTTTGGTATGATTGTGATATATACCGATGTTAAGACTGTGTGCACTAGCTGCGTTCTGGACTAGTGCTGAATACACAGAGGGTCGGATTTGCAAATTCGGGTCCCGACAGAGGTGGTATCGAGCCATACTTGACTGTGAGGCTCAACCCTAAGCTAGAATGGTCGTAGTGAGGATAAAACCTATTTTCTAAAGCTAAAAGTTTGTCAAGATAAGAAATGACATCTCGACTTATCCTTCTCTCTTTTCTTGTCTCTTGCTAAAATTTTTCCTTACCTTGTCACAATTCAAAAATTCCGAGTTCTTACGTAAAAGCACTCTTGTGACAGATGGAGGAAGAGTTCAACTACGTTGATCTAGGAGTTGGTCACGCCGCGGAACTTTGGCACATGCTACAAACTCTCGGAGATTTTGAGAAGCCCCAATACCAAGTGGAAGTGATCGTGCAAGGTGATTGATCAAGGCTTGTGACGTGAGGATTGAGGTACCGCCAGGAAGAGGGCCAGGCAATCGCTCGATACAGCTGACTGCTAGAAGATCTACAATGCAGATGGGTATCCAAGAAGTTTCACGACGAGCAATGCGGCACATTACCGATATCCACGCCAGAGAGTTGGAAAGCACGGTGTTAAAGATTTACCATCCGTAGCCGATAACCTTCTTGACCCGGCGATTCGGGATGAGGATGCCACGATTACACGATTGGCACGATTTGTCGTCGCCAGGAGGATGTACTAGATAATACAAGCAAGGAGCTACGAAGGCCCGGCAAGGAGATCACGACAGAGAAGAAGCAGATGGCGGAAGCTCAAGAGTATGTGGCACACCTTCTACGAAGGATTGACGAGTTGGAGATGACTTTGTACGGACTGCACTCCGAGCCAAGATTTCGAGCTACACGAGCCGATCCAGAGGAGTCGATCTCGATGAGGACACCGCTTCTTCGACTACCACAGATGACATAGTCGGCTGGACATGGCGATCGTTTCGCGCCTATGCCGCAAAGACCCGCACTCGTGCCGTGGAGGTTTTGCGATGAGTGAGCATAGGTTCTATAGTGAGACTCCTTCGCCGAGTCGCGTCATAGAATAAAGAGTTACCCTTTAGCGTTATATTCCAGAGTTAGTTCGATTTGGATTTGCTTTGTTTGTCGAGTGTGCAAGATGTGTTGCAAGGCCCTTAGGCATTGTAAGCAGCCATACCAAGTTATTAATAATAAAGATGGACCTTAAAGTTACCCCTTTCGCCCGCATAAGTTCCATATTACTTGTCTATTCTTGTTTCCCTCTCATCTCTAAACCTAGAGCAATCAACAGGATGGTGAACACCCGTGGGAACTTTGGAAGCAATGGGAGTGGATCTCGCCCAGCAGAAAACCCCAATGATGGAGCACCGGCACCGCCATCGGATGTGCAGAATTTTGGAGCATTTCTTGTCGCTCGAGACTCAGTTGATGCATGCTATGATGCAACAAATGCAGACGCGTCCTTTGCTCAGGCCACGCCAATCAAGTTAATCAGGGACCACGCTTGAGAATACAAGGCCGTCGAGAGTTCATGAGGACTCACCCACCCACTTTCTTCGGGAATGCCAATCCGTTGGAGGCCGACGATTGGTTAAGATCAATTGAGAGGAAGCTACACATAGCTCAATGCATAGGGAATGAGAAGGTACTTTACGCTTCTCATCGCTTGGAAGGAAATTGTACGAATGGTGGGAGAACTTACGTGCCACGCAGAGAACCCTCAAGATATCACTTGGGAGGAGTTCACAGTGCATTAAAGCGATATCACGTGCCTGAAGGAATTATGGACCTTAAGAAGGAGGAGTTCAGAGCATCAAGCAAGGTAATCGGCCGGTGGCCGACTACGAACAAGTTCACACACCTAGCACGCCACGCACCTGAGGATGTAGCGACAGATAAATCCAGGCATGCCTCGTTTCATGAAGGGACTTAACTCGGGATTGCAAGTAGGATTGATCACCCACACCTTTCCAGATTTCCAAGAGTTGGTGAATAAGGCGCTTATTCTTGAGGACAAAGCGCAAGGAACCGGATGAGAACAGGTTGCGCTTGAGGATGCAACGGCAAGGATCACGTCGAGGAACGCAATGGCGCTTGAGAGTTGCACCAAATCAATTCTTGATTCCAACCACGAATGCAACAAGGACACCATCCTCAAAGACCAAGACACGCCAATCGAACTACCAAACCCCACCCGCTAGAAACGCTACCCTGTGCAACAAGAAGGAACAGTGAGACGTCATTACAATCGCAACGAGCCAGACACTTTGCCAACAGCTTGTCCAAAGAAGACAGCAGGAGTGACCCCGATTCGCTTCAACCTAGGAACCACCCAGCTAGGACGCCAAAGATCAGGAGCCACACCCTGCACCGTGGTGAGAGGCCGAGTCAACCATGTCACCGCAGGATGCACCTGCGAGAATGCTACTGGACGTCAGATCTTTGGGTAAGTTACTTGTTAACTTCAGACTGCAATGAGCTTTGTTTGACTACGGAGCTTCGCATTCGTTTGTTTCGCAAGGCTTTGCTACTAGAAATGACTTGAGAATGGCAAGACTTAAGTGCATCTTTGTTAGTTCAAACCCACAGTTAGAACTCCGAACGGAAGTAGGATGTTCCGGGTGAGAATACTAATAGATGGAATAGAGTTCCTAGCAAACCTTATAATTTTGGAGACCCGGACCTTAGATGTTATATTGGGAATGGATTGGTTATCCAAACACAAGGTTGTATTGGATTGTGGACGAAGAACTATCTCGATTGAGAGCCCGTGTGGGAAGAAAGTGGAATTTCAAGCCACCGCAGATTAGAGATGGACGATTGATGGTTAAGCAGTACCAAGGCAATCAGCATAGAGGATGTTCCAGAGTGAGTGAGTACCCGATGTTTTCCCGAAGATCTACAGTATGCCGCCAGACAGGGACATAGAGTTTGTGATAGAACTTGTAGATGCACAAGACCGATAGCAAAGAGACCCTATCGGATGTCTACCGAGGAGTTGGTAGAGATGAAGAAACAAATGGAAGAGTTAATGGATAAAGGATTTATCGAGACCAAGTTCGTCACCGTGGGAGCACCAGCTTTTGTTTGTCAAGAAGAAGGACGGGAGTTTCAGGATGTGCATTGACTACCGTGCACTCAATGAAGTCACCGTGAAAAATAAGTATCCGCTACCCAGGATTGATGATTTGTTTGATCCTTTAAGAGGAGCCGGAGTTTTCTCCAAGATTGATCTCGAGATCGGGATACCATCGATTGAAGATCCGATCGGAAGATATTCGAAGACCGCATTCTCGTCAAGATATGGACATTCACGAGTTCTGATTATGTCCTTTGGTCTGACGAATGCGCCATCTTATTTCATGAATATGATGAATAAGGTGTTCATGGAATATTTGGACAAGTTTGTCGTCGTGTTCATAGACGATATCCTAATCTACTCCAAGACAGAGGATGAACATGCCGAACACTTAAGGCGAGTTTTGGAAAAGCCGAGGAACAAAGAACTTTTCGCCAAGTTCAGCAAGTGTGATTTTTGGAAGGACAAGGTGGAGTTTCTTGGACATGTAATGACCGCATGAAGGAGTCGCCAGTAGATCCAAGCAAAGTAGAAGGCGTGTTACATTGGGAGCACCAAGATCGTGACCTGCATTCTGAGTTTCCTTGGAATGGCAGGATATTACCGCTGTTTCATCGAAGGCTTTTCGACAATTGCGAAACCTCTTACGCAATTCTTGAAGAAGGAAAAGAAGTTTGCATGGACGCTTGAGAATGTGAGGAAGGATTTCAGAGTCGAAGAAGCGATTGACATCGGCTGCCGGTGTTAGTTCTACCTGGATGTTGCTCAAAGCTTCGATATTTATTGTGACGCATCGCGCCAAGGACTTGGATGTGTGCCGATGCAGAATGGAAAGGTCGCCGCTATGCATCAAGGCGATTGAGGCCGCATGAGGAAAATTATCCGACACATGACCTAGAGTTAGCCAGTAGTGCATGCTTTGAAGATATGGCGTCACTATCTCGATTGGAAACAGATGTGAGGTGTATACGGATCATAAGAGCCTTAAGTACATATTCACCCAATCGGATCTCGAATATGAGGCAAAGGAGATGGCTAGAGTTGATCAAGGACTATAATGTTGGAATCCATTACCATCCGGGAAGGCCAACGTGGTAGCCGATGCTCGAGTCGGAAAAGCCATACCGTGAGTGCGTTGCTAGCCACAAGTCGGGATGAGTTATGTGAGGATTTTGAAAGATGAAGATTGAGGTTGTACCTAGCGGATTCTTGGCCGCATTAGAAGTAAAGCCTACCTTAGAGGATCAGATCCGAGAAGGATGTAAGGATGATGACGGGATCCGCAGGATTAAGTCCATCAAGGAGGAAGGCAAGGCAGAGGACTTCAAATTGGATGAACAAGGCACGTTGTGGATGAAGGATCGCATTTGTGTGCCTAACAAAAGGAGTTAAAGCAATCGATTTTGGAAGAAGCCCATGACTCTAAGTACTCGATTCATCCTGGAAGCGCCAAGATGTATCAGGATCTCAAGGAGAGATGCAGTGGCCGAGTATGAAGCGTGAAGTTGCCGACCATGTTGCATTGTGCGACGTATGCCGAGAGTCAAGGCAATGCATCGAAACCAGCAGGATTGCTACACCGCTAAAAATACGAGTGGAAGTGGGAGGAAATCGGAATGGATTTCATTACCGGCTTGTCGAAGACTCAAGGAGGTTATGACTCCATATGGGTTATAGTGGATCGCGACTAAAGTAGCCCATTTTATCCTCGTGAAGACCACTTACTCGGGAGATAAGTTAGCGAGTTGTACATGATCGGGATTGTCTGTTTGCACGAGTGCCAAAGAGGATTGTATCAGACAGAGGTACCCAATTTACCTCAAGGTTACGGAATAAGTTGCATGAGGCCATGGGAACCCGTTTAAACTTCAAGATCTGACTTATCATCCACAGACGGATGGAGCCAGGCCGAAAGAGTCAACCAGATTCTGGAGGATATGCTAAGAGCTTGTGCATTAGCTTATGCTACCTCTTGGGATAAGAGTTTGCCGTATGCCGAGTTTAGTTACAACAATAGTTATCAGGCTAGTTTACAGATGTCACCTTTTGAGGCACTGTATGGTCGACCCTGTCGGACACCATTGAATTGGAATGAGACCGTGGCGAGCGCTGTCTTTGGGCCTGATATTCTTCAAGAGGTCAAGAAGCGGATCGCCATAATTAGGAAAGGTTGAAGATAGCCCAATCTCGACAGAAGAGTTATGGCCGACAATCGTCGCCGAGATTTGAGTTTTGAACCGTAAGACTTTGTATACCTCGAGTTACGCCTCTCGGGGAGTTAAGAGGTTCCATGCCAAAGGGAAACTTGCACCCTGCTATGTTGGACCATTTAAGATTTTGAGCCGCAGAGGCGAAGTTGCTTATCACCGGAGTTGCCACGATCGTTAGCAGGGGTACATGATGTATTCCATGTGTCCTGGGCTTGAAGAAATGTCTCAGAGTTCACGAGGAATGCACACCGCTAGAGTCAATTGAGTTGCATGAGGATTTGACATATAAGGAACATACTGTGAGGATTCTAGAAACAATGGATCGAGAAACTAGAAACAAGTCAACCCGTTTCAGTAGAGTTCAGTGGAGCAACCATGAAGAAAGCGAAGCGACTTGGGAGCGCGAAGAGGATTTGAAGGAAGAATTTCCAAACCTATTCCTTTAGTGAGCCACGAATCTCTGGGACGAGATTCTATTAAGGGAGGTTTGTAACATCCCAAAATTTTGCTTTTCTTAAATTCATGTGTGATTTGGCACCTTGGTGAATTTTGGAATTTTCTCGAATTTATTTGGATTTATTTGGAATTTATTTGAATTTATTCCATTTTGAAATAATTAAAGAATTTAATTTTGCAAATAAAATTTTGTTGGAAATATTTTATTTGAGTCCAAAATGATCCAAAATATTTTCCAGAATTTTTCCGAATTTTTCTCGAGTCATTTGCTATTTTTAATGAATTAAATGAATTATCGGGAATTATTTTAAATATTAAATCGCTGGAAAATCCAACTCGGGTCAAGGCATCGTTCATCCGACCGAAGTCGGACTCGAGTCCGACCCGAGCCAGTTGGCTCAACCAAACCAGCTCCCAACCCTAAGCGATCCCGACCGTTGGATCAAGATCCAACGGCTGAGATCCGCCCGACCCCGACCCGAGCCGTGTCCGGACCGGACCCGATCGCGCCGCGCGATCGTGGCCGTTGGTTGTGCCACGTGGACGGCCACGATTTCGTCGTCTTCCCGTGACCGAGCCGGACTCCGCCGCCGCCAGTAGCAAATTAGGTTTCGCCGCACGGACGCCGAGGCTATTTAATGCCCGGGCATACCGAGGACCGCCGTGATCCCGCGCCCTCCTTCTCTACTTCACCGAGGCTAAGTCGCCGCCGTTTAGCCGCGGCGAAGCTCGCCGTAGTTGCGCTGGCCGCCCGCAGTCTTTGCTTGCTTTCGCCGCCGCCTGGCCCCCTCGCCGTTGACCTCAGATCCGGACTCACCGCGACGAGACGCACTGGCGAAGGACCCTTCATCTCGCCGAGCAACCGGAACGCCGTTGGGCTCGTCTGCCGTCTTCAACTCCGGCGCAGGCGCCACCACGAAGCCATCACCCTCGCGAAGCTCGTGCACCGTCGGATCCAGATCGGACGGTTGAGGTGAGTTCACGTGTTCCAAACCCGATTAGATGCGGACCGTTGGATCAAGATCCAGCGGCTCACACCGCCACGCGCCGTAGCAAAGTGCGATTATAGGATTAGATCCGGACCGTCCGATCTAGATCGAACGGCCCACGAGCATCGAGTAGTTTCAACGTGTTCAACCCTGGATCCAATCCGCGCCGCTGATTTTCAAACCAACTGACGAGATTGCGCCACGTGTCGGGAAGTTGGACCGACGGTCGGCGTCACGCGTGTGAGCTGCGTGTCACGACACGCGGGCCCCGCATGTCGAGGGCCCACACGTCGGTACCGTGTTAGCGTGAGACCAAGACCGACGTGGGTCCCACATGTCGATCCACGTGAGCCGTGGACCGAGTCCACCGTGGACCCGAGCCGAGCGTGGACCAAGCCCATGGACCGGCCGACGCCAAGAGCCAATTAGGAGCTGCCACGTGTCCATGCCGACGCAATAATTAATTTCCGAAAAGAAAATGATTTATTAATTCGAATAATGATTTCAAATTTAGATTCAAACTTCAAACGCTTATAACTTTTGCGTTTCAACTCCGATTTGAGCGATTCAAATTTCTAAATTTGTATAAAATTAAGATCTACCTAAATATGAATTTTATTTAATTTTTGGACTAAAGTTTTTCTCTGTAATATTATTTAATTGATTATTTAAACTTTAAATAATCATAACTTTTATGCTTTTAACTCCAAATTTGATTTATTCCAGTTTCTAAAAATCCAGAAAATTATGTTCTCTCTGTTTATGGATTTTATTTGGAGTTTTGGGATCTTTTTGCATAGTGTTTATTTGTGTATTTGCTATTTGCACGCTTTCTGAGTAGACGTTGAAGTCTGGAGGAGGATTCGAAGGAGAAGTATTGACTCAGGATCCAACTCAAGACCAAGAGCAAGTGCTTTTGAAGGCAAGTTGTGCTTTGACCATATTGATCCTATTTGAAATCTATTTTGATTTAAACTATTGCATGCTAGTTCAATTAGAAAGATACTTTGTTTAAACCTGGGGTTAGATAAATACCAATTTGATATATGACACCTTGATTACTTAAGTATGTGCCATGACCCTTTGTCACCCTAGTTGTGGTTTACTAGTTGGACATTATTAAATTGCCAACATGGGTTTAGATCGTTGTAGTATCTTGCTTAGACCGCTATGTGCTCATGACATGATTTTGGATAATTAAATGTTAATATTGACTTAATGATATATTGAACCTGTTTTGGAAAAGTATCATGTGATGTTGATGGCACGTGGTGCATGGTAATCAAGCGGGTTTGATAAACGATTTCGGCCAGGGCATGTGGCAAGAGTAATCAGGTGGGCCGGTGTGGCATTGGGAGTGTTGATTTGGTTTTTCGGGTAGTCTTGCCCTGGTCACTCTAAGGACTTAACCTTGCAAGCCTTTGAACTGGGTCATACTTGCAACCACATGGTCGGAATGGGACGGCCCTAGTTGACTAAGTCGCTAAGGACTCACTTGTGGAGCCTCAGGTGTCGATTACACCGTTTGTGTGATTGTACGGGGAGCGTATCGTGGTGTGGCAGTACCCATCTAACGGTGTGTTGGTCCCATACTTCGCCTTGGCTAAGGGAAGGGATGGTGTAGAGCACGAACCTGAGAGGACCACTGTGTTGTTTGAGGCTTCCGAAAGGCTTTGTTATGATCGCTCATTCGCATACTCTTGTATGGCGATTCACGGTACCGACGTGGTGAGTGGATTGTATCTTGTGGGTAAAGTGCATAACCTCTGCAGAGTGTAGAATCTATTTGAATAGCCGAGTCCACGATCGACAATGCTCTGAATTACAGTCAAGGGTTAGATTTTACGAAAATAACTTGGATTTGAGAAGTTGGGTTGGTTTAACAAAGAAGATGATGGAAATATGGTTTAGGATGGGGAAAAATGTTATTTAAACTTTTTGAAAAGTTATTTATGCTTTACTTGTTTTTACCGCTTTCGAATCTACTTATATTACTTGTCAAATCTTGTTTACATAAATATACCTTAAGCTATTCCTTTGTACCAAGCCATGCATATAGTATATTAGCTTGCATTCAGTGCATGACTTCTTTGAGTACCAAGTACTCACCCTTGCCTCAACACAATACCAGTTGAAGAGGAGACTACGCTTGATTTCGGAGGAGGAACTCCAAGAGGACCCGTCTACTTAGGGATGCGAGCCCGATCGATTGCCTCGTGGTATCTTGGATGGCGCCACGCAAGTTTATTTGATTTTCATTGCTATTATTTCTCTTTTAATAAGTTCTGCCTTGCAAGGCATATATTTGTAACTTGGCCATAAGGTCGAGTAACCCTTTGATTATTTAAATAAAGTACTTTGATAGTATCGTTTGGTATGATTGTGATATATACCGATGTTAAGACTGTGTGCACTAGCGCGTTCCTGGACTAGTGCTGAATACACAGAGGGTCCGGATTTGCAAATTCGGGGTCCCGACATCATCCAACTTGAAGTCCTCTGCCTTGCCTTCCTCCTTGATGGACTTAATCCTGCGGATCTTGTCATCATCCTTCTGTCCTTCTCGGATCTGATCCTCTAGGGTAGGCTTTACTTCCAATGCGGCCAAGAATCCGCTAGGTACTACCTCAATCTTCAATTTCTGAAAATCTTCACATAACTCATCCTGACTTGTGGCTAGCAACGTACTCACGGTATGGCTTTTCCGACTCAGAGCATCGGCTACTACGTTGGCCTTCCCAGGATGGTAATGGATTCCAACATTATAGTCCTTGATCAACTCTAACCATCTCCTCTGCCTCATATTCAGATCCGACTGGGTGAATATGTACTTAAGGCTCTTATGATCCGTATATACTTCACATCTGTTTCCAATCAGATAGTGACGCCATATCTTCAAAGCATGCACTACGGCAGCTAACTCTAAGTCATGTGTCGGATAATTTTCCTCATGCGGCCTCAACTGCCTTGATGCATAAGCGACGACCTTTCCATTCTGCAGACAAAGACACATCCAAGTCCTTGGCGCGATCGTCATAATAAATATCGAAGCTTTGAGCAACATCCGGTAGAACTAACACGGCAGCCGACGCCAATCGCTTCTTCACTCTGAAATCCTTTCTCACATTAAAGCGCCCATGCAAACTTCTTTTCCTTCTTAGCCATTGCGTAAGAGGTTTCGCAATTGTCGAAAAGCCTTCGATGAAACGGCGGTAGTATCCTGCCATTCCAAGGAAACTCCGAACTGGGTCACCGTCTTTGGTCGTTCCCAATGTAACACAGCGTCTACTTTGCTTGGATCTACTGGCGACTCCTTCACGGTCATTACATGTCCAAGAAACTCCACCTTGTCCTTCCAAAAATCACACTTGCCGAACTTGGCGAAAAGTTCTTGTTCCTCGCCTTTTCCAAAACTCGCCTTAAGTGTTCGGCATGTTCATCCTCCTGCCTTGGAGTAGATTAGGATATCGTCTATGAACACGACGACAAACTTGTCCAAATATTCCATGAACACCTTATTCATCATATTCATGAAATAAGTGGCGCATTCGTCAGACCAAAGGACATAATCAGTAAACTCGTAATGTCCATATCTTGACGAGAATGCGCTTCTTGAATATCTTCTAATCGGATCTTCAATCGATGGTATCCCGATCTCGAGATCAATCTTGGAGAAAACTCCGGCTCCTCTTAATCGATCAAACAAATCATCAATCCTGGTAGCGGATACTTATTCTTCACGGTGACTTCATTGAGTGCACGGTAGTCAATGCACATCCCGAAACTCCCGCCCTTCTTCTTGACAAACAAAATCGGTGCTCCCACGGCGACTAACTTGGTCGATAAATCCTTTCTCCATTAACTCCTCTAGTCAAGCTTTCTTCATTTCTACCAACTCCTCGGTGGACATCCGATAGGGTCTCTTTGCTATCGGTCGTTGTGCATCTTACAAGCTCTATCACAAACTCTATGTCCCTCGCGGCATACCTGGTAGATCTTCGGGAAAAACATCTGGGTACTCATTCACTCTTTGGGACATCCTCTATGCCGATTGCCTTGGTAATGTTAACCATCAACTGTCCATCTCTAACTGCAGTGGCTTGAAATTCCACTTTCTTCCCACACGGGCTCTCAACTGAGATAGTCCTTCGTCCACAATCCAATACGGCCTTGTGCTTGGATAACCAGTCCATTCCCAATATGACGTCTAAGGTCTGGGTCTCCAAAATCATAAGGTTTGCTAGGAACTCTATTCCATCTATTAGTATTCTCACCCCTAACATCCTACTTTCGCTCGGAGTTCTGGAACTGTGGGTTTGAACTAAAAGCATGCACTTAAGTCTTGCAATCCTCAAATCATTCCTAGTAGCAAAGCCTTGCGAAACAAACGAATCTAAGCTCGAGTCAAACAAAACTGCAGGTGCATCGAGTTAACAAGTAACTTACCCAAAGACGACGTCCGTAGCATTCTCGCAGGCATCCGCGGTGACATGGTTGACTCGGCCTCTCACCACGCCTGCAGGGTGTGGCTCCTGTCCGGGCGCCCTAGCTGGGTGGTTCCTAGGTTGAAGCGAATCGGGTCACTCTGCTGTCTTCTTCTGACAATCTGTTGGCAAAGTGTCACGGCTCGTTGCGCTTGTAGCGGCGTCTCACTGTTCCTTGCCGATCGCTCGAGTAAGCGTTTCTAGCGGGGGTGCAGTAGTTACGATTGATGTGTCTTGGTCTTGGGATGGTGTCCTTGTTGCACTCTGTGGTTGGAATCAAGAATTGATTTGGTGCAACTCTCAAGCGCCGCTGCGTTCCTGGCGTGATCCTTGCTTGTTGCATCCTGCGCTTCCTATTCTCATCCAGTTCCTTGCGCTTGTCCTCAAGAATAAGTGCCTTATTCACCAACTCTTGGAAATCTGGAAAGGTGTGGGTGATCAATCCTACTTGCAATCCCGAGTTAAGTCCCTTCATAAAAGCGACTGCCTGGATTTATCCGTCGCTACATCCTCAAAGCGTAGCGTGCTAGCTGTGTGAACTTGTTCGTAGTCGGCCACCGGCCGATTACCTTGCTTGATGCTCTGAACTCCTCCTTCTTAAGGTCCATGATTCCTTCAGCACGTGATACTTTGTCGGAATGCGGTGTGAACTCTTCCCAAGTGATATCTTGAGGGTTCTCTTGCGTGGCACGAAGTTCTCCCACCATTCGTGGCTGTCTCTTCCAACCGATGAGAAGCGTAGAGTACCTTCTCATTTCCTATGCATTGAGCTATGTGTAGCTTCCTCTCGATTGATCTTAACCAATCATCGGCCTCCAATGGATTGGCATTCCCGGAGAAAGTGGGTGGGTGAGTCCTCATGAACTCGATAGTCTTGTATTTTGGCGTGGTCCCCGATTAACTTGATTGGCTCGTGGCCTCGAGCAAAGGACGTGCTGCATTTGTTGCATCATAGCATGCATCAATCGAGTCTGGGCAGCAAGAAAAGCTCGAAATTCTGCATATCCGGTAGCCGGTGGTGCTCCATCATTGGGGTTTTCTGGGCGAGAACCACTTCCATTGCTTCCAAAGTTTCGCGGGTGTTCACCATCTGCCGATTTGCTCTAGGTTTAGAGATGAGAGGGAAACAAGAATAGACAAGTAATATGGAACTTATGCGGGGCGAAAGGTGTAACCTTAAGGTCCAACTTTATTATTAATAACTTGGTATGGCTTACATAATGCCTAAGGGCCTTGCAACACATACTGCACACTCAAAGAAACAAAGCAAATCCAAATCGAACTAATTTTGGAGTCTAACGCCTAAAGGGTGACTCTTTATTCTATGACTCGACTCGGCCAGAGGAGTCTCACTATAGAACCTATGCTCACTCATCAAGAAAACCTCCATCTGTCACAAGAGTGCTTTACGTAAGAATTCGAATTTTTAAATTGTGACAAGGTAAGGGAAAATTTCAGCAAGAGACAAGAAAAGAGAGAAGGGGATAAGTCGAGATGTCATTTCTTGTCTTCACAAATTTTTAGCTTTTAGAAAATAGGTTTTATCCTCACTACGACCATTCTAGCTAGGGTTGAGCCTCTACAGTCAAGTATGGCTCGATACCACCTCTGTCGGGACCCCGAATTTGCAAATCCGGACCCTCTGTGTATTCAAAGACTAGTCCAGAACGCGCTTAGTGCACACAGCCTTAACATCGGTAAATATCACAATCATACCAAACGATACCAATAAAGTACTTTATTTAAATAACTAAATCGGTTACTCGACCTTATGGCCAAGTTACAAAATTTATGCCTGCAAGGCTAAACTTATTCAGAGAAAAATAATAGCAATGAAAACCAAATAACTCGTGGCGCCATCCAAAGATACCACAGCAACTGACCGGGCTCGCATCCCTAAGTAGACGGATCTTCTTGGAATTCCTCCTCCAAAGTCGGTGTAGTCTCCTCTCCAACCGGTGTTGTGTTGAGGCAAGGGTGAGTACTTGGTACTCGGCAAGTCATGCATGTAATGCAAGCTAATATACTATATGCATGGCTTGGTACAAAGGAATAGCTCAAGGTATATTTGCAAAGAAACAAAGATTTGACAAGTAATATAAGTAGATTCAAAGCAAGAGAAATAAGTAAAGCGTAAATAACTTTTCAAGAAGTTTTAATAAACATTTTCCCCATCCTAAACCACATTTCCATCAACTTCACCATTAAACCAGCCCAACCTTTCAAATCCAAGTTATTTTCAGAAAATCTAACCTTTGACTGTAATTCCCGAGCATTGTCGATCAAGTGGACTCGGCTATTTAAATAGATTCTACACTCTGCAGAGGTTATGCACTTTACCCACAAGATACAGTCAAACACCACAAAGGCGAAGTTCAGTAATAAAGCCTTTCTAAGCCTCAAACAACACAGTGGTCCTCTCAGGTTCGTGCTCTACACCATCCCTTCCCTTAGCCAAGGCGAAGTATGGGACCAACACACCGTTAGATGGGTATCTCGCCACACCACGATACGCCCCCCGCACAATCACACAAACGGTGTAATTGACACCTCGAGGCTCCACAAGTGAGTCCTTAGCGACTTAGTCAACTAGGGCCGCCCCATTCCACCCATGTGGTTGCAAGTATGACCCAGTTCAAAGGCTTGCAAGGTTAAGTCCTTAGAGTGACCAGGGCAAGACTACCCAAGAACCAAATCAACATTCCTAACGCCATTAATCGCCCAATTGACATTCTTGCCACATGCCCTGGCCGAAATCGTTTATCAAACCCCGCTTGATTACCATGCACCACGTGCCATCAACATCACATGATACTTTTCCAAAACAGGTTCAATATATCATTAAGTCAATATTAACATTTAATTATCCAAAATCATGTTATGAGCACGTAGTGTGTCTAAGCAAGATACTACAGCGGTCTAAACCCATGTTGGCAATTTAATAATGTCCAACTAGTAAACCACAACTAGGGTGACAAAGGGTCATGGCACATACTTAAGTAATCAAGGTGTCATACAGCAAATTGGTATTTATCTAACCCCCATGTTTAAGCAAAGTATTTTTCTAATTGAACTAGCATGCAATAGTTTAAAATCAAAATAGATTTCGAAATAGGATCAACATGGTTAAAGCACAACTTGCCTTCAAAAAGTACTTGCTCTTGGTCTTGAGTTGGATCCCGAGTCAACACTTCTCCTTCGAATCCTTCCCAAGACTTCAACGTCTACTCGTAAAGCGTGCAAATAGCAAATACACAAATAAACACTAGGCAAAAACATCCCAAAACTCCAAATAAAATCCATAAACAGAGAGAACATAATTTTCTGGATTTTTAGAAACTGGAATAAATCAAATTCGGAGTTAAAACGCATAAAAGTTATGATTTATTAAAGTTTAAATAATCAATTAAATAATATTACAGAGAAAAACTTTAGTCCAAAAATTAAATAAAATTTATATTTAGGTAGATCTTAATTTTATACAAATTTAGAAATTTGAATCACTCAAATCGGAGTTGAAACGCAAAAGTTATAAGCGTTTGAAGTTTGAATCTAAATTTGAATCAATATTTCGAATTAATAAATCATTTTCTTTTCGGAAATTAATTATTGCGTCGGCATGGACACGTGTCGACCTCGATTGGTTGGTGGCGTCGGCTCATGGGCTCGGTCCCACGCTCGGCTTAGGGTCCACCGTGGACTCGGTCCCACGACTCCACGTGTCGACATGTGGGCCCACTCGGTGACGTCATCGCCGACGTCGGCGGGGCTCAGCCCGCAGATGCGACATGTGGGACCCACCGCGGACGTCATGGGTGACGTCGGCGCTGGCTGGATTAGCCACTGACATGCGGGCCCTCTGACACGCGGGCCCGCGTGTCGGCGTCTACACGCAGCGCTGGGCCACGGCGACCGCGTCGGTCCAACTTCCCGACACGTGGCGCAATCTCGACCGTTGATTTGAAATTCAACGGCCGCGATTAGATCCAGTGTTGACGCGTTTGGGTTAACGCATTGATTTCGGACCGTTGGATCTAGATCCGATGGTCGAGATTAGATCTGGAAATCGTAACGCAATCTCACCGTGCGCTGACGTGGCGTGATCACGAGCGTTGGATCTTGATCGGACGGCTGAGGGAGCTCGCGGTCCGGCGATGGCTTGCGGCGGCGCTGGCTCACCGGCGCGGAGGACGACGACCTTGCCGATGGCGGCGTTCGGGCGCGCTCCGGCGATGAATCCTTCAGCCAGTGCGTCTCGTCACGGTGGTTCCGGATCTGAGCTCCTTCGGCGGAAGACGACGACGGGCATGGAATCGAGCAAAACATGGCGGCGGTCACTTCCTCCAACTACGGCGAGCTCAGACGGCAAACGGCGGCGGCTCAGGCGAGATGGCTTGGGGGAACGGGTGCGCAAAGATGAGGGCAACCTCGGGGAACGTCTCACGCTTTAAATAGCCCCGGCGTTCGTGCCCGAGACGGAAACCTAGTTTTACACGGCGGCGCGGGCGGCGGAGTCGGCTCGGTCTCGGCGGAGACGACGACGACGCCGCCCACGTGGCACGATCAACGGCCACGATCGCGACGGGGCGCGATCGGATCCGGCCGGATACGGCCGAACCGTGACGGGCGGATCTCACCGTTGGATCTTGATCCAACGGTTGGGATTGATTAGGGTTTTGATTTGGTTAGATCGAGTCGGTGGCTCGGGTCGGACTCGAGTCCGACTTCGGGTTCCGACTTCGATCGGATGAACAAGATACTCGACCGAGTTGATTTTCCAAATGATTTAATATTTAAAATAATTCCCAGTAATTCATTTAATTCATTAAAAATAGCAAAATACTCAGAAAAATTCCAGAAAAATTCTGGAGAATACTTTGGAACATTTTGGACTCAAATAAAATATTTCCAACAAAATTTTATTTGCAAAATCAAATTCTTTAATTATTTCAAAATGGAATAAATTCAAATAAATTCCAAATAAATCCAAATAAATTCCAGAAAATTCCAAAAATTCACCAAAGTGTCAAATCACACATGAATTCAAGAAAAGCAAAATTTTGGGGTGTTACAGTATATCAGAACTAAGTAGAAAAATACAATAAGCGGCTGTATCCTTTCAGTGGCATCATGGTTGTCACGGCGGTAAGGCGTCCGCGGCGTGCCAGGACCTTTTTACCTTTTAAGAGGTTAAGGCGCGAGGCGAGGCGCCTTTTTAGACATATATGTAAGGCGAATAAAAACAACCAAATTGCAACATAATAAGACATTAAAATAGTTGACAAGTTGACACCACCAAGTCTAATACATAACATAGTTCACAAACACCTAGCCAGAGGAGCAGCAGAGGAGCAACACAACCAGCAGAGGAGCAGCAGTGGAGCAACACAAATAGCAGAGGAGCCTGATCGACACCACCAGCAGAGGAGCAACACAAATAGCAGAGGACCAGCAAACCACCAGCAGAGGAGCAACTCAATCTCCACTCGCACGGGCGGAGCTCGATCTGGCGCACGGGCGGAGCTCGAGCCGGCGCATGGGCGGGGCGGAGCGGAGCCAGGGCGGAGCGAAGCACCGGCGGCGGCGGCTAGGGTTCGGCCCCGAGTCCCCCTTCCTCTCTGCCCCGAGTCTCCCTTCCTCTCTCTACGATTTGGGCTTTTTAGCCTGGCCCCGAGTCCCCCCTTCCTATGGCGACCTTTTTAGGGCAAGGCGTCGCCGTTGATGCCTCACGGACGCCATGGACGCCTCACAGACGCCATAGGCGAGCTCGGCAAGGCGTCCGGCGTGGCGTCTGCACAGTAGCGCCACGACGATAAGGCGACGATTAGGCGTCCTTGAAAGGACGCCTTAACAACCATGAGTGGCATAGCATAGGCCTTGTACTTCCTTCTTTTTGGGCTATGTAAGGACATTATGCTTGTGGATCTTCTCCACTACAAGATTGGCTAATGTTCGTCTGAAATGCTGCAAGATGGTGCACTTAGTCCAAAGTCCAAATTATGTTTATAGATGTAAACATACTGCCTATCCTTTTGCTAGGGCAAGGAATGCAGCAAAGAGACTTTTGACAGACTAGGGTAATTTATAATCTTTCAGGAAAGACAAAGCAATGCTTTCCAGTTTTTACTCTGAATAATGTTAGCTGCATAAATCACATAGATATAGTTCCACTAGTTCTCTTTACACATCTGAGTAACACAAATGTGCAGGCTTATTAAGGCGTCGCCTAGGTGTCCGGTCACCGGAGGAGGGCCACCGTGAAGCGTTGCCTCGCCTGGCCGCGTCAAGGCGGTCACCTGGACATCCCAAGCATCGCCCGGGTCGTCCAGGCGACGTGACTAGGGCTGGGCTCAAGGGGTGAGGGGGATCGGGAGGCGACGGCCGTCGCTAGGCCATGCCGATCTGGGTGGCGGCGATGGTGAGGAAGGGGGAACGATGCCAGGGAAAGGCGGCATCGGCGCAGGAGAAGGGAGAGGATGAATGAGAGAGAGAAAGAGTGGGGAAGTGAGGCGGTGGTGTGGACTATGGAGAGGAAGGAGAGGAGCCGGGAGAGAGCGAGAGCTGAGGGGGAGGCGATGGGGATCAGCCGATCTTTAGTGTCGGCCGAGTGAGGGGGGTAAGAGTTAGGTAGTTTAGGGTTAGGTTAAGGGGGAGTGGAGTCGGGCCAAGTGGGCCGAAGTGCGAGCCTGGGCCTGAAAATGGCATGGACATGAGCCATGTTTGAATGTCTTTGTTTATGTATCCAAGATATCCACTTCTGTTTTACTAGTTGTCTTTTACATTATATCCTAGTTGTTAATATTTTACTAACTGGTTACAGACTATACCTGCTAACTAGTTCAAGTTCCAATGGTCGTCTAGGCGGATGCCTAGGCGTCCAGGCGCACCAGAGGCGACTCGCCTCGTCGGGCGCCATGATAACCATGCAAATGTGGAGTTCCCTCATTTTTTTTCTTAAAAAGGGGGGGGGGGGGAATGTGGTGCTTCCTGATGTCTTATATATGTCGTGCTTCAATAAACATGAAGTAGCTGCTAAGACTTCGTTTTATTTTAATGCATCAACAGTAGTACACACTGCCAGTGAAAGCACTTCAGCACACCCAATTCCCCTATGTTGGGTTGTATATCAATAAGAATACTAGCCTTTGGAAATCAATTTGTCTATAGTATTCATCACTCTTAACAAATTTAGCTTGGCCTTGCCAAATAGCCTAATTGTTCCAAAATTTTGCTTTATTTTGTATTGCTATGCGATTTACTCTTTCTTTCAAGTGCCCATAACCATAGCTGGTCATAAATCATAAAAACCTTCTTTCATTCACTCGGTGGTGGACATTTGTAAGATTAATTTCCAGGCTATTCCTTTAGCTGCAATACATTGTCTACACTTTTGTTGTTTCTGTAAACAAAAAGCATTTACTTTTTAATATGGAAATGCCTCTGTTGTCAGGTACGCAGACATTGCCACGCTTTCTTTCTGGGTGAATGAATCAAACGATGGCCAGAGAGTTGGGGTAGCATCGCACTGGTTGAAGAAGCATTTCTGTCTGGGGAATACTTCTTAACCTACTATTGCTTGAGCAAACATTGAGCAAATGCTCCAGCACTGATCGACCAAAGGTCTTGCAATCTTTATATACTACAATTTTACTTTAGCAAACAACTTCAAGTGACTCAATTGAAACGTGTCTTCTAGCCTCTTAATTTACTTATGCTCATATATTGTCAGGTACTTTGTACGTCACCAATGGGAAAGTGCAGCGAACTTAGAGCTCCTAGAGTCAGTTCTTTTATCGCGGCTTCATGCTACCAGCTTGAATGCTTAATGAATGGCGAATTGACGATGATGTGATATAGAAGCTCGTTGTTTCGTCTCGTTATGTTATATTTAAACAGCATGTCATGCTTTGCCAGAAGATACATCCTGAATCGAAGAATGAAGCAAAGCGTAATATTCGGAGTTCAGCCCAATGCAGCTGTAGTACTGTACATCTGTGAAATGCAACTGTGTTAAGTGATACTGACTGTATTATGTATGGTACAGATAGTAACCTCTGCATTTGAAACCTCGTTTGTTAGCAACTCTATTCAATTGAGTCACAATCATTAGCAAGATTCTATTATCCCTCAAGCTTGCTTATTTCTACATGGCTGATGACCTGATGGCCCTGGATGTAATGCTTGCTGGCGAAATACAAAGTACTAGTATACTATGGGATGAATAATGGATGACGTGCAATTCTTGTACATCCTAGAACCTGAATTATAGACCTGGATCTATTCATGAACCTTAAGAGTGCAGCTCACCCTGTGCGTACGTAGACATCACTATATGTGAGCAGCGGTTTTGGATGATGGAATGGATTAGCGGTTTTGTGATGAAATGGATTAAACAATGAAAACACAACCATCACTACCACCATAATTTCTCTAACATTAAGGATATTAGGCAAAGTGAAATGCTCAGCTTAATGCAGTTTTACGTGTATGAACTGCATATGTATGCACTCTGGTCTAGACAGTGACATCTGCACTTCAAATTTAAAATGTTAGCAAATCTTTCTTTTTTTCTGAGGAACATGCATGCAGTCATAATCTTCATTCCTCAAGTTTGTTTGATTCTAGTTTCTATATAGCTGATGGCTTGATTCTAGTGCTACTCGCTATGTAATGCTTGTTAGCTTGATGCAAATACAATGTACTAACCTATTAGGATGAATGATCAGAGCGATTTTTTTTTTAACCTCCAATGAAATATTGATTTCGCTAGGATCTGAGTGGAAATGGAGGGCGTTATCACACTGAACTTGAACTCCTAAGTGTGAACTCCTCAGGCCTGAAGCTATTCGTGAACCTGACGTGTGCAGTACATCCCTTGATGGATTTTTAAATTAGTCTTGCCAACTTTTTGGCAATTAACCAAAGAGTAGCTAAATATGGCCCATGCAGTCAAATTTGGTGGTAGTTATTGTCTTCAAATTTTCAAATCAAACATAACTAAGACTAATCCTCTAGATAGCCTCTAGAGGAATGTAACAGCTAATACTTGTAAACGGGACAGTCACCATTGCAATGCAAAAGTATAATTAAGTTGTATACTTTACTGCAATCCCTGAAGAATTTGACATGTTACGGCGCACACCATCGAGTACCAATTCAGTTATGGAATTAACCGGCCAAGAACTGCAACAGAGATGCACGTCAGTAGCATTATCTATTGTTAATTCTTTCGCATGCATGTCAACCTCCATGACTGCATCTGCATGGATGAGTCACTTGGCTGATCAATCTTCCGAAGCCGGCATGCCAAAAATTATACATTTTTTTGTTTCACTAAAAAATTATACAAAGTTTTACTTGTACTCTAGAGGCTGATGAAGGCATGCATGAAACAGTCTACTGATGTTTAATTTCGCACATTGTCAATCGTTTAAAGTGTTGTTTAATTTCCCAAAATTATCTTCGGACAGTGAAAGCTAAAGCCGAACTGCCAAATCGTAGAGACTTGTTCGTTGATTGGTGTGTTTTGTAATGTTTTTGATCTTGTATCTTTGCCAAGTGACTAGTTTTGATGAAGTCACTCCAATTGCGATGGTCTGCAAGAGCTGTAGTTTTGATGATTTCTTCAGGTAGGAGGATAGCCAGATAGACAGTAGACAATGTCTTTTCTTAACAATGTCTTTTCTTAACCTGTTCTTGTTGTGTTGCTTCTTGTTTGGTCTTGATGAGGTCCTTTGATTTGTTCTTTAAGTTCTTTGCCTAAGCTTGTCATCAAGATCACTGAACTCTTCAAATTCATTCACACAAGTCAAGCATGCAATTGACCTGGCTCTTATTAGTGAACTAGCTAATTAATATGTAATTAATTTGTTTATGTTCTTCTTCTTGGCTTGTTACTTCTTCTTTGATTTGGCACTTTTCTTGTGTTAAATAATTAGGTTATTTTGCTAAATGCACCTTTCTGAAACATTCTTTCCGTATAGATTATTGCATCCATGTTGTTGGGAAAAAGTAAAAAGGACAACGTCTATTTGGTTCACTTCTCTGAACTTATGGGGCCGTTTGTAGCTGTAAGGTGATTTGTTGCTTACCATGGACCTGTTCTGCGCGCTCATGGTGGTTGTTCATTGTTTTATTTCATTTATCTTTTTTTATTATTCTTAATGGCATAGCATGATTACTTAACTCACTCAAGACTCTGTGCTGACAGCTACGTACGTATTTTGCCCACTCTCTTTTGCCACGTCCCAAGTATTCTGCGTCGTTTAAATTTAACTAGCCGGGCGTGACCCATTTTGTCTCACACATAAGGACAATTTGTGTTGAGCTAGTTCGAATCTAGTTTGTTACGAGAACATTTATATGTTTTCAATTAGTTACTCCATGCTATTCGACCATAAATAGTTGTTGTTTTAGAAAAATAAATAGAAAATAGCCCCAATTTTTCATCGAAAAACAGCCAGTCATCAACCAAAAAGGCAAAAATATATTGGCCCTTTGCTTTTGAAATTTAAAAGTTTGAAAAAAAAAGTTCTACAGATTTGAAGTGTTGGATATATTAGATGAAATTATAAGCTTAGCGCCTTAGAATTTGAATACAAAGGAAGTTTATGGAGTGGACTGAAAGAACCAAAACCAGGGTTCCAAAAGCCGAATTGGTTTTTTTTTTCTGATTTTTTGCGAAAGCCACTAGTTTATAGAATCTGATGGCAGTAGTTTTTTTTATCAAAAGGGCAAAACAAGGTTGCAGGTAATCAGGGAGTCCAAACGAGTAATTATATGCTGTTGCAGGTAGCTTTCCCTTTCGCAGTTGTATAAAAAAAAGGTTTATTTAAGAGTAATTAATTGAGTTGCATCATGCGAGTGATACACATGGAATAAATCCACTGCCGTCCGGAACTTCAAGAACAACCATAATGGATGTAATAACTTCTTGGAATAATCAGGTCCTGTTATCTCACACGTACAAATTCAACTTGCTTTTGAAAGAACGAAGAAATGATCTTGAAATAAGAGAGAATAGTATTTATTATAAGAAAGACATACGCATACACACCACTAGCACACACTACATGCAAGAACACGCAAATGTGTCTCCTTAGCACACACTTAGACACACAAAGACCAAGGATAAATCCTTAACCTCACAAAATTCATATTGAAACGCACTCGCATTTGCGTAAAGGTGATTATCAAGATTTGTACCCAAATGAGTGAAGTCATACATCCACAACTCCACTATCCTACCAAGATGTGGTGCCCCAATGATGAGGGAATGTTAGTGGGTATATTATATTATATTATACTAATATTAAGATCGGGAGCTTTCAGATCGGAGAAGACATCCACGTGTCACTGTTTAAAAAAACGCAAAGAGGCCCTTTCAGGACCGGAGAATGCCTCCACGTGTCCCTGTTTAAAAAAACGCGAAGAGGCCCTCCGATGATTTAGAAATTACATCTTGGTCCATTTTTATTTGGAAATTACATCTTGGTCCATTTTTTCGTCCCGGTCTATTTTCCCCTAGAAAAACCCGAAAAGACCCTCCGAAAATTTAAAATGGTCTATTTTTAAAAACACAAATTCGTTTTTCATTCACGCGCACGGCGTGCGCCGCGCTTATTGACCTAGTTTACCTTAAATGTTGGAGAGAGAGAATGAGGGAAAGTTGAATAAAAGAAAAAAGATACAAGGCATCATTAACACCTTCTATTTCAAAAATAAATATATGATTTATATTTGGAACGAATGGAGTAATTTCCACTTGATAACATGTCCATGTGATTTCTTATTTGGACCCAAATCACTTCGTGGATGCACTTATTGGACAATTAACCATGCTTGAAATGTCAGGTCCTTGTAACTAACAGTCTGCCACACCCTAATAGTCAGCACGCTACAATAATTTATCCACAGCCCACAATACACATAAATTAAAAAAGCACTAAATTAAAAAAATAAATGAAGAATGACCACATATACCCCTAATAAATGATATAATACAATTTTTATTTTTTTCTAAAATATTGAAGTAAAGATATAAAATAAAATATTACAATAATTACAAATTAAGAATGAACAAACATTTTAAAACAGCGACTCCGAAACCATGGGCAGACAGAAGTACCACACACAGCTGCCCTGTTACATCTGTCACTAATTAAGGAGTCCATTCGCATACGTAAAAAAGTATCCTTGGAATTTACTAGCCCTTAGGGCATTTCCAATGCATAATTTATGGTTTCTTAGAGGAGAGAGTGTATTAAATGTAGGTTTAGAAACAATGATAACCCTACTCTAATGGCAAATTATTGGCACAAATAAAAATTATGTTCGCACTACTAAACATTGAAGCTTACTCCACTATGTTCTTTTAGATGTGTCGGAAAAAGTTCAGTCAAATTTTAAAAGTTTTTATAACTAATACATATAAAAGTATTTAGATTTATTTCATAAAAATTATGTCAGTAGATCTACCATCAAAAGTAGCTAGCCACGTATCATTATCTTTACTACTTAAAAAGAACTCAATGATAGTGATGTGATAGTAAGTTCTTCACCCCAGCTCCCCTTTCTACCTTTGTAAAAAAATCTCTAAAAAAGGGGGAAAAAGATAACACTAACAAACAAATTTCATATCACTAAAAATTCTCTATGAAGCAGCTCTAGGCATGAAGGCGAGGGCCGATCCTAGCGATATGGACTCCATGCGCTGAGAGTAATATGATATTTGTTAGACTATCTTCAGCGGATTTCCTTCAACCATCAAATCCCTTCGCGAATAGATTCTAAGTGCTCCAGCTGATTCCCTTCACTATTTCCTTTAGAAACAGATTCTCTCTCTAATCCCAAAGAGAAATCCCTTCAGGGGATGCTGTTGAGATAGTAGGAAATAAAGGGAATGAATATAGGGAAGGGAATGGAAATTGCTGGAGATAGTCTTATCCATAGTAAAGCATGGAAATTTAGCTAGTATTTTTAATAACTTTCACTAAAATATAATTAAGAAAAACATTGATCCAGTATATGTAACGAAGACCATTCCGATCCAGCTAGGATTAATTATTACTTGTTTTGGCGCCACGTTTGATTGGATCGGTTTGGTGCAGTAGGTAGTACGCCAAGCTGATTAACTGGACGACGACCTCTTCTGCACGTAGGCCCGGCCGGTAGATCTGCAGGCTAATTGGGTTTGCCGTCGCTGCTGCTGCAGCTGCCGACCTGTTGAACAATTCTAACCCTTAACCAGCAGGTTACTTTTGGCACCGGCAGAAGGTAATATTTTCAAAACTGATTTGATCGCTTAATCCATGTTTTTAATATAGGAAGTGCTTCTATGCGTCATTATCTTAAAGTCATGCATAAACATTTAAGCATGAATAAATAGTGAATACTGATTATTTACTCTTTCTATTGCTTCAAGATTTATAGAACTTGTACTAGGAGGAAACGCGTAGGAACATTAGTCAATCTGGAAATTAATGGTTAGGTTTTACTTCTTTCAACCGTCCATACTACGGTTTTCGCATGTTTAAATTAATAGTATTGGAGAAGCTCTGAAATAAACCTGGGTTGAATGGTCAGAGTACCAAAATAACTATAGAATGTAATTCACATGCTTCTGTATAGAGAATTGCGCACATGACTTGAGCAATGGTTAATGCCACGTAAATCGATCGATCCTTAAACTAGATTACCGTATTATTCATTGGCTACATCTATTACAGAGATGTTTGTGTGGTCACTATAATGTATCATGTACACTGCCATCACATAGATTCCAAAATTACGCACCATGTTTAATACCATTTCTATCTATGGGGAAACACCATTTCATTTCTAGTCCAAGCGCCGTATCTAGGATGAAAATAGAGAGCACTCGAAGGACTAAACTATATTTTTTAACTAAAAAATAAAGAGGGTTAAACTAAATTGTAAGACAAACCTAGCAAATATAGTCTCGTGTAATCTCCATTCAATACATAAATAGAAGAGAAAAAATACAACAAAAATATTTTATATAAATTTACCATCACCGATAAAGGGTGAACTCGAGCCTAACAAAAACCCCCGTTGGCTATGCCATGATTCTTCACGCTCTAGTTGCAAACAAACAGCAACAAAGAAAATTACGGCTCGCCGGAAAGAATCAACCGTGTGTGTATCCTCGAAACTTTTCACCGGTGCAACACGAATTAATTGCAGAAAATTACGGCTCGCCGGAAAGAATCAACCGTGTGTGTACCCTCGAACCTTTTCACCGGTGCAACAAGAATTAATTTGCAAGCGCCGAGTAGACAGCGACAAGCAGGCAATGAGACAACCCCATCACCGTCCTTGCGCAAAAGGGCGTCCTTTGACCGGTCAACCTCGCGACCCCTTCTTCCCTGCCTCCGTCACCTATATATACCGAACCAAACCACGCAACGCAAGCCGCCACCTCCTCAGCTCACCACCATCTCACGCGCTCTTCCCCTCTCTTCTCCTTCCCCCACAAACCACCTCTCACCGACGCCGTCGTTGACGTCGAGGCGATGCTACACGGCGTTGAGTTCCTGTGCTCCGTCGTCGTCGCCTTCGCCAGCCTCGTGCACGTGCTCAGAGAGTCGCTCATGCCCCTCTGCTCCCCGAGGACGGGCGTGCATGTGATCGCCCCCGGGCTGCAGCCGGCGAGGGCGATCAAGAAGGTGCACCCGGTGGCCGTGGCGGCCAGCGCGCTCGTGGAGAGCGAGAAGCAGCAGACGGGCAACAAGGACCAGAAACTGCTGCCGGTGGCGCCGCCTCCTCCTCCTCCTCCGGTGGTCCTTCTTCCGTCGTTCAGGGGGGAGAACAAACTAGCTGAGGAAAAAAGGGCAACGGCGCAGGCGGCGAGGGGCAGGCCGCCGAGGCTGGTGATACCGCCGGTGGTTGCCCGCCCCGGCGTCGACCCGTTCGGCGAGGAGGAAGGGCGGGAGACGGGTGTGGCGACGGAGGTGGAGGCGCGGGGGGAGGGGTTCTGCCTGGCGAGCAGGAGAGGGGTGAGGCATGCCATGGAGGATGGGTATGGGGTCATCACTGACAGAATTGGTGGAGACTCCCAATTGGTAAAATACATTTCATTGATCAGCTCCAAATTAAACTACCATTTAAATGGAAACTTCAATTGATGATTCTGAGTAGAATAGTTTTTCAGGTGAAATTAATCTGGAGCAACTAGGAAAGAGTAGATTGAGGATATGTTTGGTACGGTTCCAAATTCTAGTAGAAATAGAAACGGTTTTAGATTCTTGGTAGAAACGGTTCCAGATTCTGGGTAGAAACGTTTCAGGTAGGATTCTGTGAATCGGGTGAAACGGGGTTAAGATCGATTCAACCATAGAGTGGAAAAATAAGAATCGATCCGAATAGAATCGTTCCGAGATTTAGCCCGTTTGGTTGGGTTTCTTCCAGAATCTAGTAGAAACGGCCCAGTTTCAAGTTGCCAAACGGGGCTTGAGATTCAAAAAGTATGAAATGACATGAATTCAAGATTTTGTGGATAAAAATTAAATTCATGTTAATGGAGGATCAATTTAACTCATAATCATTCTTTATGTGAATTTCTAAAATCATAAGTATCACTGTTGGGATCTCAAAATCCTTTTGGTCAGATTTAGTGTTACGGGATGCTAGGGAGTCTTGAGATTGCCATTGAAGTATCATAAATTTGTTAAAGAAAATGCTTAATGAATTCTTCGCGAAAAGATATATATAGCTCATAAATTTAAAAGGAACAAGAGCAAGTGGAACTAAGACGATCGATTATTGTGTAAAACTATGTTAAAGCACCCAGGTAAAATTGTTGGATGATAAATTTAAAACTCGTAATGTACTCTTGTTATTGGCCAACAATTATATATGGCTCTTCCTTGCAGCAGATTAGTATGAAAAGAAAAATGAATTTCTACCAAACCGAAAGAAACAGGGAGCTCTCAAAAAGAGTAGTGAGCAAATTCTCTCTTGATAATTAAGGACGAATACACTCTAACAAAGTTCACAATATATGTTGCCGTACAATCCACTTCTAACACTATTATCGCGAGGGCAAATTTTTTTTTTGTCGAATATATATTTCAGAAGAATGATTACATATGAACGTTTCGTCAATACAGTCAGTATCAGGGCAGTACACAAGCAGCAACAATTTCAACTTTGTGCCATAAATTTTGCAGGCGTTCTACGGTGTGTACGACGGGCATGGCGGCCGGGCCGCCGTGGACTTCGTCGCCGACAAGCTCGGCAACAACATCCTCGCCGCACTCGCCACGACATCGGCTCGCCGACCACAACCAGAATCATCGTCGTCACAACAGCACGGCGATGAGCTCGACGTCATGGCGGCGATCAGAGCCGGATACTTGACAACGGACAGCGAGTTCTTGAGCCAGGTAACCTGCCGCGTGATGCATATAATAAGAGCTCTTTTACGGTACACTAAAATTAAATATAAATCGTTCATTGTTTTTATTCAATTAATGGATTAAATTAACTAGAGTTTTCTTATACTTCATCTGGTAGTAGAGTAGTAGAAATACTCTTAACAAATCAATGGTTAGATATGATTTCTACTACATATTTTATACTATCACTACAATGCACCGCAAAATTTCTTTATAATTAAGGCAATCGCAAGTCGATATCTTGATTAACTCGCATGCAATGCAACAGCAACACTACACGACTAGCTAGTGCGCTTTTGTTGGACCGGGTGGGTCTTGGCTGCCTTCTGAACCATTCAAACATCTCTCTTTTGTTGTTGTTATGAGTCGGACGTTGATGGGGTTGATAGTGGTAGCTACCTGCCTAAGACGTACGACTTAGCTAGCTTTGATTCGTTAACTAAATTACCTTTTTAGAGTAATTAATCCTCGGTGTCAAGCAGTGGCGTCAAGCAGTGGCGGAGCTTCACACGTATAATTCTATTGTCTTATATAATGGTTTCGTAATGTAATAGATCCAACACATATATTTAAAATTTGCTAAAGTACAATACATATAGCTGTAAAGTCTTATAAATCACAAACCATCAAAATCATAATCAATTTAATCAACAAATTTGAACCATCGAAAAGGCGATCTCTTGACGTGGAATCCACCTAGATCCACCCCTTGTATCAAGTGCATGCGATGCGATCGACAGTGAAAGATGGATGGATATGGATGGCTGGCTGATTTAGTTCCTTTTGCCGTGTTGCTTCTGGTAGCGGGCATGTTTACAACCAGCTACTTTAGTTAGCCGACATCGACTAAGCTCGATCTCATGCACGCCTCATCTAGCTTAGCGTGTAGGCCTAGCTATGTTGCACGTCCGGCATGACCAATTCATGCACGCCAAAATAAAAATGTTTTTCCTTTTTGACCATTTGAAGGGAAGAAAGTGTTCAGGCAGAGGGAAAATATATATTTTTGTTAGGAAGCTAATCATTAGGTGCCTGATATTTCAAAAGTAAGTCGAATAATTTTCTAGCCGTCATGATGTGCTCGGAGATATGTATGCTTCGATTGGCTGTTGATAATTCGTCTGATGGATGAAAATTCGTCTTAAATCCCTAACCAAAGAAATCAGCGGCCTGAACATTGCTTGGTCAGCTGGTAATTGAAGTTTCGGACAATTTTTATAAGGAAGATTTTAACGAAAGGAAATGCCTCGTGCATGTAGTAACAAACTTTATTACAAGTGATATATCTTAGTTTATTAATATATAAATACAAGTTATTAGTGGTAGTCGTGTGTTCTCTCTCCTCCTCGGTAAGAAATTAAATGCATCTTTTTCTTTTCGTTCGTTCACACCCTCTGCCTCTGGTCGGACCATTATCCATTTTTTTCTCTGGATGACAACTCAATAGTACAATTTTATTTTTTTATAAATGCGTAGCATAGCATCAGTTAATTATTTAATTAAAATATTTCTTTTGGCACTTAACTACTTATCTATGATCCATCTCCACGCACATGCCTCCATCTTCACCATCAAACAAAAGTGCATGTGTGCACCTAAGTGCACAAAAAAACTGTATGCATGGCGTTGCAAGTTTGCAACCTCTCACACGCTTGCGGCACGTATGCATTGTGCCTCGTGTAGGGCGTACGAGGTGGCGCATGCGCGGCAACGGCGCTGGTGAAGGACGGCGAGCTCTACGTCGCGAACGTGGGCGACTGCCGCGCCGTTCTCGGCAGCCGCGGCGGCGTCGCCACCGCGCTGACGGCCGACCATACCCCCGGCCGCGAAGACGAGAGGCACCGCATCGAGAGCTCCGTAAGTGGAGAAGTAGAATTGCAGAACCTACTGATCGGCTAATCATGCCTTACCTGATTGATGATCAAGCTCACTGTACTGATCAATGTGCGTTCATATACGCATCCGTGTAGGGTGGGTACGTGAGCTGCGGCAGCGGCGGCGTGTGGCGCGTGCAGGACTGCCTCGCCGTGTCGCGGGCGTTCGGCGACGCCGACGTGAAGCCGTGGGTGACCTGCGAGCCGGAGATCAGGAGGCTCAAGCTCACCTCCGACTGCCGCTTCCTCGTCCTCGCGTCCGACGGCCTCTGGAACAAGGTGTCCAACAAGGAGGCGGTCGACGTCGTCGACGCCGCCAGGAGCAGCAGCAACACCATCGGCGTGTCCATGGACTCCTGCAAGGAGCTGGTCACCATGGCAAGGAGCAGAGGAAGCAGGGACGACGTCACGGTCATGGTGGTCGATCTACACCTATTCCTGAGATAGCCATCGTTATTCAAGTGTCTATTTTATTTTATTTTATTCACTTGGGTTGTGTATTGTAAATGATTTTTTAAGTGAGAGGCCAGCTGCCTTCCGAAGGGATTGGGTTGGAACTTGGACTGGACCAGGGTTAACAAAACCGAAACCGAAAAAACCGATGGAAAATCGAAATTGGAAATTCGAAAATATCGAGCCAAAAACCGCTCGAAAATCGTTAGAAACCGAAGAGTTTCAAAACCGAGCATTTGAACAAAAAACATTCAAAACAAATTTTAAAAAAACGAAAACCATTCGGTTTTCTCGAAAAACCGGTCGGTTTTCTCGAAAAACCGGTCGGTTTTCTCGAAAAACCGATCGACGAGGTGAACGTTTTAGGCTATCGGTTTTTGGAGCGATTTTCGTCGGTTTTTTTCGAAAAATCGCTCGGTTTTCACCGGTTTTCGATCGGTTTACATCGCATAAATTTTTTCAAATTTTTTGATTTTTTTGAATTATTTTTTTAATTGAATCGGTTTACCGACCGGTTTAGGATTTCGAACCGGCTCGATACGGTCGAAAACCGCGATTTTCGAGCGATTTTCGTCGGTTTTGTGAACCCTGGACTGGACTCCTCGGAAAGAGCGTGCTAGAGAGGTGCTTCTTTTTTTTTTGGTAAGGATTAAAGTATACTAGTTACATGCCCGTGCATTGCTACGAAAAATAAAATTGATATCGAAAAATAAAGATTAAAAAATAAAAAAATTATTTCACAAGATCAAACATTTATCTTTAACGCTTTGTTTCTTGCGAAAGTTGGCTAATTAAAGCAACGCTTCGTTTTTTGCGTAGGACAATTAAGCAGGACAATTAAGTAGGGCAATTAAGCAGGGCAATTAATGACGTGAGTAGAACTCACCACTGCCACCAACTGTTGCTTTATAATAGTAGAGATACGAAAGATTCGTAGTGATTAATTATTATTATTTTGTTTGTTTTAATGTTTATGTAATTTGTATTAAAATAGAAAGCATAAAAACACTCCTCGGCAGCTGGTTAGCGCCAGGTGTAAAATATAGCATGTGATTTATAAGTGTGATTAAGTGATATTACTACCATTTGTTTTGTATGATAGAAAACGAAGAGAAATGCATGGGGACACTACTACAGAATCAGCTTCTAGAAGCGGTTCGAAACCACTTCTAGAAGCGATTTTACAACCGCTTCTAGGCAACCGGTTGTGATACCTCGAAGGGTATCACAAGCGGTTCTAGGAACCGCTTGTGGTGGTGCGACACCAAGCGGTAAAAGGTAGTAATAATATCGTGGGAACGAGATTCGAACCCACGACCAGCACTCCAACCTCGTGACTCGCTTCATCCATCTAGCCAACCCACCCACGCGTGCTCTCGGATAGAGTAGGGCACGCATTCCTTTTATTATTTCTAAAACTGGGCTTCTACAAGCGGTTCGTGACACGAACCCCTTACGAAGGGTCTTTAGAAGCGGTTCGTGTCACGAACCGCTTCTAAGCCCACCTTTAGAAGGGTGACCTAACCCTTCTAAAGCTTTAGAAGGGTTGGGGACACCAACCGCTTGTAAAAGAGCTTTAGAAGGGGTTCGTGTCACGAACCCTTCTAAAGTGGGGCTTTAGAAGGGTTCGTGCCACAAACCGCTTCTAGAGATCCCTCCTACTGTTGCCATAAACCGCTTCTGTTGTGAGCATTATAACCGGTTCGCATCAAACCGTTGCTAATAGGCCGCTTGTGATACCCGGTTTTGTAGTAGTGGGATGTCGTATCGACGAGTAACATTTGATCGACCGAGTGTAGCACGGGGTTAATCACTTAATTGAAGCCAGCACATCTTGGATCGGAAGAGAATGACCCTCTTAAGGTGTATTTGGTTCATGAGACGAGGTTGAATGGGATAGGATGGTCATGTATCATTTGGTTCCATTATTTTGGGTGAATGTGATGGTTCAGCATCTAGAGGAAATATTCTTTAGATTTGTATCACTTGATCCAGGATGGAAGATTCCATTCAAACAACCAAACGCATGGATGACTTTTTTCTTGAACCATCTCATACATGTACCACTTGATACAGGCAACCAAACGCACCCTAAGTGTCAATGTTTTTCAAGAACAAGCCAAAGCTCGCCTCTACTATAAGGATCCTCATCCGGGTTTGGAACATGTCGACGAATCCTAATCTTCTTTCACACAAACAATTCATGCGGATGCAAGCTAGTGATGAAGCCTGAGCAAACTTAGCCAGACCACTACTTCGTGGTCCAACATTGAGCTTCCTGCTTTGCTAGTTCATACTAACTCATAAGGCGTCACAGAATGAATCTAGCGAAAGCGTCAACAATTTCTCTTTTTTCTAGGGAAAAAATGTCCGTAATGTTTACTGCTTAAAAGGAAGACAGCGGTGATAGTTCATCTGCCTCTCTTCTTCCCTTCTCTTGTATAAGAATTACGTGCTCATACATGAACCTTTCAAAAAAAAAGTAGAAAAAGCAATATTCTATCAACAAACAAAAACAACCTCCCTAAAACAACAAAAGAAAATAGAAAAAAAAATGAAAGCTCGAGCCGGGCGCACAGTGGCGCCATACAACCGATGACATGATCTAAACAGACGATCTCGATAATATCAACTCGATATTTTATATAAATATAATATATTTTTATCCATAGCAAAGCACGAATATTCAGCTTTTTTTTTAGCGCCAACGGGAAGGAAGTTCTCGAGTAATGTGGAGTGGTCTGGCCGCATAAGCTCGGCCCAAATATCTGATAACTCTGGTTGCGTTTCCGCCGGGCCTCAAACGGCCCGTGTTTGCCGGGACAACTAAAGCTTCTTGTCTATTCTTTCTTTCCTTTCTTTTTTTTGCTTCTTTTTTTGTTGACTTTTCCCTTCCGGGAGATCGTTTTCGAAGGTTACTTTGGATAACAATTATGTATGGCGCGCCACTATGTATACATACACCGAGAAATACGGCAATATCACCATACCGGTAGACACTAGGCTAGCTACTCTGTATTTATTTCTAATCCATGCCAAACTTGATGTGAACTAGAATTAATTGAACCGTGCATTGCAACGGCAAACAGGTATGAAACAGAATTTCCAATACACTTAGAAGTTCTAGTGCAAAATTTTGTTATTGAAAAAAAGGTTCAACGGTTGCATGGGTTTGGTCGATCAGATGGTCATCATTAACTCGATGATATGGCGTAACATGTGAGGTCCAAATTTAGAATTTTTTTTAAAAATAATACTTTGTTTAAATATTTTTTTAGAAAAATATGTCAAAAAATTACAATTTATCGTCATTTCATTTGACAACAAAGCTTGGTCTCCAATTGATTGGCGACAGATGTATGTTTTATCACTGGTTGAATTGGCCGGTAGATTGTTTAGTCGCGGATTCATTTAGCCGACAAATCTAAGGCTTATTTCGCCAAATGAATTGACGAAGGTCTGCCGTTAATTGAAATAACGATAGATGTATATTTTTGTAATTTTTCAAATATTATTTTTGTAAAATTATTTAAAAACTATATTATTTTAAAAAAAAATCTCCAACCTATACCAGAGATGAAGATGTGATCCATACATCGTGCTTAGTATTTGAATACCGCGCTATATATGTATCAGATGCTAGGAAAGTAGGAAGAGAAGTTTAATATTGACCACAGGAGTAGACTAAAGTGGTTCCATGGTCTACCTGGTCAATTCTTCCTATCCTAATTCTTGAGTAGGCAAAGCAAAAAAAATAACAAAGGCACTCTCGACACTGCAGTAAGAATTGTACAAAGGGGGAAAAAAAAGGATTGTCACTGTCATGCACGGTGTGCTACATGAGGGCGTGCCACAGACGTCCGCGCTGGATGCACTGTAAACCTGGGCCAATCAGGTAACTATATATCGACCAATCCAACTCAACCTCTTCCCCAGGAAAAAAAAAATATCAGCATCTTGTTGCAAGAGAGAATCTTCCATGGATAGTGCTTGGAATATCTCTCTCTATCTCTCTCTCTTCTCTGCCACGTCCATTTCATCGTGTCATGTCTCCTGCCCCTCTCTCTCTCTCTCTTCTCGTCTTTCTGATTAGGATTTACCATCCTTAGGAGGTGATTAGACCATCTTCAACCATGTCCCTTCCCCTCTCATTTTCCCTTCGTGAAGGGATTCCCATTCCTTCGGCTCCAACGGAGTTCCCTTCACAGGATTCTCTCCATTCCTCCAAAGAGGATTCTCTCTCCTTTCCCTATACAATTCCCTTTAAAGGGAATCTGTTGGAGATGAGGGGAAATAAAGGGAATGGGAACAAGGAAGGGAATGAAATGAAGGGAATATGGTTGGAGATGGTCTTACGGATTAGGATTTACCATCCTCAGGAGGTGACGTAAAATATACCACTAAATTACTTTTAACGTTTTAAGGCCTTTGGTATCTTTATTTTATAGATTTTTTGTACCTCTTGATGCTACCTCAATAGATAACTTCGTATCTCTAAAAGTCTCTTCAATTAGTTGTCAGCAATTTAACATAGTGTTCGCGCTAAAAACGTCAAGTGGGGTTTCTAGCCTCAAACACACAAGACAAACGCCGGGTTTGCAGAGCGTGCTAGTCGATTTCACCTGCAACCGACAAGGTAATGATTTTTGTAAACACAACCAGCCGATAACGAAGATTATCGGCTTAACACTGATCGGCTATAGACCGATGAAGGGATAACTAGATTATCCGATTAAGGCTAATCCAAGGGGTAAAGGTAAATCGACTTTGAAAGGCGATGCGCAACAAGCAAAGCAGATCAAACCTGGAGACAAGTTGACGAGAACAACAAATCGGCGATGCGCAACTCTTTATTGCTCTCGACGGCTTACAGAGGAAAGATTGCTACGAAAAACTAGAAAAACGTAAAAGTTGTAAATAAGACTGTATGTTGATTGATTGGATGATTCCCCCTTTCTTCTTCTGGTCCGCCCCTTTTATATACTCCGGCCGATCCGAGTCCTGCATGGATACGGCAACCAGATCCGTATCGGCTTTGATCCGATCTCTTTCCATCTGGGCAACAGAATCCTTATCGGTTACGGTGTATCTTTTTAACCCCAACTGCATCATTCTTTCTATTTTTAAATTGGGCCGATATTTACCATATGCGCCAAATTTCGGTGCAAACATATGCCCCCCATTTTTGGAAGATAACTTGTTGTCTTTCAAAAATCATATTGGCTGTTACCATCGGCTTCTCAGTCGGCTTCTAGGAGTATTTCCTCGATAACTGCTCCATTGATGGCGCCGTAAAAATCTCGGTGCGCTTTTAATGCAAAAAATGTTCCCACCTATTCACCTTTTTTCACTGCAGTATAAATATGCGGGTCCCCTAATGATCATTCTCACGTCCTCATGCTCTCGAATCAGCAGCAATCAGCTTCCTCTTCCTCCTTCTCATCATCTTCTTAATCGACTGAATGGATTCTTCTCAGGTACTCATCCCAATCCCTAACAGCGACGATGTAGGGTCGAGGATGCGCCTAGAGGGGGGGTGAATAGGCGTTTTAAAAATTCTTCTCACTAATCGAGGATCGCCTCTAATTACCTCTATGTCAAAACCTACACAAAGATTATGCGCAAGCGGAAGATTAAGGTTTTGACAATTAAAGCCTAAATCAACTAGGCTCACTAGTGCATTAACTAAATTATGTCTCTAAGCTAGAATTGCTAGGTTGATCAAGCAAACTACACTAAGCAATTCTATTCACAATCAAGCAATTGATAATATTGCAATAAAGTAAATGCTTGAATGTAAAAGGGCAAGAGACAAAACTTTTTACCGTGGTTCGGAGCAAACCCTCCTACTCCACGTTGAGGAAGTCCAACTCACTTTGGATCGGCCCACTCACTTGAGCCTTCACCTCGAATCCACTATGGTTGCTTTTCACCCCGCCGGGTAGGCTAAGCACCAACCTTCATAATCTTTCGCCGGGGCTTCTCACAATCCTTGAGAGCTCCCGCGCACGACGCACCGATGCCGTCTAGGAGGCACCGACCTCCAAGAGTAACAAGTTGAGCACCCCGCTCAAGCTTCACCGATCGCACCTCCGCGATTCCGGTGATCACCTAGTGCAACCAATGCAACTAGGATCCTCTAAAACTCCCTCTAATTGCTACTCATGCAATTAGAATCACTCTTGAGCTCAAAACCAAATTGGAAGAGGCAAAACCATGCAAACCCTCCCACAAACTCAAACCAAGGCTCAAGAGTACTCACAAAGCCAGCAACTTAATGCCCTTGCCCCCCAAGGGGGTCTTATATAGCCTCCCAAGCCAAAACTAGCCGTTGGGGGGAAAATCCACGAAAAATCAGCAAAACCGGCACTACCGCCCTCATCGGGCCGGTAGTGCCACCCCCAAACCCAACGGTCGGCTAACGGCTATAAACCCGGCACTACACAGCGGGCAAGCCATTAGTGCGCTCAAGCGGCGATCTGCAAGCCCTCTTGGCTGATGCCTATCAAAGAACATTTCTTGAGAACAACCCATTCTGTAAAATGACTATCGGGGTTCAGCCCCTTGCCAACGCCGCGATCACTTGCCCGACCCAGGGCGGTAGTGCTGAAGCGAACTTGAGCACACGCTCTCTGGAAAACAACTACCGACTCAATAGGGTAGGTAGTCTTGTGTGGCAGCAGATCGCTCCCATAAGCGGTATTGCCGGCCAGGTATTCTTGAGCCCGTAGTACACGCCCTACTACTACTCGGTAGTGCCGGCCTCAGGAGAAAAACCAATTTTTCGCTAAAAACTTTTCTCCAAAACTTCAACCGACAATTCTTTGAGCCACAAAGGTGATCAAACCACAACCAGACTTAGTTGCAAAACATTTTTGCAACACCACTAAACCATGCTCAAAGAATTCAACCAAACTCCAAATCGTTTGCGACAAACACACCTCGCAAACGTCTCAAAGACAATATTTGCAAGAACGTATTAAGCAAATAAATCCCGGAGTCTATAAGGTTTATCCTCTTAGCCATGTGATGGTCAAACCACGACCAAACGGACTTGCAAAAACCACGGTGCAACTATCACATGCTTTCAGGACCGGAACCCATAGACCTCCCATTTATTCGCACAACGAACTCGCAAATAAACAGTCAAACCAATATATGCTTGAGCATTCTCTTTTTGCAACAAATGCAAAAAGCCTGGCTCCAAGCAAAACTCTGAACATCCAAATCAAATCGGAGTGCATGAGCTCACGAATTGCAACTCCTGCAATTCTCTAGCTCCATGCACTAAACACTTGCTTGAGCTCTCTCCTTTTGCAACCCGTGCAAACAATAGCTCCAAGCAATACCAAATAAACGCAATTAAAATTTTGTTTGGAAAACAAAAACAAAGCATGAAGCTTCATCTATTGCAACACATGCAAACAAATGAACTTCATGCAAAAGCCAACGCATTAGCTTATCCTATTTGCAACTAATGCAAATCAAAGCGATCACGAAAACTCAACACAAGCTTGACCTATTTGCAACAAATGCCAAATAGAGCTTATGCAAAAACCAAGCACGAGCTTCACCCATTCGCAACACATGCCAAATGGTTAGCTCCATGCAAAAACCAAATCCAAATAAGATTTGAGCTCGAGTGACTACAGGATTGAGATCACTAATAAATGATAAAGCTTAAAGCAAATACTCAACCCCTCTTAATAGTACGGCGCTAACCTAGACACAAAGCTAGGAAAAATCCTTAGCCTATCTAGTTATACCTTAGCTTCCGCAAGCAATCCCCTTTGGGGTCTTTATGATCTTCAATCAACTTGTACCCCCGGCAACATCACTCTGGCTGTCTCTTGAAGTCTTTATGATCTTCAATCATCTTATCTTCAAGATCGTCACCCAGCTCTATAAACTTGTTCATCTCTTCTTGATGAACCTTCTTCTTTTCAACCTTTGGAACTGACCTGGCTCAATCATCACTTATAAAAATGGTTAGTCCCACAGACATGGTTGTCTCAATCATCTAAGTACTCCATTAACACATAATGGATACCACTTACATCAATTGAGCACAACCTAAATCAATCAAATAAATTTATATGTGTCTTGAGCACATGAGGCAACTAATGCTTCATAATACTCAAGAACTCTCTATTTGTCCTTAATCAATCACAAGAACACCATCAACACATGATGAAATGTTCTTTGATGATTAGAAGACAAATGAACTCAATTTAAACATTCATTTAAATTGATATGTTTCAATGTAATGATCTTTTATATATGGAGTGAAGAATAGATCAATACATCGATACATCAAGTTCAAGTGTGAACTCCCCCTAGATATGTGCATCCATGTAATATATGGATTGGGAAACATAATGCACATTTTGTGGTTAATGCAATGGAGAATTCATACTTAAACTTGATTCCAAAGTATACAATTAATACTAGAATGAATATGCATTCATACCTTGGGTTTTCCATTTTCCATCCAAATATGAGGCTATTGAATGTAACTCAATAAACATGTTAGTCTCAAATAAGATTAGATTTGTCATTAAACAAGGATTAATCATTAATCTAAATCAATCACCAAAACCAAATGGAGCTTGAACTTACAGACGATCAATTTTACCTAGGACCGGTAGGCAGTATAGAAGACGATGCAGTCATTAACCAGGAGATCCCCCGCCTTGCTCTATCGGCTGCCGGTTATAACTTAGAGGGATGGAGCAAGAGTTTTAGAGCTTGGCCGACTCCACTGAAAGGATGGAGGTCTTGGTATATTAGAGTTTCGGCCCAGAAACGAGAAGAGTGGGACAGACTGGGAATAGCTGAGTGCCTCCCTTTGAGTTTAGCCGATCTAGAAGTCAATGAGCCCTTGGTGGCCATGGCCTGCTACTTTTGGTCGAACTCTTTTAATGCCTTCCTTTTCCCAAACGGTCCCATCGGTCCAACCCTTATAGACATGGCCCAACTGTGCTGCCTAAGACCTGATGGGGAGCAGATATCGGCTTTTAGTGGCAAGCCTAGATACAAGCTTATTCAAAAGAAAGGCGAGGGATGGCGAAAATACATCTAGGATAATAACAAGATCAACGGTCCTGTATCGGATGAGGAACACGTTGCTTTCCTTAATCTGTGGTTGGATAGGTATCTGTTTTGTGGTGCTTCTCTTGGGCCCACACAAGTCTATCAGCTCATAGCAGAGCAGATGGTAGAGGGTCGTCGGCTTGCTTTGGGAAAGATTTTGCTGGGGGTAGTATTTCAGATGATGCATGTAATACGGAACAGACTTTTTACTGGTTTCTCCAAGTTTGTTATCGGCAACATCGGTGGACCTCTGTGGTTTATAAAAGTGTGGTTGCATTGTCTTTTTAGCCGATCGCTCATTCCCGACCCGTCGGATGATCCGGCATTTCCTCAAGAAGATTACCCTGAAGAGTCGACCCCCACGTACACGGATAGCCGATCTTACGGGGAGAAGTACATGATGTGCTCTGCTGGAGAAGTGAAAATGTCATCGGCTGGCTTTTACAAGTACATGTCCTTTTTCCTTAACTTGGATCGTATCGGCTTTGGCCCGCAAGACTTTTTTAGCTACACAAACCTAGCTGACTTTCCTCGCCCGATTTTTTCCGTTTGGAAGCCGATAGCTCTTCAATGTCCCAATCCTCTCTTTACTTTTTCAAGCTTTTCATCTCCCCCAGTATACTTCATGCGGGACTGAGTACTAGAAATCAGACCTTTCAACCGTCCTATGAATTCTACCATCCCTCGATTTATGCTCGTCAGCTGGGCTTCGGCCAAGTTATCCCTAGCCTACCTCTCCTTGATCATGTCCAGCCTAGGACTAGGGTAACCAACACGATGGCAACCGAAATCGTTCTTGAATTAGCTGATGACCTCCAGGTTACAAGGCTCCAACACTTTATCCTTAACACTCGCCGATCCAGCCGATATACGGCTTGGTGGTCTTCTGTGGCTGGAGCCCTTCTTTTGGACAGAACTCCGTCGGCCATTATATCTCTATTTTTGCCTAACTATCATGAGCCGACAATAGTTCCCAGTACTTCAAATGAGGAAAATAGCACTTCGGGCTATACTAACTCATCGATAGCTGTAGAGGTACTAATTTTTCTTTCCATCTTTGTCTTTACTTTGCACCCTTACATCGGCTAATCTATATTACCTTTTCCTCAGGCCCAATCGTCCAAGAAGATGGGCAGTAAGAGGGCGGCATCGTCAGTTCCGTCTGGCGGTGCCCAGTCAACTAGACGACCGGGTCAATCCATGGCCCTCACCGGCTATGTCTCTGGCACTTTGGGAGTTAGTAGCCCTGCCTTATCCGATATTGTGAAGCAGCGGCCTTCAAGTAAGTAACTTGACCGAAGGTATTCCTCTTTTGCACTGTGTTTTATATTAACCGATTCTATTTTTCAGGGCGGCCCAAGAAGTACAAAGTCACTGTGAAGAGGCCCGCCCAGGCTACAGAGGGAGGTGCTGAGACTTCTCCAGAGGGGTCGGCTACTAAGGTATATACTCTTTACCAGACTAGTTATTCCGATGGTCTTTTTACTGAATTGGCTACTAAGATGTATCCTTACAGTCATCATCGGTCCAAGTGGCCACTTTCTGGCCGACCTCCAAAGGGGCACCACTGCCATACCGCCTCAGGTCGCAACGATGGCTTCTCCTCCGATCCTGGTAGCAGACCCAACCGGCGGAATTGCAGCTTCATCTCCCCAAGTCATGGCGTGCACCGCAATGCCTTCTTCCCCGACTTCTTTGGCCAATCCAGCCGATCTGCTGGGTTTTTCCTTGGACAAACTGAATGATCCGGAGGTATTGGCCACTGATGATTATCCAGCCGATATCCGCCGTATTATTGATGCAGCGGCTGGAGCATCGGCTATCGTCACTTCGGCACCGGGTATGCAAGAGCGGCTTAACCGCCTATTCCACGAAGTGATGCAGCCCGAGGCTCAGCTCCTAGCGAATAGCCAACCCTTAAGGACTGCCATGGCTGCCGTTCAAGCCGATCTTCCCCCTGGGGCCATGAGCACCCTGCTGGATGTTTGTCATTTAGACGACCAGAGGGCGGAGGTAGAGGCAGCAAAGACCAGGATTGCCCAGCGAGAAGCACAAAAAGCCAATCAACAGCTCCTGAACAATTTGATAGCCGATGCCAAACTGAAAAAGAAGGAATTCGACCAAGGCATTGCTGCCCTTAAACTGGTGAAAGGCAAGATTCAGGAGTTGGAAACGACCAAGAAAAATCTTGAGGAGCAGTTGGCTTTAGTCGTTAGGGAGCTTGCCAAATGCCAGGTGAATGCTACTAATTCAACCTCTTCACTGGTGGACCAGAGGCGGCAGATTGGTGAGGTGTTTGCTAGGGTCAAGACCCAATCGGCCAAGGTGGTTCCTATCCCTGGCAATTCGGCGGACGATCAGCAACTGATTGATAGCATCCAAGCAACAATTGGCAGGCCGGCAGCAGCACTATCGGGCTTGGGAGCTCACCTGCCCGGATCTGGGCTGTAACGATTCGGTTTAAACTGTGTTTGAATGTTAGTTGTTTCATACTTAGGCAAAAGCTTGATGTTGTCGGCCATGTAGCCGATTGTTGTGGTAAACAATGTATGAAGCTTTTAATTGGCTTGTAGTAATTTTGATGTCTTCAAGTTTCGATTCATACGCTGGGGTAATAGGCCTTTAAATATTTTCCGTTAATTGCTTTTGGTAGTACGAATCCTTCGAGAGTCTCGCGTATATAGGAATTTCCATCAATCGGCCGATTTATCTTATATGGCCCTTCCCACGTTGGTGACCATTTACCGAATCGATTATCCTTAGATCCAATTGGCAACACAGTCTTCCGAACCAAATCGGCTCTGCTAAAAGATTTTAGCACCACCTTTTTGTTATATGATCTGGCGGCTCTTTCCTTATTCTTTTTGAGCTGATCCAACGTAATCAGCCTAAGTTCCGCCAAGTCATCCAAAATATCAAGCATCAAGTGGTGGTATTCGTCGGTTGACAAATTATTTTGTTTGAATACTCTAGCCGATTCGATATTAATTTCTAACTGGAAGGGTAATACGACTTCTTGCCCGTATACTAACTGGAAGGGTGATAGCCTAGTCGATCCATGGTAAGCTAACCGATAGGCCCACAGGGCTTCTGACAGCGTCGAGTGCCAATTCCTTGGTTTTTCCTCAATTTTCTTTTTTATCAACTTTATCAACGCCTTATTCGATGACTCGGCTTGCCCATTAGCCTGAGCGTAATATGGCGAAGAATTGAGCAGTTTGATACCCAAACCTTTTAAAAAATCTTAAAAATCCTTAGACATGAATACCGTCCCTTGATCGGTTGTGATTGTTTGCGGGATTCCAAACCTATGGACGATATGCTCGTTGACAAAGCCGATCAACTCTTTGCTAGTGACTTTCTTGAGTGGTACGGCTTCAACCCATTTTGAAAAGTAGTCTGTTGCTGCTAGGATAAACTTGTGACCTTTACTAGATGTTGGGAATATTTGGCCGATTATGTCTATTCCCCATCCTCTGAACGGCCATGGTTTGATGATCGGATGCAAAGCCGATGCTGGTACTGATTGTATGTTACCGAACTTCTGACATGTTTGGCATCCTTTGTAGTACCTGAAGCAATCTTCCAGCATTGTCGGCCAAAAGTATTCTGTCCGTCTCAGCATCCATTTCATCTTATGAGCCGATTGATGAGATCCACAAATTCCTTCATGGACCTCTCCCATTGCTACCTTGGCTTCTTCGGCTCCAAGACACCTCAGTAGTAAGACTTCCAGGGTCCGATAATATAATGTGTCTTCCAGTACAACATACTTCAATGCTTTTTGTCGGACTTTTCGCTCGGTCGGTTTAGACGGCTCTAATAAGTAATCCCTTATCTCGGATCTCCAGTCGACGGGATGGGCGCACATTACTGCATTGTCAATTGACTCAGTCACCCCTTGTGGGTCATAGCTTCTATATCCCGATGCCTTTTGTGCCAACAAGTTAGCTTTATCGTTCAACTCCCTGGGAATATGCTTGATAGAGAACGTTGTGAACGAGGCTATGATTTGAAGGCATTTTTGCAGGTATCGTATCAGCACATCATCGTTGCATCAGAACTCCCCTTTGATCTGTTGCACTATTAGCAAGGAATCCCCGAGGACTTTTACGTCGCTTACCCCTATGCTTTCCAATAGTTGCAATCCTCTGAGTAGCGCTTCGTATTCTGCTTGGTTATTAGAGCATCGGTTATTAAGCCGATACTTGAATTTGAACGCTTGCCCCTTTGGGGAGATCAATACTATGCCGATGCCTTCGCCTCCTTGGCATACCGATCCGTCAAAGAACAATTGCCAAGGAGCGACATCGACCATCCCAGTTAGGGTACTACTCCTTGTAATGAAATCGGCAACAGCCTGTCCCTTGACGGCTTTAGCCAATTCATATGTTAGGTCGAACTCAGTTAAGGCGTATGCCTATTTACCAAGTCGCCCTCGCAGGATTGGTGCAGATAGCATATATTTAATAATGTCGGTTTTGCACACCACAGCACATGTAGATGCCAAAATATAATGTCTCAACTTCGTGCATGCAAAATATAGGGATAAGCATAATTTTTCTACGAGGGAGTACCTGGTTTCATTGTCTAGTAGTCGTCGACTTAAGTAAAAAATAACTTGTTCTTTTGCATCGGCTTCTTCGGTTAAAATGGCTCTGATGGTTTCCCCTTCAGCCGATACGTACAGCTTAAATGGGATTCCTTTCCTTGGCACCATCAGGACCGGGGGGTTTTCAGGTATCTTTTTATATCTTCGAAGGCTTTTTGCTGATCGGTTCCCCATACAAACCCTTGGTTGTTTTTGAGTTTTAGCAGTGGGGTGAAAGCCTGAATCCACCCGGACAAGTTTGAAATGAAGCGCCGTAGATAGTTGATCTTGTCGATCAATTTCTGCAGCTCATTTTTGTTTGTCGGCGGTTTAGTATTGGCTATGGCTTGTATTTTTGCTTTATCGACTTTAATTCCTCATTCATGCACCATGAACCCAAGAAATTGTCCAGCCGATACTCCGAAGGCGCATTTAAGAGGGTTCATCTTTAACCCGTGTGCCCTTGTGATTTGAAACACCTTTTCTAAATCGGCCAAGTGTTGCCAGTCTTCTTTTGATTTTACGACAACGTCGTCTATATAGATTTCAACGATGTGGTCGATTAGGTTATCAAAGATGAGGTTCATAGCACGTTGATATGTGACGCCAGCGTCTTTCAAGCCGAATGTCATGACAGTCCACTCATAGAGCCCCAACGCCCCAGGGCATCTAAAGGTTGTTTTAGGTATATCGGCTTCTGCCATGAGTATTTGGTTGTACCCGGCATTCCCATAGAGGAAGCTTATGATCCTATTTCCAGATGCAGCATCGATGAGCATATCGGCTATTGGCATCGGATATTCATTTTTTGGCGTGGCTTTATTTAGATCCCTAAAGTCCACGCACACCCAGAGTTTACCATTTTTCTTTTTTATTGGAACGATGTTGGAGACCCAATCAGCGTATCGGCAAGGCCTGATAAACTTAGCCTCCATCAACCGTTCTATTTCTTCCTTTATGGCACTGTGCAGGGTTGGGTTGAATCGTCGTGGAATTTGTTTGAATGGCCGATACCCTACCTTTATTGGTAGCCCATGTTCGACCAGCTGTCGGCTTAAACCAGGCATCTCGTAATACTCCCATGCAAAACAATCTCTATATTTTCTAAGTAAATCGACCAACTTTGCTTTATAACCTGAATCCAACTTTGCGCTTACAAACGTTGGTCTTTTCCTATCGTTTTCACCTATCTCGACTTCTTCAAGCAAATCGGCGGAGGTGAACCCTTGTCCCCGTCTTTCTTCTTGGAATTCTTCAATGGCTTCTTCGTATTCTACTTGCCGATAGAATCTCATCTTTTCTTGTAGCTTTGCTATTGTTTTGGACTCCACCTTCTCACTATTTAATTTGCTCGATCAAACGTGCCCGGCTTGACACTGATTGGCATGAATCCTGATTTACCGATGCAAATGAAATCGCAATCGTCCAATGCTTTGCCTGATATGCATTCGGCCTCTTCATGCTGCCAATTGGCCTCAGGGCTGGCCATGGCAATATGAGCCGATGTGTCAGCTGACATGACTTCTACTTCATCATCGTTCCATTGTACAAGTTTATGATGCATAGTTGAAGATATGCAGCAGTTAACGTGAATCCAATCCCGTCTAAGGAGTACGCTGTAACTTCCCTTGGCCTCAATTACGAAGAACGCTGTCGGCAAATTCTTGCTGCCGATCGTTAACTCCACAACCATGACTCCTTTTGCTTCAGATGGGTCGCCTGTGAAATCATTTTGCACCATTTTTGTTTTGATCAAATCTTCGTCGGCTTTACCCAACTTCTTGAAGGTGCTAATCGGCATCAAATTCACCATAGCTCCTCCGTCTACCAACATCCTATGTTGGGGAACGTGGTATGCTACTCTAGCACAAATTAAAATTTCTACCGCAAACCAGAAAAGCTACTCGCAAGAAGGGGATCATAGATCTATTACCACTAGACGCGCAGTTGCGGAATCCTTCGCACGTCGTTGTAGTGGATCGTTCTCGGCGTGGATCGTCCTCGCCGTGGATCGTCCTCGCCGTGGATCATCCTTGCTGCGGATCGTCGCCGCGGATCGTCCTCACCACGGATCGTCCTTGCTGCGGATCATCCTCTCCACGCCGCAGTAGCAGCAGCGTCACCAATGATCCACACATCCGGGATGGAGCGCCGTGCGTCGGTGTGCAAGCACCGGTCGCTCGGTAGGGGCAACGAGAGGAGGTGGCTAGGGTTTCGCGAAACACCTCTAAACCGCCACGAAAGTCTGTCTGCGTCCACCTCCTCCTCCTTATATAGCCACGAGGTGAAACCCTAGGCGATCGGGGGCCCATCTATGCGCTAAGCCCACAAGGTCCATTAATTACGGATCCAATCCGAATTGATGCGTCCCAGCCCGTTAAGTGTGTGACCCTGTAGGTTCATGCGCATTTGGACATGGATTCGGAAAACCCTTTTCTAATCCAATAGTCGGTAGCGGCTCCTTGCAGAGCATGCCAACTCCCAAACGCATATGATTAAAGTACTGATGTAATAATCCCTTTGCCAAACTATATGAAGATCGAACTCAAGGCGAGAAGCATGTCATCCTTTGACAGTTCAATCCATCTCTCATATCCGTGATATATTAATAAGTTGTGATTGACTTCTCAATCACGGCATGGCCATGCACTTCCTTAATCATATCACACGAGTGGCCTAGACATATATCTCCATTACATTGGAGTGGCAAATTCCATCTCGACTGCTCACTTCCCTCTGCATGTTTCATAGTAAACATGAAAGCTACCTTTATAACTATCCAGTTAGGAAATAGTGTTTGGTAACCCCAAGGTAAACTATTACACATGTAGGGAATATGACAATCTCAGGTCTAAGGATCATACATCTACTATGTATGAGATACACTGATGACACATAAGAACGTAACATTCTCGCAGTGTCCCATTGTGGGTCTATCTAACCCATGTTCTTCAACATGCGTCCACAATGTATTGATGATATCTCCATATCCCATGATCTATGAAACATGATCATCGAACAATACATATGCTGACCTATACGATGATATCCGATCAGAGATATTTATCGAATTATATCAATAAGTAAAGAGCTTCATAAACAAGTCACATACTTGTTGATCAAAACAATGATATACATTCATTGGACCAATAATCATATTATTATTCATAAACATAGTCATGTTACAATCATCCATATGATTGCCTCAAGGGCATAACACTAACATCCTAGATATTGGTTGGCCATTGATGTGCACTTTAAGGTACAACGGCTTCAAATGCCGATGCATATCTTGTGGTTTCTCAAACACAGCGTCTCTTGCACCAAGACACAACTGAGCAAATGTGTCTTGGGCCGGTTCAGTTTCGGTCCTGAACTCGGCCGGCAGCGTGAACACCATGTTTATATCCATGGAGGGAGTGTCGTCTCGGATCATGGGTGATCCCGATTCGACTGACTCGTCTGAGGCAGCGTTCTCGGCCTGACCCTTCTTCCTTCATTCTTGCTTTACGGCCGGTCTTGGTCGTAACTTGTTAAAATTCCGATCCCTTTCTCTTTCTTCTTCAGCTTCCCTCTTTTCCAGCGTTTTGAGCCGTTGGAGTCGCCTGCGCTGTGACTTGCTGAGGCCTGGGGGACACCATCTTGGTTTGGGCTCAATCGGCTTTCGAATCTTTCTAGCTAGATTACTTACTTCACCGCTGGACTTCGATTTGGAGGTACTATCAGGTATTGTTCCTGAAGTGTTGGAGTCACCCTTTTCTGGTGTCGACAGCCTCTCGTGGATCGGCTTCTTATTTCCGAACTCTAATCGGTCATGCACAGGTCTGGACAACCTATCTTTGATCGACTGCCTTGGCCAGTGCCTGACAGGGTGCTGCATAGGACACGACCATACCGTAGGTAAAGTCATTCCTCTTTCCCAACAAAACTTCCAGAAATGACACTGCCAATGAGCTTCTTCTTCGTTTCTTGGCCGATAAGTACCAACTGACCGATGGTCATACCCTCTTCGCCGATGACTTATCCTTTCGTATTTTTCCAGTAGCTGTGAAAAGGTAGGTTTGGGTCTGGCATTTGGTCTTCTCGGAGGGGATTTCTCGGCTTTGTACCATTTCTCAATTTCTAGCTCTCCCTTTGGCTTTACAGTCCTCGAGTTCCGACCATTCCGATCGGCTTCTATTTGTATTGAGCCAATTGTTATTAGCACTGTTTCGTCCACGTTGGCTTTCATCCGGCCGTCGACTTTTGGTATCGGCTTAGGGGGTGTTTGGCAGAGCTCCAACTCCAACAAATTCGTGGAGTTGGTGGAGCTGAGTATTCCTAGCTTCACCAGATTCGTGGAGTTGGAGTTGTGGATATATTAAGAGTGTTTAGGTGGGTCATGTTGTTTATATTTTAGAATAAAATTATAAACTTAAGTCACTTTATTTCAGTCTACAAGTTTCAGCTCCAAGGTGAAGCTGGAATCTAGTAGGGATGGCAATCGGGCGGGTACGGGCGGGTAGACCTCTCGCAGACCCGAATCCGAAACCCGAAATTCATACTCGAACCCGAACCCGAAATCTCTCACGGGTACATACCCACGCCCATACCCGAACCCGAAATTAAATTCACCTCACAATCAAATTTTCAACCATCAATTGTAATCAATTCATTTGTAATTTCTATGTTTAAAGGAAAAATATATGGTGTATATAATCATGAAAGTTACCGCATCTTACATCTCGAACGATGCTTGAAAATCTTGAATTAACTTTCCATTATTTTTAATTTATATTAATTAATTCGGGTACCCATGGGTATCCACGGGTGCAGAACCGAACCCGAACCCAAACCCGAACCCAAAATTTGAAACCTGCGGGTCTGAAATCAAACCCATACCCGAACCCATCGGGTCGGGTACCCACGGATACCCGAACCCACGGGTAATTTTGCCATCCCTAGAATCTAGAGCTCTACCAAACAGGGCCTTAGTGTCGTCCTCCATGGGTTCTTTCCCTTTGCGTGAACATTGGACCATGTTGATGGCGAAAGGATTCACGTCCACCTGCATTATTGACTCTTCTGCGAACTTCAAGCATCCATCTTCAATAGCCGATTATATCTGCTGTCGAAAAATGTTACAATCATTAGTGTTATGTGAAAAAGAATGATGCCACTTACAGTATCTCCGTTTCTTGATTTCGTCAGCCGACGGAATAACATGTCCTTTGGGTAACCATATTAACTTCTCTTGAAGTAACAAGTCAAATATCTGATCACATTTGGACACATCGAAAGCGTATTTTACTTCTGTTCTGTTTTTGGTCGGCTTGAGCCACGAGCAAACAAGTGATTTTTTGGAACCCTTGGTCCACTCGGCTATATTTACTTCTGCTTCATCTTCGGAGGCATCGCTCAAATCGCAATCGATCATGTTTACTTTAGCTTTTTCATTACCGTTTAACCTGAATTTGTCTTTAAATCCCTTATTTTCTGCATATCGGCTCTCTTGCGCCGATACACGGTGAAGCAGATGACCCAAATCGGTGAATTCTTGCCCCACCAACTTTTCCCTTAATGGCGGGATTAATCCTTGAAATGCTAGGTCGGCCAATTGGTCATCGGGTAGCGCGACGCTGAAGCATCTATTCCTCACGTCCCTAAACCTCCTAATATAATCCGATACAGATTCACCATATTTCTACCGGACCGAACTTAGATCAGAAATTCTCAGCTCCATGGTCCCAGAAAAGAAATACTCATGAAATCGGCTTTCCAAATCGTTCCACAAATGGACCGAATTTGGTGGCAGATTGGTAAACCAAGTGAACACTGCCCCGGACAAAGATAACGGAAAAAGCCTAATTCTTAACCCGTCGGACTGTGCTGCTTCACCACACTAGGCTATAAATTGTCCGACGTGTTCGAGAGTGGTAACAGAGTCATCACCTGAAAACTTGGCAAAATCTGAGATCCTATAATTGTGTGGGTAGGGCATGCGATCTATGTAATCAGGATACGGCTTCCTGTAGCCGATTACTCTCCCTTTGGGCTGTAGGCCGAAGTGTTCTCTTAATACGGCAGCAATTTGCTCAGCCCAGTTGACATTATCAGCTTGTACGGTCCCTGGGCCCTGCCAGTTAATGCAGTTTGCGTCCTGCCCCCCGAGTGCAAACTCGGGCTGCTGGCCGTAACGCATCAGCTGACGTCTAGGCAATTGTTCGTAGACATCGCTCCTCGTGGCTGATACCTTGGGCATAGGTACAAATGGGTCGATGTATGACACTATTCTATGCGGGGTTGGCTCTTTGGAGGGAATTGGCCTTTGGATCTGCGGTATCCTATCCACTTCAGTCGGCTTGTGAGCCGATTGAGGGAACATACTGGTTGATGGTCCCGGACAACTCGCGTTTAGGTTTGCTGCATCGGTATATGCGTGGTAATGCATCATTCCACCTGATCGGCTACTTGGTGCTACTATGGTGGTTGAGCCAGCACTGCAGAGGGGGCTGGAGCCGACATCTTCACCGTACCGGTGCTCTGTGCTATAGAATAGACAGGGTACGATGGGAGAGGTTTTATTGGATCTAGTAGGCTTCCTGACACAACCAGTTCCTGAGCAATTGTTTTTACACTATTCTCGATCATCGGCTTTAATGTGGTGACTAGAGCCCATGACTGATTGATTAGTGCATGATGTACAGATTGCTCTATCATACTAGATAATTCAGCCTGACCTGGCATGTATCGGCTTACCGATTCAGTAGGGGTGTCGCTGGCGGCTTTTATCTTTGGGAGCGCAGCCTTTTGGGTAACCCATCGTCGGGTCTTTTGATAACACTTCAGCATCATCTCCTCCAGCGCAGCTTTTTGATCTTCAATCTCCTTCTGCTATTCAAGGGTTAAATCGGCCATCGTAGGCACAATTATGGCATCTGGGTCTATATTGGTTGTTGCCGTGGACTTTCCAGTTGATGCCATGTTGATCTTCAGGGTCCCACTAGGCGTGCCAAAATATGTTCGCGTTAAAAACGTGAAGTGGGGTTTCTAGCCTCAAACACACAAGACAAACGCCGGGTTTGCAGAGCGTGCTAATCGATTTCTCCTGCAACCGACAAGGCAATGATTTGTGTAAACACAACTAGCCGATAACGAAGATTATCGGCTTAACACTGATCGGCTATAGACCGATGAGGGGATAACTAGATTATCCGATTAAGGCTAATCCAAGGGGTAAAGGTAAATCGACTTTGAAAGGCGATGCGCAACAAGCAAAGCAGATCAAACCTGGAGACAAGTCGACGAGAACAACAAATCGACGATGCGCAACTCTTTATTGCTCTCGACGGCTTACAGAGGAAAGATTGCTACGAAAAACTAGAAAAACGTAAAAGTTGTAAATAAGACTGTATGTTGATTGATTGGATGATTCCCCCTTTCTTCTTCTGGTCCACCCTTTTTATATAATCCGGCCGATCCGAGTCCTGCATAGATACGGCAACTAGATCCGTATCGGCTTTGATCTGATCTCTTTCCATCTGGGCAACATAATCCTTATCGGTTACGGTGTATCTTTTTAACCCCAACTGTATCATACTTTTCATTTTTAAATTGAGCCGATATTTACCATATGCGCCAAATTTCGGTGCAAACATCTAGCCAGATAGATTTCTTTTAACGGCGTTGTTCCTAAAGTTCTTTCTCATTAAAGAAAAATACAGGTAGTCGTCGCAAATGGTCCACTTGCAAATGGATATGCTTGTTCCATGTCACATTGTCGTGTCTCTGGCCCACTCGAACCCAGATTAGTTAATGCAACAAAAAAAAATTGCTGTATATATATTTTTATGAATCGAAATTTTTTTGTCTGAAAATTTTTGCACAGGTTTTAGTTGTAGGATGTAGCAAATCAGTTAGTAGCTAGTACCAAGTTAGTATTGTATGGTGCCCAATCATTAATCATGGTCGGCTATTGCTCACAAGCATAATCTAATCAAAGAAAACAAAGATGCCGTGCATTGTCAAACTATATGAAGATGGCTACACCCTAGTATTAAAAAAAACACATTAGATCGATATGGCTACTACAATTGCAACATTTTCAATGATTAGTCAAACATGTAAACCTCAACTAAATGAAGCCTTCTTTAACAATAACTTTTTTGAGATAATTACTATATCTACAAGTTAAGTTGAACTGAAGCATCAATCGATTTCTCAGAGGAGAAAAAGGAAAGAAGAAGCACACCCATCCAACAATAAGCATTATAAGCTACAAAACCATCTAGTAAGCAAGCCAGACACCTAGTAGACCACCCAATCAACCCAAGAAACCAAGAAGTAGAACTACTCCATGGCGGCCAACCACCCCGTCCTCCTACTCCTCCTCGCCGTTGTCGCTGTTGTGGCGTCGGCCGGAGAGGCGACCGGCGGCAACGCGTCGACGCCGACGGCGTACGAGATGCTGGAGCGGTACGACTTCCCGCGGGGCATCCTGCCGGAGGGGGTGGAGGGGTACGTGCTCCGGCCGGACGGCGGCTTCGAGGTGTACTTCCCGCGCGAGTGCGAGTTCCTGCTGGCGAGGCAGTGGCTGGTCAAGTACGACGCCCGCATCGCCGGCGCGGCCGCGGCGGGCTCGCTCACGGCGCTGGAGGGCATCTACGTCAAGGTGCTCTTCCTGTGGCTCCCCGTCGGCGAGGTCGACCGCGCCGGTGACCATCTCAGCTTCTACATCGGGCCCGTCTCCACGTCCTTCCCGCTCGACGTGTTCGCCCACAGCCCGCACTGCCGCGGCTACGATCGCGCCGGCGCTGCAGCAGCCTCGTGATGAGTCCGCTATGCCAGTGCTTGTTGCTTTGATGATTTAACTGGCCATTTTATGTATTGATTCAGTGCCAGTGTAGCTCAGCTATTGCTGTTGTGCAATGTGGATCACATCATACACCAATATCGATCATTTGGTCCCTTTCATACAGGAACACTATGTACAGCTTTGATATTTGAGCCATCTCTCTCTCTCCTCAAAGGGATTGTGTTTTCATGCATGATTGTTCTATTTCTGATTTGTTGATTTCATATGATTAATTTGATCATTGATCGATATAGCCAATACCTCAAATGATCGAGAATCGCGATACCTTTTCGAAGAGAACTATGGGATTTTACGGCAATGAAATGGCGAGTGAGACACTGAGGGCTCAATTGCTCCTTCATTCGGTAATGCCGAGTGCTTCGATGTCTTCGTATGCCTCAGTACGACAAACAATGCGCTCGGCGTCCAAAAAAGGGCGATGAGCTCGGTGATTCTAATGTTTTCGTATGTTGACAGTTAAAAGAAAATCTCGAGAGGTTTATTTATTTGTGTGAATTAGCTCGTGTTAAGAAAAGAAGCTATCCGTTCTGGCTTTCTCCCCCTCTTTTTTTTTTACAAAAATAACTGCCTCCCAAATAGAATCATAAATCTAGCCCTCTACGGCTCTACCCACTGCGGAAGAGCCTCTTGCACTCCCCCTCCGTGGCACCACCCTTGTGTGCGTCCCACGCCCGCTCCCGTGCATGCCACGGCTGCGCCCCTCGCGGCTCCGCCTACTTCCGTGCTACCAGAGCGCGGCAGCCATGTGGCAACTATCCGTTGCCAGCTCCCACCGTCTGTCTCCCGTGCCGTGTCTCCGTGGTAGAGGAGGGGGCTAGATTTGTGGTTTTCTTGGGAGTGAACCATTTTTGTAAAAAAAAAAAACAAAGATGAGGAGGGAGTATAATAGTAATCACCTCTTAAGAGAAGTGGTTATGGAAAACCGGCTGCAATATTTGAGTCACAAATCATTATTCATTCAAGCAGTCGACAACTAATCATATTTGATTATTACTTTATCGTGCATCCCAATAAATAAACAAGTTGCTGTAGCTTATAAGCATGGTTCAAAAAGTTAATTTCTGCTGCCAGCCCGACCAGGCAGAGAACCATGTTTTAGATGATACGTTACCAGTATGTTCCTGTCTTAAACTACACCTCGAACAGCAGAGGTAAAAGAAAGGATGCATTTTGTTTCTAAAAAGAAAATAAAAAAAAACTAGAAATGTACTAATTTGATATGAGACAACCCGAAATTTCTTCATATTTTGCCAATGGGAAGCCCAAATGGCTGGTGGGCCTTCCAAAGCTATTATTGCCGCATAAGTCATGCTAGGGGCTTAAACAAATCGAACATGGACGAGTAATAATGTTTTCATATTTCTCTGGATGCCGATATAAATATAGATAACCATAATATAAGTACAAATAATATCGAATACAAATACAGCAAATACAAATCAAATATTGTCACAAACATTTCTCAAAACATAAAAACCCTTTAAATTGAACGTATAAAATGAAAAAAAAATAACTAGTTTATTTTATCCAAACATTCATGAAGAACATGACAACCCAAGATTTGCATTATATATTGAATTAAGTTTAAAATAATAAATTATACTTTTCAGAATTGTTTGCATTTTGTCCACTTATTTAAAATATTTTTCTATTAAAGACGGCGGTGTTTGAATTTTTTAGAAAATTTAAAGGCTGAAAAAACTTAAAAATAATTTTGTTAAATGCTAAACTATGTCGTCTCCCAAAACTTATAAGTTTTTGAGCTGATTTGCCAATTTTAAAAACTGAAACTTAATTTCTGTATTAATTAAATTTAAAAATGATTTTAAATTTCAAAAACATTTTTGAGCCAAAATAGTAGCCCTAGTCCAGCCGACGCACATAAATATCCGGATAATCTATCCACTAAATACCTAGACAATCCGAATACATATTCGTATTGAGCAACCGCATTTATATTCATATCCGACAGAAGAAAAAAAATGTCAATTCCAATCCAATATTATCCGATAAATATTCGAGCTGACAAAATTTATATTCAAATATTGTCCAGATCGGTCGGATATGTAGTAATCACAAAGGAACTATATGTCCTTTAGAAAAGGGTGACGTCGCATCGAATAATTTAAAAAACTGTTTAAGCATGACAACGACCAGAGCATCCCAGTAGTCATGAATTCAAATTGAAATAATCCCACCACGACGAAGCCAAGGCACTGCAAACTGTGTGCACCTACACGTCTAATTTGATTAAGTACAAACGACTGATAGGCTTTTGATGTACACAGAATGGCATCTAATTGTGAAAAACATTTGACCCAAGTATGGTGCACCAAGTAAACATGTAGACTACAAGAATTATGGTACTGTTTCGATTACACTACAGGTATCGAAGATTTGACCAAAACTCTCTCTCATCTATTATTTGTCACCATACAATGGACGTTCAAACAGATCTGAATTTGCACAACCATAAATTGCGTACTACCTGACTCTGCTCTTGGTATAGTCCTTTTATCCACTCCAAGGGTGTGCATCGTCGCAGGGAGGGTGCCCCAGATAAACATCGTCCGATCTTGAACACACAGTGGCTAGGGAACTACCCAGAACAAGAAAACTCCGAACATTCGATAACATACCACCGGTCTATCTGACATTTGGAATTGAAGAAACTCAGGCCAATTCTATCACTTAAAATGTCAACAACCCATAAAGTTCCAAACAGGGATACATGGAAACTTGAACATGATGTTATCTGGAGTCCTTGAGGCTTCAATTGAGACCATGGGAATGAAGACGTACAGAGTTAGGAAAAGGATGAGAGAACACTAATATACAGAAATGGGCAATAACAAACATACAATTCGTTACTTTACTCCAAAGATTTGAGCAGCCGGAATAAGCCAGCTGCTTCCCTTATCCGTGAGAACTCGATGCAGAATGCCTGTACCTCAATAAAGAGATCTTGAACTGCATGCAGAAAGCCATAACTAACATGTGATACGACATTTTAACAAATTATAAAATGCAACCGAAGGGGTAAACAAGGATTCAACTGATGATGTAGACGGGCCAAAACAAAGTATGTTAATACAAATCGCACAAGTCAATTGTACCATATGTTGTTTCTTTCACTAAATGTGAAAAAAAAAGCTTACTTCATGCAAAAACTTGAATTTTTTTATGACATAGCAAAAAGTAACTCGGTTCTTAGATTATATAATATAATTAGCACACGGTTTCACATTTGTAGCCATTGTCACAAAACACCTCCAACCCCACAACAACTATATTATTCAGATTAGAAAATCTTTGCATTGCAATTGTAAGGTTGTTTTCAGAAACCAACCCAGTGTATCCACAGTGACGAGAAAACATTGAAAATCAATCTGATCAAATCAGGAAAAGATCATTCAATAATAAAAAGGCTAAACGAGTGTTACAGTAGCACTTGCATGGTTTCCAAATACAATTAGACAGCTTAGAGTGTTTTATCTAGATAGTTGATGCATGTTTCTGATACCATACATGTATATTTGCTAACTGCACACAAAACAGACAAATAGCTTAAGAAAATGTGCCTATTCAAAATATCGTGCAAGTAGGGAGAACAGGCTAAATAAATCAGCATCAAATACTGACAAAGATGTGCACACATGGGAAAGTCAGGCTATAGAATCATATATTAAGTAATCAAGGCCAGACAGCAGGCATACAATTTTGTAGTCATGATCTTGGATCATAAATATTTTGGATCATGAGGGCAGAAATTTAAATATTTAAGCATCAATGCAATTACCCAATGATAACAAATGAATATACAAAACAGCACAAAGAATGTCTCTGTTAAGCACACAACGGTACACACACCGTTTATAATCTTGTTTCGAATGAGACTCTGGAGGAAAACACAAACTAATCTCACCAGTCTGTTTTGCATGTACTTATCCTGCACACAAAAAATGATCATATTTAAGGAATTTTGTGAAAGTTAAACATTTATCAAGTGAGACTATCACAATTCACTAATTAGACTGTAATAAAAAAAGATGCAGCGGTCATTCAGCCATATGAGGCTTTTCTTCAGAGTAAAAAATAGGCAACAACAAAGGTGCTAGTCCCTTAACCCTAGAGGGAGAATGCTAGTTGATCGAAGGACTCAACCCACCAAAATGAGTAAATATCAGATGATTAAAGCATAATTTTTTATAAGCACAAACTTTCTTTTGCATTGATACAAAACAAGAAACAAGAGCTACAAATTACACATGCATTGCAACAAGAGCTGCCATGTCAGGTTCGATGGGGGCCACTATGTGCGGCGCCCCAAAACCTGACAAGGTCGGCGCGCTGGCTGGTGCAGCGTGGAGTAGTAGCCAAGTTTACTCTCTCCTAGTTTAAGTGTTGGTAATTTGGCTGTTGCCTAATTGATGGGTTTCTATCTATAGCGTCGGTTGTTGTTTTATTAATGATTGCCATGTTTAGCGTTGAGGCTATTTAAGCCGCGTCGGAAATTATTAGAAGGCAAGCAACAGGAGTTCTGCTGCCTCCCTCAACTTCTCTCTCTCTCTCTCTGTTGCACGCGGCAGCGCCCCTGTTGCTGCGTGCATCTTCTTCGACGGTGCCGGGTCGTCGCCACCCAAGGCCTTCGATCCGTCGTCCTAATCACCACTACGATCTACGAAGCCGAGCACGTAACATCTTGGTATCAGAGCCCATCGTCGCCGCCACCATGGCCACCGACGAGGGTAAACGATCCGAGGAGTTGCTGCTGCAGAGTATCCTCCAGAAATTGGAGGATATGTCCATGGTGCAAGATGGACAATCAGCGCAGTTGTTGACGATTACCACGCGGCTAGATCACCATGATGGTCGTGTCGCCAAGGTTGAAGAGCTAGTTTGTTCAACACTGGGTGTTGCAGAAAAAAAGGAGGGCGAGGAGAAGATTCCGCCAGGGCACCGCAAACAAGGGGAGCCCAGCGTCGGCACTCCTGCCGTGGCTGGCATGCAGGTCATCGGCAGCGGCGGCACTACTGCTGCAAACGCTGGCGCCCTCGACAGAGCATTGGCAGCGGTTGAAGATCGGGCCCCTAGGAGTTAGTGCTGGGAGTTCGCAATCTATGAAGGTGTGGAAGATCCCCTCCCATGGATCAATTCATGCAAGCAATTTTTTCGAGGACAACGTACTATGGAGTGGGAGAAGGTTCGAACAACCACCAACCACATGGGCGGCGAAGCACAACAGTGGTATATGCTGTTGGAAGATGAATCAGGAGAGACGACATGGCCGCGATTCAAGGACCTCGTCAATCTTCATTTCGGGCCACCGACTCGTCGCACCCATCTCTCGGAGATCAAACAACTTTGTCAAATGGGAACAGTGGCACAGTATCAGAAGGAATTTGAAGCCTTCCTCGAGCCAATCTTCGCCAAGATCAAAAAATTGCAATGTTCACTACGGGGTTGAAGGAGCGACTCGCCATTGCGGTGGATTTGGCAGCACCTTAGTCCCTCGCCATGGCCATGAGTTTGGCTCGGGCTCATGAAAAGATGCAACAATCGGAAGTGGATGAAGGCAAGATTTCAACAAAGTTGGCCACCAAAGGGGGCGGCATCAAGACCACCGATGTTGCTGCTCCTGCGGTGACCACGACGACGACTTTCGGGGTGACGGCCGCACCACCCAAGGGCAGGGACAGCAACACCTCCGACGTTCGGTTCATCAAGGAATTGACCCGAGCCCAGATGGAGAACGCTGCAGTCTCGGACTTTGCTACAACTGTGATGAGAAATATGTTCCTGGACATTCTTGTCAACATGTCCTCAGTCTGGAGGTAATTCCAAATATAGCGGCGGAGAACAAAATCAGGGATGGCGGGGACGCTCTGTCCATTTCCATCATGGCTCTCACTGGCATCAACACAAGCCACCGTACCATACGACTCCCGGTTCGCATTGGTGGGCAGCAAGTTATTGCACTGGTCGACTCTGGTTCTATGCATAACTTCATCTCCGAGATTGTGGTAAACCAGGCAGGCCTCACGGTGGTGCCTCCAGCGCAACCCATCCGTGTGGCGGTCGCGAACGGTGATCAGATCAACAGCAGCGGTGCGTGTCATCATGTGCCGATCAGAATTGGGGACGTCAACTTTACTCTTGATTGTTATACTCTTCACCTGCCCGGAGTCAATTTTGTGCTGGGTAATGGGTATACACTGGTTGCTGACTTTAGGACCAATTACGTGGGATTTTCAGCGCCTCACGATGACGTTCCAGCATGGGGATCGTCAGGTCGTCCTTCAAGGCACCACGGTTTGCCATCCAGCATTAGCAGCGTGGTTGAGTGAGTCTCCAGACTTGATGGCAGCACTGTTGGCGGAACATCCAGAGGTCTTCGACCAGCCGCACGGGCTACCGCCATCTCGCGGCTATGACCATCGCATACACTTAACTCAGGGGACTGATACGGTGGCTATGAGACCTTATTGTTATCCCCAGCTACAAAAGGATGAGCTTGAGGGCCAATGCCGCGAGATGCTTAATCAAGGGATTATTAGAGTAAGTACATCGGCCTTTTCATCGCCGGTGTTAACTGGTTCGCAAGAAAGATGACTCATGGCGTTTCTGTGTTGATTTTCGTGCTCTCAATGACAAGACGATCAAGGATAAATTTCCTATCCCTGGAATTATTGGATGAATTAAAGGATGCTCACTTTTTTACTAAACTGGACCTCCGTTCAGGTTATCATCAGGTGCGCATGCATCCTGACAACGTGCACAAGACAGCGTTCCATACACATCATGGCCATTTTGAATTTCTTGTCATGCTGTTTGGGCTCTCCAATGCCCCTGCGACGTTTCAAGCACTCATGAATGACGTTTTGGGGCCCTTCCTTCGCAGATTCGAGCTTGTTTTCTTTGATGACATATTGATATATAGCCCGTCTTGGGCTGAACATCTCTGTCATGTGCAGTTGGTGTTGCAGGAATTAGCCAAGCACGGTCTCGTATTGAAGCGCTCTAAGTGTTCCTTTGGTACAACTTGTGGCATACGAGCGGGAGCTCATTGGGTTGGTTCAAGCAGTCCGTCATTGGCGGCCTTATGTTTGGGGCCAAGCATTTGTCATCCGCACCGATCACTACAGCTTGAAGTTTCTTCTGGATCAGCATCTCTACAATTCTGCAACACCAATGGGCTAGTAAGTTGCTTGGGTTTGACTTCTCCGTGGAATATCGTCCAAGCCGTCTTAACACCGTGGCGGATGCTCTTTCTCGGTGAGACGACGATGAACCAGATTCATCTAACTATGCCATCTCGGTTCCGACATTACACTTCTACGATGAGCTGCGGCGTGATTTACCCACCGAGGTTGACTGGGTTACAGTTCGTGAGGGTGTCCATACGGGGCGCCTAGTGGCTCCTTGGTCTATTCGTGATGGCCTGGTTCTTTATAAAGGACGTATTTTCGTTCCAGCGTCTTCACCCTTTGTTACCATTGTGGCGGCTTATCATTCCATGGGGCATGAAGGCGTTCAAAAGACACTTCATCGCATGAGTGCTGATTTTCATATTCCACGGGCTCGTAGCTTAATTCAGTCCTATATCCGCGAGTGTGCTGTTTGTCAGCGCAATAAGACAGCATCTTCATCCTGGGGGATTATTACAGCCCTTGGAGGTTCCTAGCTCAGTTTGGAGTGATATTGCTACGGATTTTGTTGAAGGGTTGCCGAAGTCCGGAGGGAAGACGATCATCTTCACAATGGTGGACCGTTTTTCTAAGGCGGCTCATTTTATTCTATTGGCTCATCCATACACAGCAGTGTCGATGAGCAGGGTTTTCTTTGATACAGTGGTTCGCCTTCATGGGATGCCGACTTCTATTATCACTGACAGAAACGTAATTTTCACTAGTACCTTTTGGCAAGAACTCATTCATTTGGCAGGTGTGCGCTTACACATGAGTTCGGCATATCAACCCCAACCAGATGGTCAATCATAAGTTACCAATAAATTTATTGCTATGTATCTGCTACGTTTTGTGGGGGATCAGCAAAAGCAATGGTTACGCTGGCTACCTTGGGCGGAATATTGTTATAATACTTCTTTCCGGTCATCCCTCAAAACCACTCCGTTCCGGGTGGTGTATGCCTGTATGGTCGCGAACCTCCTTGTTTGCGCTCTTATATAAAGGGTGAGGCTCGCGCCCTGGCTGTGGGGGCTCAGATGATGGAACGTGATGAATTTTTTGCTGAAGTTCGGGATCGTCTTCTTCAAGCTCAGTCTCATGCAGCATCATACTACAATCGTTCTCATCGGGAGGTGTCATTTGAGGTTAATGGTTGGGTTTGGTTGCGTATGTCCCAGCGACCGGCTCAATCCCTACCGTCTGTTGCTTCAGGCAAGCTCAGTCCTCGTTTCTATGGACCATATCAGGTGGTGGAACCCATTGGCAAGGTGGCTTATCGTCTTCGTCTACCGCTAGGCACGCGTATTCATGACGTCTTTCATGTTAGCTTACTGAAGAAATTCCATGGCACACCTTCGGCTCGAGTGCCTTTACCTCAGCTTGTTCGTGGCCGCGCTGTTCCTGTTCCAAAGCAAGCTATCCGCGGTCGTGTGGTGCGTGGCAAGCGCCAGGTTCTCATCCAATGGAAGGATTTACCGGCCTCTCATGCAACCTGGGAGCACATGGATAGATTTCAGCAACTCTAGCCCGATTTTCAGGTCGAGGACGAGCTGTTTCTGGAGGAGGGGGTAGATGTCAGGTTCGATGGATCCCACTATGTGCGGCGCCCCAGAACCTGGCAAGGTCGACGCGCTGGCTGGTGCAGCGTGTAGTAGTAGCCAAGTTTACTCTTTCCTAGTTAGAAGTGTTGGTAATTGGGTTGTTGCCTAATTTATGGGTTTCTATCTATAGCGTCGGTTGTTATTTTATTAATGATTGCCATGTTTAGCGTTGAGGCTATTTAAGCCACATCGGAAATTAATAGAAGGCAAGCAACAGGAGTTCTGTTGCCTCCCTCAACTTCTCTCTCTCTCTCTCTCTCTCTCTCTCTCTCTCTCTCTCTGTTGCGCGTGGCAGCGCCCATGCTGCTGCGTCATCTTCTTCGACGGCGCCCAAAGCCTCCGATCCGTCGTCCTAATCACCACTACGACCTACGAAGCCGAGCACCATGCTTATCACGGCGTCGCCTAGGCAGCCAGCTAGACTCGCCTCGCCTGAAGCCAGCCGCCTGGACGATCTGGCGTCGCGGCGTGGGCGCCTAGGCGTCGGCCAGGTTGTCTGGGCGGGCGACTAATCTTCGAATGAAGAGTAAAAGGGCCACATGACCGTGTCGACTGAGGAAACGGGAGGAAACCGAACGACCGACCGAACGGGTGGAGAAGAGAGGCGCTGAGGCGGAAACCCTAGCCACCGCCACCTCCCGCTCCTCCTCCCCCTCCCTGTCCACTGCGCCTGCTCCTCTGCTCGGCGTCGGGGGGGGGGATGCGGCGACCGGCGATGCTCCTCTGCTCCACGCCCGGACTGTTGCCGAATGGGATATGGATTGGGCGAGCCGGTTGTGTGTGAGGTTGAGTGCTTGACTGTGCCGAATGGGATGAGTAGTATTGAGTATTGGAGTCACTAAGTAGTAGTAGTACTGAAGTAGCCGGACTGTGCCGACCAAATGCCTTTCCTCAACTACTTAGTAGTAGTAGTCTGGTTGATGTACTGAGTGATTACTGAATATTGAGTTGAGTAGTAGTAGTACTGAGTGACTGAAGTATTGAGTTGAGTAACTATTGATACTGTTTATTTTAGCTTGTATAAAAATGATTGATGATGATGTTTGTACAGGACACATTGATATACATACATGGCTGACCAAACAACAAGTACCACCGTTGCCGAGTCCGGTAATGCTAGCCAAGAGCAGGCATATGATCCATCCAAGGATCCAAAGCGGAAGGCCAAATCGAAGGATCCCGGGTGGAAGTATGGATTTTGGCCCGACATGACGAACAAGGATATAGTGCAACGTATACTGTGCGGAAAACAAATGCATTCAGGCATCAAGAGGTTGAAGCGGCACCTTGCCGTTGGTTTTGGGGGTGTTCAAAAATGCCCCGAAACCACCACAGCCATAATGAGAGAAATGCAAGATTACATGAAGAAGACTGTAAGGAACAAGATGATTAATTTAGATGATGAAGAGGAAGGTGGAGGTGATGATGTTCAAGAGGTTGAGGTTAATCAACAAGTATCCTCGAAGGCGTCGTCTTGTGCTCCAAGTTCTGGGACAGCTGCCAAGAGGAAGCAAGCTGCCATTATGTTCAAACCAGTGGCCAAAGTAACAAAATCAGTTGCCTCCATGATAAAAAAAAGACACCCGAATAGGTAGGTGAGGAAAGGCATTCCAAACAGTTGTCCCAAACCTCCATGGAGCAATGTATGAGGACCAAGAAAGAAAAAGAGGGTGGATATGCTTGTTGCTAATTTCTTTTATCAGTGTGGCATACCATTCAATGCTGCAAATTCTAGGAGTTTTGAAATTATGGAGTCTGTTGGACAATACGAGCATGGATACAAGCCTCCTAGTTTTCATGAGTTAAGGGTGCCGTTGCTTGCTAAGGCAAAGAATGAAACACAAGCATTAAGAGAGAAGCAAGAGTCTGGTTGGAAGCAATATGGTTGTACATTAATGTCAGATGGATGGACTGATAGGAGAGGAAGACACTTGATAAATTTTCTTGTCAATTGTCCTGAAGGGACTTTCTTCTTGGGAGTCTGTAGATGCATCCTCTCAATTGACTGATGCAAGTATGTTAGCTGATTTGCTTGAGAAGAGGATTGAGGAGATAGGCCCTGACAACATCGTTCAAGTGGTCACCGATAATGGTGCCAACTTCAAGGCTGCTGGTAAGTTTCTCTTCAGCCAACTTCAAGGCTGCAAATTGCTTGGAACTTTGGCAGTTAAAATTCTTATGGAGAGGTTTCCCACTCTTCTGGACTCCTTGCTGCACATTGTTTAGATCTTATGTTGGAAGATATTGGAAAAATAAGTGAGTTCAAGAAGGCCATCAATCAAGCCAAGCATGTGACTACATTTATCTATAGGCACGGGAGGCTTCTCGATGCAATGAGGGAGAAGACAGGAGGGAGGGATTTAGTGAGACCCGCAGCCACTCGGTTTGCTACTTCTTTTCTCACTTTGCAGAGTTTATATAAGCATAAGGATGCTTAGCGACTACTCTTTGTTAGTGAGGATTGGACTAGGGCCAAATTGGCTCACACGGAGGCGGGAAAGAAAGTTTGTGATATTTTGTTGTCCTTGCATTTTTGGCGTGCTGTGGAGGATTGCATAAGAGCATCCCAGCCTTTGCTGATTGTGCTGAGAATTGTTGATGGGGATGAGAAGCCTGCCATGCCAGAGGTTTCAGCAAGTATGAATCATGCTAGGAATAAGATAAGAGTCTTTTGGAAGCAAACCAAGGGTACTAAAGAAGGTAATGGACATCATTGAGAGGCGGTGGGTGCACCAGATGGAGCAAAAGCTGCATGGAGCTGCATTGTTTTTGAACCCAAACAAGTTTTTCGACATCAAAGAAAAAGACATTGACTATGCTTCGAGACTCCGGATTGCATAAAAAAAAGAGCTTGAAAAAATTGTTAATTGTGATGATAATTTGCTTAGAAAGATAAGTGATCAAGCGGATGATTATGAGAAAACAAGGAAGAACTTTGGAAAGCAATCAGTTATGATGCAACAAAAAACAAAGAGCCCTCGTGAGTATTAAATTTCTATTATAAGTTGATTCAATTTTGAACATTCTAAGTTTCTAACATAGATACAATGTTTTACATTTTAGTTGATTGGTGGGATGCTTTTAGTGGCCTTGCTAGAGAGCTTCAAAAGTTTGCAAGACGCACCCTCAGCTTTGTTGTTCGGCCTCCGGTTGTGAACGCAATTGGAGTATCTTCGAATTTGTAAGCAACTAAGTTGTATTTATTTCAAGGCTGCTCATATATTCCAAGTATTTTCTGTTGTTGATTAGTGATTCATTTTCAGATCCATACAAAAAAAAAAGAAAGAGAAACCGGTTGGAGCACCAAAGATGGAATGATTTGGTCTACATTCAATACAACTGGAAGATTGCCGAACGTTTTCAAAAGAGGCGTGTGAAATGAGTACCGAAGAAGTCAACCACGGAGAAAATCTTTCATGGGCTCATGTTGACGAAGCCACCGGTGCATCACAAATGCTTCAAGGTCGTAATCTGCAAAGGATGAACAAGACGTACTCTCGACGTGGTGTAAATTTGAGCTCAACAACTGAAGGAGAAGAGCAAGGCTCTGACGAGGATGAAGTCTATGAACCTTTGGTGGCCAATGATCTAGACATTGACGATGATTATGGCCAAACGCCGCCTTCTTCTCCTCATGAGAGTGGACCAAGTGATGAGAATCGTCAAGATGATTTAGACTTAGACATTGATTGATTGATGTTCTTGTCCTTGGAAGTTGGAACATTATATTTTTGTTTTAATGTCCTTGTCTTTGGAACATTATATCTATGTTTGTAACTTTCAATATTTTTATCCTTGGAACATTCTCAATTCTGTTTATAAGATATCTTTATAGTTTATGTGAACTCCATGTATCCAACAACCTAGTGTTTCATACTTTCATCTTGCTGACATCAAGTAAAACTCCTGCTTGTACCAGGGAAAATCAAGGGAAGCTGCTGGATCTGGATGGATTGATCACACCATAGGTTCATCCAAGGTACTACACACATCACTCCTCACTTTGCTTGTTCACAAGCAGCCTATTTATTTGCATTCCTACAAGGTACATATGTTGATACATATATGTGATACAGCTGCAAATGCAATTTTATTACTAGTATTTTTGGTCACCTAATCGTCGCCTAGGCGCCCCGGAGGCAACTTGCCTCGCCGGGGCGCCGTGATAACCATGCCGAGCACGTAACATGCCAATTTTGCATGCACTTTAGTTCACAGAACAGGACAAGCAAAGGGCTTATTCCCATGGGAATAATAATCTAAACTTCAATTCAAGAAAAGCACATCAACAAGCAGAGGTTCCGTATTCCCATGGGAAATTTTAGCTAAGGTTAAATTGCCCATTAGAATATATCGACTGGTAATAAGTATTAAAACAATAATTGTTAAACCATCAGATTGAACTAATCTGCAATGTTATGCGAACACTCTAATTAATGCTCCTCTGTCATCAATTTCAAAATTTCAAATTGAAGGAATCAAAATAAGAACAAACCTTAATGTTTTGACATGATTGGATGCAATTTGAGATATACTGATGGACAAATTCTGTCGGAAGTTCAACAGCAGTAGTAAGCCTGTTTACAACTTCCATAGAATGCAGGCTCATCTCCATGTGCACAAGAACATCAAAATAACTAATAAAAGGAGGATCAGTACAAAGACAAGAGGAGAAAAAGGCTGACAATCTTGATAACACATGCCAGAGAAAAGAAACAGACAAACCCTTCAATGTCAGGAGAGTTCATAAGCTTCGAAAGAACTTCAACAGCAATGAATGGATTATGCTCAACAAGGTCCTGAAAGCATAGATCAATTCAATTTGACAAAAGACATGAAAGTGTGAGAAGCTCACATTTGTCGAGAGTATACGTACTGGAAGCTTCTGCGGTGTCATCCCGCAATGATACACTAGCTTAGCATCCTTCGCCAGTTCTATTACGACTTGCTGTGAGAAGCTGCGAATAAATTAGGCTTGTACCATTTGAAAATATCTTGTGTGTGAATGACTGCATGTGTGAGAGAGACTGAGAGTGGAGGTACTAAAAGACTTGGTGCTATAAAATTATCCAGCACCCAGGCTAAACAAACTATAGATCTCTTACAGAGGAAATGGAAAGCAAAAATTTTCATCGAAGGTACTGGATAAGTTGCCTATCAATTTATTGAAGCATTCATTGTCCCTAGCTAAAACTTATCTAGCAGAAAAATTAGAATGTAGCAGAGAACCTCCTGTTGGGCAGGTACAAGTGGACCTTTTAAGGCTCTAGCAATCAAATCTCGGATAGCAGCCCCACGACTCGTGTCAGCACACATGCTATAATCCCATAATAGCTCGTGGTTGTTGTCAGGGCTCAACCACTGTAGCTGTATGTTCAGGGCAAGTAGAGTTGTATTTAGAAATAGAACCGATATGAAAATACAACTCGTGGCCGACTATGTTACCTCTCCATCAAGTACATGAAGTCTTGGGGGTGTAGGCCGTATCCATTGAGGACCCAACCTTCCCCACGATTTCTCTTGGAGTAAACCAGCAAGAGCAGAATCTCTATCATCAGAAGCAGACTTTGGTTTACTTCCAGGTGATGATATCCTAGACCAAATTAAAAACACTAATTTCATAAGAAAAAACCAAGAAGAAAAAAGGCAAATGAATTCAAAGCACCACACAGTAACTTCAGGGAGGAGGTAGCTGAGCCTACATACCCTGATGAATTGGCACAGCTTTGAGGTACATCTGGATCCGGTATAGCACATCTAACGGTAGCAGCTCTGAAACTACTAGTCTGAGGCAGAGATTGTACACTATTACTGCAGTATTGCTTCTCAAGCTGTTCCCGTGGCAGTAAGGCCTAAACAAACAGATGAGCCCCGAGTTAAGAGGCTGTTAATGTATGGAAATAATCTTAATATAGTTTTATATCAACTGCATTCAGTCAGTTCCTTACTACATCAAAATTTAACAGTCTACCTGCGATGCAGAAGCAGATGCATTTATGTAATCTACAGCTGACTGTTTCAGCACCTGAGAAACACAGAGCACTGCCAAAATTAGCATAAATAGGCTAATCACACTGGTCAACAAGGATAAATCAAGACACAACTTCCAAGCTTTTTGACAGTAGGGATGCCCAAGGACCACCCATCAGACTTTTTCATACGTGTATTTATACTTTATCGACAAGTCACGGAGCAAGAGAAAAGACCTCATTGTTATTGTTTCCACTGGCCGAAGTCAACAAAAGCTGGACAAATGCCAGTTCTGATTTATCTGACGTTTCATCGCAAGCTGCCTGTGGATAAAAGAAAAACTAAAACTTCAAGCAAAGATAAATAATTAGCCTAATGCAAAACAGTTCCAGGAATATATGTATTTAAGAAAGTATGCAATTATTTTGTTCTTTGTTGCCATCATAAGTTAAAAAAATCTGAGAGTTGATAGGAGGCAAAGATTCAGCTGCTACTGTGCTACATAAACTAGCCAATCAAGCTGCCACACGCACAATTGCACAGCTATTTAACATGGACAACTGATGAACAGTAGTGGAGGCATAATTCATTGGTTAGAATAGAAATCTATGCAAAACACATAGACTAGTGAACCCACATTATTTACACCAAATTAACTACGCTAAAAGGTCATGGTGTTTGTACTTCAAAAAACTCCATAAACAAAAAAACAGACAGCAGTGATTATTAATCTTAAAAATTAAAACTGCAGGATCTTCAAAAACATAGGTTGCATCTCATGTACGCACTATTCCCCTAGGCGGCAGCCTAGCCTACCTAGGTGTCGCATTGGCGGGTACACCCTCCCGCCTAGCTTGTTAGTAGCACAATTCTTACTATCATTGAGATAGGATGACAATAGGAGTTGGGGCAATTTTTCTGGTTTATTTCTCACACAATGCCATGCCAACCTGAGGGGTTGGGGTTACATATTTATAGCTGCCAGGGCAGCCAAGCATATGCTAAGATGCTAGTCTCAGATGCCGTCTTAAAGTAGTCTAAGATGCTAGTCTAAGATGTTGTCCTAAAGTAGTCTAAGATGCTAGTCTAAGATGCCCTAAAGCTGCCTACAAAGACCACAAGGACTAAGACCATAAGGACAAAGCTACCCACAAGGACAAAGACTAGACTTATTCCATCATTCTCCCCCTAAGTCTTGTCCGTCGTCTTGTGGGAAAGTTGGACCATCCCGATCCTGGAGCGTAGCTCAAGAAACTTGATCCTCCCAAGGGGCTTGGTGAGCAGGTCCGCCACCGGTCCTTACCGTTGATGTAACGCGCCTTGATGCTTCCTTCGTCCAAGCAATCCGGATGAAATGGTACCTCACCCGATGTGCTTGCTCCGTTCATGAAAACGGGGTTCTTTGCCAGGCCAGAGCGGACTTCTTTGCCCATCCCGAGTTCCACCGCCAAGATCTCTCGCCGAAGAGATCACCAAACAGTCGAGCAAGCCAAAGTGCCTGAGTCGAAGCGGTGGAAGCCGCTATGTACTCGGCCTCGCAGCTGGACAGGGCCACCACTTGCTGCTTAACCGACTGCCAGACAACAAGGCACTTGCCGAGGAAGAAGAGTCCCGCTCGTGCTCTTGCTGGTGTCGATGTCGCCGCCGTGGTCGCTGTCGCTGTAGCCGACGAGGTGTGCCTCTCCAGGGCACCTCGGGTAGTGGAGGCCGTGGTCGAGAGTCCCCACAACATAGCGGATGATCCTCTTCACAGCCTATTGGTGCACCGTCGTGGTCGCTGCATGAACCGACTAACGTAGCCAACGAAGAAAGCCAAATCCGGCCGTGTGTGGACGAGGTAACGGAGGCTCCCCACAAGACGCCGATACTGCGTAGCGCCCACCTCTTCCGTCGTGTCGTCGCAGCTCAGCTTCAGCCGCTCCTCCATCGGAGTGAGTGCTGGGTTGCAGTCGGTGAGCCCAGCCAACTCAACGACACGCTTGGCGTAGGCGGTCTGTCGAAGCGTGATTCCGGAGTCGTCTTGGTGCACCTCGATCCCCAGGTAGAAGGAGAGAGGCCCCAGGTCACTCATTTGGAAGGTGGCCTTCATCTCCTCCTTGAATACTGCCACCTCCACGTCCTTGGTGCCGGTGATCACCAAGTCATCGACGTAGACACCCACCGCCAGGCGTTTCCACCATTGCCCGTCGGTAGATGGTCGCCTCGTCGCGGGCTTTGCTCGAAAACCCATCCTTTTGAGCGTGGAATCCAACTAGGCATTCCACGCTTGGTGCCTGTCGCAAGCCATAGAGGGCCTTGCGCAGCGTAGCACCTACCCTCCTTGCCGGAATCTCAAAGCCCTGGCTACCGGTGCACGTAGACCTTCCTTCAAATCGCCGTTAAGAAACGCCGATTTGACGTCCATGTGATGAACATGCCACCTTCTGGGCCAACAAGAAGGAGAAGTCGCGACGGATTCCATCCGTACACGGGCGAAGGCATCGTCGAAGTCGATCCTCCTCGCTTCACTTAAACCGCTGCGTGCCACCAAGCAAGCCTTGTGCTCGACGATGGCGCCGGCTTCATCCTCTTTAGCTTGAACACCCACTTAAGAGTGATCGCGCGGTGACCACGAGGAGATCGCCAAGCTCCCAGTGCGGTTCTTCTCAACCGCATCCATCTCCGATCGCATCGCAAGACGCCATGCCGCTGCGTGTCTCGCGACCTCTGCGAAAGAACGAGGCTCGTTGTCGCCACACGTAAGATGCAATTGCGCCTCCAGATCGCGAGGCACCGGGCCTCCAGATCGGCCGGGTCGCCGAAGATTCCCATTGTACGATATCGCAGAACGGCTCGCCGCATGGCATGCGCCGATGCGCTCCTCATCGTGGGAGAGCGAGTAGCGAACTCCACCGCCGTGGTCGACACTAGCCGATGTCGGAGCGGACGTTGGTGCCGGAGTGCGTGGAGTTGCTTACCGTGGTGGTGTTGACGAGGAACTTGCCGCAGCGAGGTTGTGGCGGGAGAACATGATCTCGGAGTCGGTGGAAGCTCGAGAACTGGGGTAGGCATGCTTGATGAAGGAAGCCGCCTACTCCGACTTCCTTGAAACGGACGTGCTCGGCGGTGAAGTCGTTGTACATCGGAGTCGAGCCGCCGCCCACCGCCTTTGTCCCATGCCCAACCTCGCCCTTCGTCGAACACTACGTCGCTGCGGCCGCGGCGCACACGCTGCGTGTCCCTGGTCAAGAATGCGGTAGGCCTTCGAGCCCTTCGGCAGCCAGGAACACCCTCGAGTGCTTCGCTGCCGAGCTTGCCGATGTGGCTAAGCTCTTGACGAACGCAAGGCACCAAGACCAGTAGGTGAGAGACCGCCGGCTTGCGCCATGCCAAGCCTCGCACGGCCCCGCCATTGAGAGCCTTGGTGGGCGGCGGTTGAGGATGTAGATACCGCCACCACCGCTTTCCCGTAAGATACCAAGATCCTCTCTCGCTGAGGAGGGCTCGAGCCATTCCTACAACCGCCTGGTTGCGCTGCCGACGACGCTGCTTCGCGCGGCCAGACGGCGCGGAGTAGTGGCGCTGAATGCCTTCATCCGAAGAGATGACGCGAACTCACTGTCGTGGAATTCGCCGCCGTTGTTTGGCAAGAAGACGCGCAGCCTTGCGCCGCATTCCGCCTCCGCAGCTCAAGGCTACCGATGGCATCCGCAGCCTCTCCTTGCTACAGAGAACCATCACCCACATGTAGCGGAGAGGTCGCCGACGTGCAGCGTAAAGTAGCATCGCCCTCCTGGTGTGGCTGGTGTCACCGCCACACAAGTCCTCGTCTGCACGAGCTCGAGCCGCTCCTTGGCTCTAAGCTCGACCGCTGGGAAAGCGGAGCCGCCGCTTTGTCGTAACGCAGACGCCGCAGAATCGCTTCCACGTGGTCGAGGCACGGGAGGCCGCGCACCATCTCGGTGGTACTGAGCCTCTTCAGGGCCTCAAAGGAAAGGTGCCCGAAGCGCTCATGCCACTGCCACGCCTCGTCGTCCCGACGAGGACGACGAGCAGCAAGGCAGAGAGGTTGTGCCATCTGCCCGTTGAGGACGTAAAGCCGATTGGTGCCTCTGGTCACTGTGGCAAGAAGGCGACGACGGTGATCCCAAATTTTCATGACTCCGCTCTTGATCGCCACGTGCGATCCGTTCTCATCCACCGCCCCAAGTCGATGATAGAGTTCCTTAACGCGGATGTAGTAGACTCGGTGAGCACTGTGCTCTCCAGACTTGGCGGTGAAGAGGACAGAGCCGACGCCCTTGATCTCCATCTTTGAGGCGTCCCCCAAACTTGACGGAGCCTCTGACGTTGGAGTCAAGCTCGGTGAAGAACTCGTCGACCGGCCATGTGATGGGTAGCGCCCGGTGTCGAGGCACCACCCGTCAATCTTGTCGTTGCTTGAGCCGCCGCCAAGAAAGGCGTGTGCTCTCGGCTCATCAAGGTGGAGGAGATTTGTCGCGCCGATGCCGCCGAGATAGCTCGATGTTTGCGTGTGCCAGGAGCAGAGCCGGCTCTTCTTCCTCCACCGCGACGTGGACCTGCCACGCCGTGGTCGCCGACACTCCTTGGCCCAATGGCCAAGCTTGCCTGATTGCGCAGAGTCGACTGCGTCGGCTTTGGTTGCCGGTGGCGCCGCCTGGCGCCTCGCGAGAACACCCGCAAGACGACCACGCGCCTACCTGAAGCGTCCGCGCTTTATGCGCGGCTTGGCGCGCTGGCCGCTTATTGTGGAAGAGAACTCCCCTTCTTCCCGACACCCTGGCGTGGCTCCCACTGCTCCCGAGTGAGATATGACTTCCGCCGATGGTGATAGGCCCCGAGGGGACTGGTTCGTCGTTGTCGGCGACCTTGAGACGACCTATCGCCTCTTCGATCGACATCGTGGAGAGATCCAAGAGAGACTCGATCGAACGAGCGACCGCTTGTACTTCGAGGATGCAACGGAAAAGTTTCGGGCGGCTCTCCTCGTCGTAGGTGTCGCCGCCAACCGCACCATCTTCTGCAGCAGAGTGTTGAGACGGAGAGCAAAGTCATCAACGCCCTCACCTGGCTTGAAGGCCAGGTTTTCCCATTCCTTGCGGCGCTGCTGGCAGGTGGTCTTGGCGCGCTGCCGCCGCCGATGCGTACGCAATGATGGCATCCCATGCCTCCTTGGCGCTTCGCTTCGAAAGCGAATCGCATCTCGGCGGATCATGCGGCTATGAGTGCATCCAGCGCGCCGATCCTCGTAGTAATCGACGCCGCCGCACCGAATCGCTTCCACATGTGCCGCGACTGGCCGCACCGCATCACCGGCACTCGACGTAGTTGGTCTTGGTGAGGTAGGCCATCCACCGCCGGACCGACGCCCCCGACAATGGCCTGGATCCCATGGTGACCATCGCATCGATCCGGAAGGGAGAGCCGCGCCGCCGTAAGGGCCGCGATCTCCGTCGACCTGACCGCCGCCGGCCGGAGCGCCGCATGGCGTCACGCCGTTGGCCGCCACGCGCTACGGGGATGCGCGATCGCCATCGCGCTTCGCCGCGCTACGCTTCCTCGCCGGTTGAGCCCCACGCTTGCAGCCGCCGCTGGCCGGGCAGAGCCGCTGAGCTGCCGCTGCGCAGAGCTCGAGCTCGCTGCCGCCAGACGCTGGCCAGATCTCTTCGCCGCCGCTTCCACTTCGCCTTGCCGACGCTTTCCATCGCTGCCACTTGCCGCTTTGCCGCTGCCGCCGCAGCTTTCGCTGCTGCCGCAGGTCCTTCTGCGCGGCAACCTCGGCCTCGCCGCAGGTTGCCGGCTGAGGCGACGAAGGCCGAGATCGTCTTCTGACATGGCGCGCTAGTGGGCCGCTAGAAGAAGTCGCCTCGCATTTAGCCGTTGCTCGACTGCTCGTAAGATGAAGGATGAGCAGAATTTGCTATCGAGTGCAAGGGGGAGCATGGGAAGGAGATGAACAAGAGATGTTTAGGCTACAGGAAAGAACGGCTCTGATACCACTTGTTAGTAGCACAATTCTTACTATCATTGAGATAGGATGACAATAGGAGTTGGGGCAATTTTTCTGGTTTATTTCTCACACAATGCCATGCCAACCTGAGGGGTTGGGGTTACATATTTATAGCTGCCAAGGCAGCCAAGCATATGCTAAGATGCTAGTCTCAGATGCCGTCCTAAAGTAGTCTAAGATGCTAGTCTAAGATGCTGTCCTAAAGTAGTCTAAGATGCTAGTCTAAGATGCCCTAAAACTGCCTACAAAGACCACAAGGACAAAGACCATAAGGACAAAGCTGCCCACAAGGACAAAGACTAGACTTATTCCATCATAGCTCACCTAGCTTATTTACACAGCCTAGGAGGCCACCTAGCATGCCTAGGAAGCTATTAGGCATTAGGCGCCGGCCGCCGGTCTGCCGATCGCCTAGTGCCTAGGTGAACACTGCATGTACGGAAGGCAGCAAGACCTTGTTTGGCTGTGCTCCAAGATCACTGACAGAAGCGATTGATCTTAAAATTGTAGGATCTTCTAAATCATAGCTTACATCACGTGCACAGGGCAGCAAGATCTTGTTTGACAGTGCTCCAAGATCCAACTGTTTAGATGGAGCTAAAGCTAGCAAGCCAAACAGGGTGGTGGTTCTCTTTGTTGTGGCCCAAGAGGAGCTCAAGAAGAGCTAGAACCCCGCCTGAATGATTGATAGAGGCTTGGAGCACCCTTTTTGGTGCTACAAGTGACTCAGAAGTTAGGCGGGTAAATAACTTGTCCTCAAAATTTGACCAAATAACATGAACTGACACTCAAAAATACAACTTCTTGAGTATAAAATGGGAACCATATATTCCACTAATAGAAAAACCGGTGCTACCATAAGTAAGTTCCATATAGATTACAGCTTGTCACATGCAGCTGGAATTAGAAGGATACAGCAAGACCTTGTTTGGCGGTGCCTACAGAAGATGTTCTCTGGCCTGCTGTAGCATGGCATCCCTGTCCACTAAAGCGCAGTCCACCTTGTAGAGCACCGTGGCACCCTGCTGGTATGGTGTTAACACTGGAGGGGCTCGACCATAGACGAGCTCAAAAGGAGTCATCCGGTGGGCGCTGTGGAAAGAAGTGTTGTAACAAAATTCCGCCCACAGAACCCACTGTGACCATGATACAGGGTTTGCTCCGGCCAAACAGCGAAGGTACATCTGGATGGGTACGATTGACGACTTCCGTTTGCCCATCCGTCTGCAGGTGATATGTTGTCGACATGAGTAGGGCCGTACCACTCCTTTTGAAAAGATCTTGCCAAAACGCACTTAGAAAGATGGGATCTTTGTCGGATACGATCGATTCCGAGAACCCATGTAACCGGACCACCTGATCAAAGAACACCTTGGCCACTGTAGGGGCTATTGCCGGTCGCGAGAGGGGTATGAAATGAGCATACTTCGATAATCGATCGACTACCACCAGAAGGATGGACTTTCCATGAGACTTGGCAAATACGTGATGAAATCCATCGAAACATCTGCTCAGACGTGCGGCACTAGGAGTGGTTGGAGAAGCCCCGCAGGCGCCCTCGTGCTGGTCTTGTTGTGCTGGCACACTTCACAACAAGCTACATAACATTCCACCGACCCCCGCTTTTTATTCCAGAAGTACAAGGGCTGTAGCCGATGCAAAGTTTTCTGGACTCCCTCGTGTGTATAAGGTCATGGATGGAGGCAATGATCACATCTACCGGTGGAGAAGATGACGGAATCAGGAGTCGCTGACCTTTATATACTAGGCCGTCATGGACCTGCCATTGTGGATGCGCCGTTTGTGTAGGTGAAAGGACGGCGTTCGTGGACTCCCGTTGCACTCCAGCTTGAACTTCTGGATGTTGACGCAAGACCTCATGCCACTGTTCTCGAGTGATCTCCAGCGGTTCAGAGAGTGCAATGCATACTTCCTCTTCCGAATGTTCCCGTGATAGTGCGTCAGCAACTAGGTTGTGACGGCCCGGCTTGTATTCCACCTGGAAATCAAATCCCATGAGTTTACTTAACCAATGCTGTTGTGGCGGCATGATGAGGTCTTGTTCCAACAAAAAATTGAGGCTGTCGTGGTCCATGCGTACAGTGAAAGGCTGCCCCCAAAGGTACGGTCGCCAGTGCCGCACGGACTTGGACGATCCAATTAGCTCCCTTTTGTAGGCCGCCAATTTGGTGTGCCGATCCGCCAACTTCCGGCTGTAATATGCAATGGGATGGTCGTGCTGTTGAAGAACTACCCCAATCCCCGTGCCCAAAGCGTCACATTCCACCACGAACGGGGTGGAGAAGTCTGGCATCTGGAGAACCGAAGCTGACACTAAGGCTTGTTTGAGGCGGTGGAAAGCCATTTATGCTGCCTCTCCCCAAGAGAAGCTGTGTCGACGAAGTTGGGCAGTCAAGGGCTCGGTGATGATGGCGTAATCCCGCACAAAACGCCTGTAGCACCCGGTGAGTCCCAAAAATCCTCTCAGGCCGGGGCCATGCTGTCACTGCCTGTAGTTTGTTCGGGTCAGCCGACACCCCGTTGAAGGAGATGATATGTCCTAGGTATCCGACTCGCTCTTGTGCGAAGGCGCACTTCGAGCGTTTGAGATGGAGTCGGTGAAGCCGCAGACGATCCATCACCAGCCGCAAGTGCGCTCGACCTCCTTTGTGTGACTGTACACCAAGATGTCATCGAAGAAAACGAGTACAAACTTGCGTAAGAACTCCCGCAATACCTCGTTCATTAGCGCCTGGAATGTTGACAGTGCGTTGGACAGCCCAAAGGGCATCACGAGGAACTCATAATGTCCATGGTGTGTCCTGAAGGCCGTCTTGCTAATGTCGTCATTCCACATCCGGACTTGGTGATAACCCGAACGCAGGTCCAGCTTGGCGAAAAGCCGCGCCCCGCCTAACTCATTGAGCAACTCCTCCACCACAGGTATCGGGAATTTGTCCCTGATAGTCTTGGCATTTAATTCCCGATAGTCCACACAAAATCACCATGAACCCATGGTTGTTATGGCGTCCTTGAAAGGACGCCTAAGCGACGCCTTAGCGTCGTGGCGGTCCAGAGCGGACGCCACGGCGGACGCCTTGCCGAGGTCGCGTATGGCGTCCGAGGCGTCGCCGTGGCGTCCGTGGTGGGCGTGGCGGCCGTGGCGCCGCCATAGACCTAACTCCTAGCCGCAGACTTGAGAAGAAGGGACTAGCCTGCGCCTGCGGCGCCGACCTTCCACCTCGGCGGCGTCGTGGCGCCGCCAGCCTTCCTCGCCCGCCTGCGGCGCCAGCTCCTCCGGCGCTGCGGCGCCGCCAGCCTCTCCGTCGCCCAGGCGCTGTGGCGTCGCCGCTCGCTGACTTTCGATCAGACGCCGCTCGCTGACCTCCGCCCGTGCGCCGCCGACTTTGCTTGACCTCCGCCCGTGCCGCCGCTCTGCTCGACCTCCAGCCCGTGCCGCCGAGAGCAGACGACCTCCGCCAGGCAAATGAGCCCGACCTCCTCCTTCTCTCGCTTCTAGCAAGACCGAAAGGTGTCGAGCTCCAGCCAAGACCGAGCTTTGCTCTCCAGGTCGAGCTCCAGTTGATCTCCTTCTCCTTTGCTCTTTTAACTCTCTCAGACTCTCAGTGCCTCTGCTCTTTTAACTCTCCAGGCCGATCTCTCCAGGCTGATTGCTCAACTCTCTGCTCTTTTATTCGCCTTACATATATGTCTAAAAAGGCGCCTCGCCTCGCGCCTTAACCTCTTAAAAGGTAAAAAGGTCCTGGCACGCCGCGGACGCCTTACCGCCGTGACAACCATGCATGAACCATCCGCCTTTTTTACTAACAACACCGGCGAAGAGAGGCGAACGGCTAGGGCGAATAACCCCTTGTTTCAACATTGCCTTGCACTGCTGTTCAATTTCATCTTTTTTGCGGTATGGGTATCGGTATGGTCTGACAACCATTGGGTCGGCTCCCTCAGTTAGTGGGATGCGATGATCGCACGACCGTGTAGGGGGTAGGCAGTGCGGCTCGTCAAAAACGTCCTTATATGCATGCAGCAGGTTCTAAATAGCCTATGCCCCCCTCGCCTAGCTACATCAGGGTGATATTGGGTACTCACCGCGTTCCCTGTAGGCATATGGGGGTGCCCTGACGAACGAACTCCATAGTGAGATCGGTGAAATTCCAATTGATGTCCCCTAAAGTTCGTAGCCACTGCACTCCCAAAATCCAATCAAAACCTTCAAGGGGTAGGACAATAAATGGCGCTGAGAATTTTTTCCTCTGGATAGTGAATTCGGCCTCCAAAGTCCCAAGACAGGGCAGATGTGAGCCCCCTGCCACCCGCACCTGGTGTGGAGTGCTTCCAGTTCGCCCTTGCTCCATGGCCTTCACCTTTCCTTACCCGCTGCATAAGCACTTATAAAGTTGTGCGTACTTCCGCTATCAATCAGTCCCAGCCATCGCTTGCTTGCCCATTGCACCGGTACTTGCATCGTATCGCCATGTTTTGGGCCCATGGCTGCGATCATCGACAGCGACGCCTCCTCCTCATGGTCTCTCTCTGGGTCACCTCCTTCCTCTTCATCTTCTACCTCGAGGTGAAATAAACGCTTGCAATGGTGCCCACGGGCATATACCACATCACAGTTGTAACATAAGCCTATAGCTCGTCGTTCCGCCAGCTAGTCGGCGGTGAGTCGCCGTTTACCCGAATTGGCCGTGCTCCCTAGTGTCGAAGCTGCACTGCTCTGTATACTTTGTTGCCACCCGCGCCTGTTCCTGAGGGACTACCCGGGTGTGCAGTAGCGCCCGCCCCGTACGTCTTCCCCAGGGTAAATGTCGCCGGAGTGAAGCTGTTTGCAGCGCTCCCGACATCGCCTGTTGGATAGACGTCGTGGTCACCACGCCGCGTCCATAGTTGATCCGCCAGCGTCCTATACTCGCCATCTCCTGTATCGCCTCACTGATCCAGGTCGCCTTCCTTGCTTCCGCCTCCCATGCGAAGCCGATCGCCTCGGACAGGTCCCGCGGACGTTCTCGTCGCACGTCTGCGCCCAACGCCGGCGAGAGCCCAGCCATAAAGGCCTTGATCTGCTCAGTGCGCTTCACCCTTATGGTCCGAGCCAGTAACCGCTGGTACTCCCAGGCATACTCATCCACACTCCTGCCGCCCTATTTCAGGTTCACCAAATCTCCAAACGGTCCCACGCTCGTATGCCACGTGAATCGCCGAACAAATGCCTCGGAGAAGTCATCCCAAGCAATCCATTGCTCGTCCCTCTGCCAATTATCCAACACCTCTTGGGACTCTCCTGCCAGATGAAGACCTGCGATATCCACATATTCCTCCTCCGGAATGCGATGCACTCGGAAGATCCTCCTGACCATCATAGTCTGGAAGATCAAGGCGCGGTGGACGGGGTATCCACCTCCGACTTCCTACTTCGCCGTCTTCCTCCCCAAACTCGTCGCCACCTCGCTGCGGCGAACCGCGATCTCAGCGGTTCACCCCTAACCTCGCCCCCCGATTGTTGTTGTGGACCACCACTACCTCGTCGCCATCCTTCTCCATCCTGAGGTTGAGGTTGTCTCCCCCCTTGGCATGAGATGCCTCAGTGGATGTCCCCCTTTCCTTTACGACCACCACTACCTCCGTTAACATGGTCTTCAATTCCCTCAACTCCAGCTCCAGTATCGTCACACGATCATCCACCGCGGAACGGCTCTGATACCAAATTGATACGAGTGGACTCCGGATGGGCCTGCTCGTACGCGCCGGTGCCGGGTCGATGGCCGGCTCGCACGCTGCCCAACAACGAAACCGTCGTGGCGGCGGGCGCCTTGGATAGTTTGGCTGTTTTCGGAGCCACCACCTGAGATTAATCTTGCGGCATCCAAAAACATGCCCTTTTCTTCCTTGCAATTCTTATTTATTGCCGATACAATTCACCCTTACGGCTAATAGATTTCCAAAAGCATCTCACGTACTCAACTAACAACTCCTAACCCTTTACGTATACTATCTCCAACTCCTGCATGGCTTGTTCCCAAATCCCGCCTAGACTCTACTGTTGCGTACGCGCTCTTCGCTCCTTCGGTTGCAATTGCTTTGTGCGGCTGATCTCCCGCCCTTGCTGCCGCAGTTGATGTCGCTGCTGCTGCCGAGCCGCCACGACGCCGTCGTCTGCAGTATACGCGATCCAGGGTCGTGCGTATATCAGAAGCTAACGCCAGAACTTGGGTAAATGGGACCTGACAATATTCTAGAAGAAAGACAAAGTGCAATTCAAAAATAATGCTTTCCATGAAAGGAGTTCCCAGTCAAGATTGCTTCAACCAAAGTTAACCCTCTGATTCACATAACCATCTCACCAAGGCCTCACGTGCAATTAAAATAAAAGTTTGTTACGGATCAGAAACTGTGAAAAACACTACTAATACGGCAATATGTTTGGCGCTAGGGTGTTACATCAGTGTAACTTAGAGACAAAGCAAACTATCAGAAACTATATAATTAATGCCCTGGCAATCATAGAACATATCAAAGAAGCTTGCAACTTCACACATGTTGATGTTTTTAAGTCTGTTGAAGGGAATAATGGGAATTCTTCCATGATGACCCAAATCACAAATACGGTTAATAAGGTTTACAGCTTACATTTAATAACAGAGGAACATATGGATTTGCAGGCTCCGAGGAATAACTCTGATGAAGAATTGCAAATGCAATTAAACGACCGGTAGGATGAAGCATCTTCTTGTCCTAGTCAAAAGGAAACACAATATATCAAGCTTCAAATTCTTGAACTCGAAGAATCTAAAAGGAAGTAAATAGACACCTTCAAAGCATGTTCTAATATGGTCAGGATAGATTAATAGCATATCCCTAAAAAAGTTTTGCAAATGCATGGTGCAAAAAGGAAATTATTCGAAGGACCAAAACGTCTTTGATGCCCTTCGAAAGGTCAAACCATAAATATCATAGAGTGATAGAACACATTTGTCCAGAAGTCTCACAGTCGTTGTATTGGATGGCAAGCTATAGCAGACAAGGGGCCATGTAAGTATCAACCAAAAGTTTAATATGTTGATCCATTCGATCCATAAAATGTGAGTTTGTGACATGTCACATGGACCACCAACAGTATGTTTAATGTGTTGATCCAAGTAGCTCTATGGAACTAAAACCAGTTGTCGTGCAACTTAATCACACAGTAACATCTGGTTCACTTTAACTAGAATCCCATTGACCTACACAAAACAAATGACACCTTGAGGTATTCTCCCTTGAAACATAATATCACATTTACTCCTAAGGATGGAAAAGTTACACCAAGATCTCAACGTTTGCTAATATGATGGCATCCCACAGAATGGCCAACTAAGCTAAGAGATCAGACACAGAACCCTCATCACTGGGTATTTACTTGATTCTACCATGACCCCAACCCACTGCAGCGAAACCGAATGCTAAACCTCAGCGATACAAAATCAGCAAAGGCACTAAGCAGCTACGGCAATGAATTCAAAATTGAATCCCAAATCAACGGCTAAAATTTTCAACATGTACGAATCAATTCAAACCTGATCGACATAACAGCACAAGACTAAAAAGGAAATGCAGAGTTTTCGCAGCTCCTCTCTAAGAAAGATCAAAACAATGTCACTAAATCTAGAAGTTCAGCGACCCATCCCAGATCAACAGATTCGTAACCCAGAGGATATCGCCCGCAAAACCCAAACATAGCGAGCTAAGGCCCTCCAAAACCCCACGAATCTGCGCTTAATCAAGCCATCCGCTAGTCCATTCGATGCCCAAACCCCAACCAGCGAGTAAAATCCCCCAAAAGCAAGCACCATAATTCATCACGCCTGGACCAACTGAAACACCATCCCAGCCACCCTGACATACCAAAACCCGATGAATCTAACTACCCAGCACAAACCCTAGGCCGGCCAAACCAAACTCCTGCCCGATCCATTCCGCCGATAAGGTCCCTGACCCAATCTGACGGCGCGAGGAGCTGGAGGAGGCTCAGGGAAGGAGGGGAGAGGGGGGGCGTGGCTTGCCTCGAGGAGGAAGCAGAGCGTGGCGCCGACGCGGAGGCGGCGCTCACGGGGGAAGCGCGCGAGGAAGTCGCCGACGACGTCGCCCAGCGGGCGCGCGGCGGCGGCGAGCAGCGTGAGGAGGTCGGCCCGCTCCTCCGGCCGCAGCGTAGGGATGGGGGCGCCCACCGACATGGTAGTCGTCGCGATGGTGGCGGTAGCCGTTGCCGCGTGAGACAGCGGCGAGATGTTTTTTTGGTTTTTTTTCCCCTTTCGATAGGGCAGTGGGAGTCGGCGAGTTGGGGATGTGGATCGGGAGCAGGGTTCAACTTATGGGAGAAAACCGCAAGATAATCGCGATTACCGCTCTTATAGGTGGATAAGATATTAAAAATCGTTACCGATTAAATTTAAGAAAAAAATTAAAATAAAAAATAAAAATTCAAAAATATTTATGTGACATAAATATCGCAATAATCGGTGAAAATCGAGAGAGAATCAGTCAAAAAATTGACTCTGAGAAACATTCAATTAACCGATCAAAACCGAGAGAAAATTGGTAAAAATTGTGAGAAAATTGGTAGATTTTTTCTTTTTAAATTTTTTTTAAAATTTTGGATTTCAAAACCATACGATTTTTGACGATTTCTAACATTTTTCTGTGAAAATCGGTACCAAGTAGAGGCAGTTTTCTCTCCTAAAAAGATAAGGTGAACCCTGATCGGGAGGGCAGTGGGATCGGTGAGTTGGGTTTGTTCTCTCGAATCTTTGGTTTTTCTACTTTACTTTATTTTTAAAAAAATTGATCACTATCCGAATAAAATTATAAATATTATCTCTTCTTAACCATAGCTTAATTCACCTGTTATAGTCCCATGTGTGTCATATCTCCATCCTTCTATGATAAAAAAAAATCTAAATTTAGGTAGAAACCAAAAAGAAACTGTGCCATGGTAAAAAAAATTAAAAAAAACTTGTTCCCGGATGGTTCTCGACTTGCGGCTAGGGTTCAACTTATCACTAAAAATCGTGATTATCAGTCTTATCGATTGGGTAAGTTATCAAAAATAGTTAGAAAAACCAGTTAAATTCAAAAAAAAAAATTTAGAAAAATTTATACGACGTAAATATTACAATAATCGATGAAAATCGAGAGAATCAATCGGTCAAAAAATTGGCTCTAAGAAACATTCAATTAGTCGGTGAAAACCGAAAGAAAATTAGTGAAAATCGAGAGAAAATCGGTAAAAATTGGTAGATTTTTGTTTTTAATTCTTTTTTCAAAACTTAGATTTCAAAACTATGCGATTTTTGATGATTTTTTTCAAAAAATCGCATATCAAAGTATGATGATTATCTCAAAGGAAACTAAGGTGAACCTTGCTTGCTGCTCGATTGGGCTTGATGGTCAGGCTGATCGGATCAGCAGGTTACCACTTACCAATGGGTTGCACCTCACCATACGATTTTCCATAGCACAAATATGCGATTCAAGAAACAAACACCTCTATCTTGTATGAATAGTTGAGGCTCGTCTAGGTGGCATTACGAATATTCCTGCCCGTCAGGCTGTGGCTTCAAAAGCTATTAGTACAACATAGCAAGACGAGCCACAAGATGTCGTTGCAGCTATCCTTGTGGATGCTGCAATCTTGCTTTGATAGTAATAAAGGTTGGCTTAATTTCCGAAAAGAACTTGCTTATCTCTAGAGCTTAGCGTCTCATGTAGAAACGGGAACAGTACTTACTCAAACGCATGGAAAATCCTATATGCCGCATATAGCGAATCATCGCCCACCCGGGCCCTTTGACCCTTTGATGGGACAGGACTTATCAAAAAGCTATTTACGTACACTACATTGAAAATAAATCGTTTATTATTTTCGATCTAATGGATCAGATTAAATAGAATTTATTTATACTTTTGCCCAGTTCGTTTCAGCTTCTGAATTATGGATTACGGATTGTGGGAGAAGCTGCTTCTGACTATAGGAGAATCAGATCGAGCCTGCTACAACTTCTAGGTACTGGACCGAGCCAACGAGAATCAGTAAAAATCAGTGAGAATTAGGTTTCAGTCAGATTCTGATTCTGAGAGAAGTTGTCCATAATCCTCTCGTTCGGTAAATAATCCGTTTTTTTAAAACAGAAGTTGTTCAGAAGCTAAAACGAACAGGGCCTGCAATAGTAGAAACATATTTAATAAATCAACGATTAGATCTAATTTCTACTACATAATTTATATTACCAGTATAATACATCATAAAATTTCTCTAATCAAAATCTTGGAACTCCATCTTTGGTTGCACGAGCCACATTTGCCCAGGGCGCTGTTATTTGGCCCGCGAGATTCATTTTTCTTTTTCCTTTTCTGCTACATGCCACGCAGCATCGAACTAAATACGTGGAATATATTTCATTTTATCTACTAATTGTGTGTTTGGTTGGAGAGTGAGGTGGAATGGAATGGTTCCATCCCAGATTTCAGGATGGAATGGCTCCATCCCAGATTTCAGGGATGGAATGGTTCCATCCCAGATTCTCAGACAGGGCCCACTGTCACTCTCACATTCCAAGTGGGATGGTTGCATTCCAGAAAATTTGTGGAACCTGGCCGTCCCAAATCTAGAGAGAATATTCTCTTTTCTAGAACCAAGTCATCCTTAGCTCTCCAACCAAACACTAGACTTGGTGGGATAGGATGGTTCCATTCCACTCCATCCCACTAACCAAACACACAATAAGACGTCCAGCACCCGTTCAATCCATTCAAGGAATGAGTGTTGGAACATGGCTTATAAGCTATTCAAACACTATAAGAGCATATACAATAGACTGACATCAGCTGCCTATAAGAAATGCCACATAAGATTTTGATGAGGTGAAAGAGAGAAGGAGAAGAGAGAGAGATAGAGAGTAGTCATCCTTTCGTGAATAGACGGTCTTATAGACAGCTTTAGATAGTCTATTAGTTGTATGAGAAATCATTATAGACGACTATATAGACGATCCATTGTATGAGTTGTATTTAGTGCTGTCTGTAGATGATATAGAGATGTATTATAGATAACTGCTGTCTATACCACTGTACATGTCCTAAAGTAACGTGAGAGGCATTTTACTTTATCTACCGGAATATGTGCCTAATAATATTATTTACTAAATCTATAGATATGCAAGTACGATCTGGTCTTAAAGATCTTGTCACACGAAACACGATGGTTTTTCGATCTGGTCTTCCGATTGCTAAAACAATTCTCTGGCTTGGATATGATATCTTTGTGCGTAGGGATGGCAAAAATACCTATGAGGTCGGGTACCCGACCCAACGGGTCTAGGTTCGGGTTTAAATTTAGACCCACGAGTATATTATTTCGGGTCCGGGTCTCATGTTGGACCAATAGATACCCAGATCTAGACCCGACTCCAAGGTAGAAGGTGAGGTGAGTTCAAAATAGATTAGCATGCACCCTTATCACAAGCCACACCATAGTGTTCAATGGAAGGAACCATGTGATTGAATCAAGAGATCTTGTGCTCAAGCCCAATTCTAGCTAACTTTTTCTATTTTATTTGAATACCTCATGCATGCACACCTCAAGTCATGGGTTCAGATTTGAGATTGGAACCGTGACTAACTTCGGGTCCGGGTCCGGGTCTAAAGTTCGGGTCTCGGGTCCAGGTCCACGAAGGTTGGACCCGGAGGTACCCAGACCCGTTGCCATCTCTATTTGTGGGCAGAGGTGGGCGGTGCGCAGGTTGTACCTAGTCGTCGCCCAAATTCATAGCCCTAAGAATTTCGACTTGATCCTTCTTTATAATAAACTCATCCTAAATATGTCGTTTTCTACATGCAAGAAGTAGATACTATTACAACTGAAGTGGGTGTCGGTTGACAGTGGAGACCAGAGTTAATAATACCGTTTTGAACTCGGATTTCGACAACCGATGGTACTAAAATTCGTAAAAAATTATTTAAAATTCGTTGCAAACCAAACGGTTTAAAAAGCCAAAATAATTTGAAATCTGGTCAAACTGTCAAGCGATTTTCGAACAAAAACAACTCGAAAAGGCTTGAATTTAAAGCAGTTTCTGGAGAAAAATCGGTGATAGTTGAACAAATAGGAAAAATTGAAAAAGAAGAGGAAAATTACAAAAAAAAAATTGTAAAATTTGTAAAAAAAAAAAAAGGCCATTAAATGCCATATCATCTTCAATGTTGTCGCAGAGCATCCAATTCATCAAACGAACCACAATCTTTAGCATTAGCATTGTTTTTCGAACAGCAACACTAATTGATCTTTTTGTCCTGATCGTACTATGATGTGCTAAGCGATATTGTCTTTTGTTTTTGTTTAACTTGACCCTAAGAGCCGAGATGTTTAACTTTCTGAATTGAGTTTCAATATAGGAGCATGAGATGGTTACCTATATATTTAATGTATGATGAAGACATCTCTACAGTGGATACAACCACCCATACAACAACGCTTCCCCAGAATGAACATGTGGTAAAAGGACCACTCACTCGAGCTCATGCACGTAAATTAAATTATCAGGTGAACTTGTTCCTAAGTGTTCCTACTAATGATTTATTGAATGGAATGCTATTTAATTCTTTTGATCATGTTATTCTTATTAGGAACCAGGGAGAAGAGCCACCAAGCACCAAGAAACTCGAATCCAAGTCAGAGGCTTGAAGGAAATCCAAGTCAGATTCGGACTCGCAGACAGCATCAATTTCAAACGTTCATAACTTTTGATCTAGAGCACTTCTGGAGGCCCACGAGTACAGGATAAAAAGATTTGCTTGTCCTCTTTCTAACGGATCTGATATCACCTTTAAATTCCTTCTGAGTGAACGGGAAACTGCAAAATAAGGGACACTACTTTTGCTGTCCGAGTCAGTTTGGGCTGCGGGCCTTGTATTTCGAGTTGTAATTGTTTGGCCCATGTTTTGGCCGACTCGTGCATCTCTTAGGGTACAAATAGTCAGCCACCGCCCCACTTAGGGTTTTGAGTTTTGTTTAGATCAAAGTTAGCGCCGCTACCTTTTCTCGTGGATCGCGTGTGTCGGCTAGACCACCCATTCCTCGTTTGCAGAACTCCACCGTGTCTTAAATCAGATTGAACCTTCATTATTGATTTCGCAAAGTTTATTTGCTTTTCATCTTGTTCTTGCTCATTCTTCGATTGCATGCAGAATAGGGTTGATCGTGCGCCGGCAAGATCAACAACCGTCGGAGTGGGTGTATCGATCGCTAAGGCGCAACCGTCCCGTGCAGTTGTAGTCGGATCGCCAACGTCTTCTCCATCAAATCGAAAAGCTACCCCTCTCATCGAAACATCGGGACACCTAAGGCGACATCAATGTACTATTGTTTTTGCTATGTAGATTATACTAAACAGAAAAACTAGACTAAACTTGTTATACTTTGTGAACTATATGATGTTTTGTGTTCCATTCAAACAAAAACTCTTTAACGTTAAATCAGCATTATCATTTAAAGATTGATCATCCATAAGGAAATCAATCAATATAAGTGGATCACTTATTAATATAGCTATATCAGGTTTATTAATAGACATGTTAAATAATAATAAATGGGTAAAGATAAAATTCAACATAAATTTAAAATGCAACAAAATAGTAATGAAATGAGAAGTTTTGGTAGCTCATGCATGCATGCATGCAATGAGAAGCTTTTCAATATTGGATAACATTAACATATCAAAATATGTTATAGCAAGATAATTTTTGTGCATGTAAATATTACTATTTGAATAAATAGTACCATTTTCGGGCGTCGTCCATTGCTACTAAATATACTTAACAAATATTGCTACTAAATATAATTGAACAAATATTGCTACTAAATATACTTCAACAAATATTACTACTAAATATAATTAAACAAATATTGTTATATGTTGAAGTAAATATTGCTACTTGACATACTTGAACAAATATTGTTACTAAAATATGTTAAAGTAAACATTGCTATTAAACATTGTTACTTACATACTCGAACAAATATTGCTATTAAAAATACTTTCATTTTTTGGATTTTCTAATTTTCCAATTTTGAATGGCTCAAAAATGTTTGAAAATTTTGTTTTTTTTAAAAAAAAAACATTCACTCCAGATGTCATAAAACTATTAATACTAATTTAAGAAATTTTTTTGATAAATTTTTTTAATTTTTTTGAATTGAACTTAACCGATAAATCTAACGGTATTTCTTTTGAATCGGTGCGGTACATACGAATTTTACAAAAACCGAGCGGTTTTCAACACCCTGGTGGAGACTGACAAAGTTTGCTCAAGCAAATTGAAATACCCCAAATTTTCAAATTAAGTTTAATTTAGATTCTATTTGCGTTTTATGAATTTTTTCTGATTTTTTTATTTTATTTGAATTTATTTGATTATATTACGGATTTTTGCCGTTTTTGGAAGTTTTCGGCACTTTTGCGCTTTCTTCTTTTGGCCTTTGCGCCTTCCTCCTCACGCCCGCGCCTCGCCCGCTCGGCCGCCTCCCCACGCTCGCCCGCGCCCTCGCGCGTTGACGCTTCCGCCGCCACGCCTCGCGAGCGGCGCGCCGCTCTTCTCCCGTGAGTGCCGCCATGGCGACCTTTTGCCCGGCCGCCGCGTCCATCGCCGCCGGCCTCGCGTTGCCTAGCTCGTAGAGCACTCAACGCCCGCTGGCCGATCCCGCCGCTTCGCCCGAGCCCCACGCCGCCTCCGTGCCGCCCCATCGCCGCGAGCTCCACGCAGCCCCTCACCATCATTGAAGCCGACGGCTTCGCACTTCTCCCGCTATTTAAGGCCCCATTGGTCTCGCCTGCGCCCGCCGAGCCCGCCGCCCACTCCTCTCTCTTTTCCTCTCACTCGCTCCCGTGCCCGCGCCACTTGCCGCTTTCTCCGTCTCCGGCAACTCCGCCGCCGCCAAATTGTTTCCACCGCGCCGCCTCTCTCCCGCATCGCGCTATGAGTTGGTGGCGAGCTCCTCCCCTTTTCTCCCCTAGCCGTGTGAGCACCCGTGCCCTAAAACGTGAAATCCTCCGCTTCTTCCTCACGGCGACTGGCGCCACGCCTCGGCCAGCCCGCTTTCCTCCGGGTCACTGCCAAACAGATCCCACCTGCCAGCTCCACCAGCAAAACCCCCACTGTCACCCGGGTCCCACTCGCCACTTCTTCGCTCCTCCTCCTCTCCACCCCGAGGCCCACCCACACCTCGCCACCCACCCCTAACGGCCCCACCCGCCGCCACTCTCCTCTCTCTGCGCTTGGCCCCACTCGCCCCTCTCCTCTCTCACGCTGCCGCCGCCGGCCCTTTGTCAAAGGCTGGCCGTGGAAACGGGCCGGCCCAATGGCCTCCCCCGCACGCACGCATTCATGGGCCAAAATCAATTTGGCGCGGCCCAGTGAACAGTAACCGTTTTCTAATTTCTATTCGGATTTTTTTAATTTCCAAAAATCATTTTAATTCTTTTTAATATCCAAAAATACCCCCAAAAAATACCCGAAATTATCCGAGAGTCCAAAAATGCCCCAAAAATACTTTTCCGAACCGTTTCGAGCCACTGAGTCCAAAAATGCCCTCCGTTCCTCAATCCGAGACTCCGAAAATTCCAAAAATGCCCAAATCGCCCTTCCTTTCTCTCTCTCGGCCGATTAGATTTAGTTTCGTTTCGTTTCAGTTTCTTTTCGTTTTTCGTTTCTTTATTGTCGTTCGTCCTTTTCACATTAGATCCGAACGTTGGACGATTCCAGGAGCCGCCGCAGTTCCCAGAGCAGGACCCGGACCCGACAAAGAGCCGATTTCGACCGCGTCAACGACACTTCGTCCGATCCAATCGCCAGCAAGGCAAGCCGTACACCTTTGAGCATGTTGAACCTATTCATGCCTTATTATAGTTAATTACTATTTTCTACCGCATTACTTTACTGTATATTGAAATATTGCAAATCTGTTTAGTTTAGAATGACATGATTCTTAGTTAATGCCGATTTGCTCATGAGACTTCCTTGAAAATTATTGAACCTAATTATAACCTTGTAACCTTAGGTTAATTAATATTCCGGTATTAAGTGTTATTATCCTATTAGTCTAGACAAATGCTTTTTGAGAATGGAAATGAAAGGCTGCCGAACCTTTGGTTCGGTTCTGTTTGGAAAAGTGCTACGGTTTGGGGGACAGACTGGATAAATCCTTGAGTGGATGAGTTCCAATCCCTACTGATGATTAATGCTTTGGTTTGTCCGGTGGCCTGCAGTGGGTATCGGAATGGGGTTGTGGATCGGAAAAGGCTTGGTCTTTAGCAATGTAAGGTTAATAATCCTCTTGAGCAAAGTAAATAACTTAAGAACTCGCTCAACCACAAAGTTGGGCTTCTGGCCAACTTCGTTGGCTTGACTCAACATAGCTCGGTACATTGTACTTTCCCTCGGAATACCTATAGGAGCAGGGTTACCTTCCCAGGTGTGGGAGATGGTCCAAGGTTATGGGGGTGAAACGGAAGTGTGCACGAGGAAAATGTGGCATTCCGGGTTCACAACGGTAGGTGACCACAGTAAACGGGACCAAGCACTCCACACTGGCCAGTGGGGACCCCGGGTTAATGTGGACCAAAACTCTACCGGATAGGGACTAAAGAGGGAAATGTCCAACGAAAAGCTATGATAACCTCGATCCGGCCGCACGCATTTAAGTTGCGTGTTAAACTCGAGTTGGCATTAACGATCCTGGAATCTTGTGGGTAAAGCTGAACACCTCTGCAGAGTGAATAAATGGTATTCGAATACGCCGTGCTTCCGGTAAATGAAGCTAAGTTTAATTGGGGGTGAATCCCGTAACCTAGCTCAAGTAGATCTTGGTGCATGTTTGAGAATGTGGTTTAATGGTGATGACTTTGTGAATGGAACCCCCCTGGATTACTATTATTATGGATTGTGTTTTAAAATGTAAAATGATGTTACAAATAAAACTGCATCCACAGATACTTTAACCTTGTACCAATATTGTGCTACACCCTTGCATGTAATATTCAGTGTTATCCGTACGACTTGTTGAGTACTCCCGTACTCACCCTTGCAACCCCGACCCCCTCTCAGAGTTTGAAGAAGCTGGAGCGTTCCAGGAGTGCGTAGATGGCAATTTGGTTTTGAGGTCTTAGTCTTTTGCTCAGGCCTGCCTGTGCGGTGTTTTGCTTGTAAGTTATTCGGGCCCTGCTGCACCCTCTTCTGTAAAAACCTTGGCCGTTAGGCCTTATATTGAATAAAAATGTTGGAATTTGGCTTTTGCCTGGCAATAATATGCTTGGTTCCTAGCAGCTAATCATCCTGGGTAGCTGTCGAGGCGTACGGATCTGCCCCTAAAAAGGCAGGCCGTCACACAAATCACAGCCTCATTGGAGTCCTACGAACTCGATGCTATACATCCGCTCGAATTCACAAGCTATGGGATTTTTTATATATATAATTCACCCTGAATTTATATGTATGTATGTATGTATGTATGTATAAATGATATTCTGCACTTACGTGTAGAATAGCTTATTGTACGCTCGGGTCATTTAACTCAGTTCGACCGAGCCATACAACGCATTAATCAACGCAACGGACTGCCCATTTACGTGGCCAAACCAACTAGTTAATATGTTCTGTATTGTGTACATGAATATTTTTTTTATTTAGTCATAACTTTTTATTAGCAGCTTTAATTGTAACATATTTGCACCAGTAGCTTACTGTCGACGAGAGGAACAAAATGATATAAATTTTGCTATAAACAATCATTTTTGATATCCAGTGACATATTTTACTAGCCGTAGAGATATATTTTCCTATTCATATGTATAGCTGTTACTATCATATAGAGGAGTAATAGACTGTGTTGACTATGCAGTAATAAAAGGTTTTATTATATGGATAGTAATATATATCTATATGGATAGTACAATCTATATATATGAATAATAAAATTTATCTCAAAATTGACAAATCTATCTCGGTCAAATTTCCTTTTGTTCTCTCATATCTCACAAGACTAGCAAATATGCATGCAGTGAGACACTCATGCATATTGCTACTTACTGATTATCGGCCGAGTGCATATGTTGGCTAAGGTGCACGCAGCGTACATCTTTCTAGTTTGTATATGAATCTTTTTTTTGTTTTAATCGTAATTTTTTATTGACAACTCGGATTCACAGAAGGTTTTCACCAGTAGCTTATTTGACGACGAGATGAACAAAATGATATAAGTCCCACCAATAAAAGTCATATGAATCATATTTTACTGCTAAACAAACATTAATTTACTATCTGTATAGTGGGATGTTACTACTATACGACTGTACAGTCTACTGAACCCTCGGGCATGATAGTAAATTAATTTTCATACAATAGAGAAGTGATATTTCATTCGGTAACAAAACTTGATTTATGCAACGTTTATTAACGAGATTTATATCATATTGTTCCTCTCATCAGCAACAATATACTAGTGAAATTCGTTCATCAATCGGAGTTACGAATAAAAAGTTATGACTAAAAAAAGAAGAAAAACAGATTCATGTACAAACTAGTAAACGCATTACTAGTTAATTGAGCACGGTTCTGATTTCAGTGGTAATACATTTCAGTAGTAAATTGATGTTCAAATAGTAGCAAGTTGTGTTCATTTGGTAATAAAATTTGATTTATGCAAGTTTTATTAGCGGGACTTATGTCATACAGATCCTCTCGTCGCCAGTAATATACTAATGAAATTCGTTTGTCAATCAGATCTACGAGTAAAATATTATGGCTAAAAGAAGGGAAAAAATATATTTATGTGCAAACTAGTAACGCGTTACTACATAGTTGGCAACGGTTCTGATTTCAATCGTAATACGTTTCAGTAGTAGATTGATATTTATATAGTAGGAAAGTGATGTTCATTCGATAGTAAAATTTAATTTATGAGACGTTTGTTACCGAGATTTATATCATTTTGTTCCTCTTGTCGGTACTAGTATACTAGTGAAATTCATCCGTCAATCGGAACTGCGAGTAAAAAGTTATGGCCAAAATAAGAAGAAGAAAAACATATTCATGTACAAACTAGTAAACACAATACTAGTTAGTTGGCCAGGGTCTCATTTCAGTAGTAATATGTGTCAGTAGTAAATTGATTTTCATTTGGTAGGAAATTTTGATTTATACAAAATTTATTAGCCACTGATCGAGCTATGTACATGAGTTATGTTCTCTGTACATGAGTTATTTTTAATATAGTTAAAAACATAAGTTGTAGTAGTAATACTGTACGATAGAGGCAGTTAATTAGTAATGTGTGTCAATAGTCAATATAAGTTACGTTGAACACAATCATTTGGTAGTATAAAAGTGTATGAAAACTATATGTATAAATTCTAAAACAATTCTCAAAAAATTGTCATATGTAGGGAATGTGAGATTCTATAGCCTTGTAAATTTGAATATCAAACTCAGTCGTATTTGAAAGATATTAAAATGATAAATTTACTATTCATCACTAATTACGATTGTTAATTTAGATTGATTTTGGTATTCAAATTTTACAGGAATGTAGATTCTTGACTCTCCTACTTATGATAAAATGTTTAATAATTTTAAAACTTGTACATGTAATTTTCATGAAAAAGAATTTAGTTTTGTTTGTCGGCCATTAGCAGAATGAATGAAAAATTATCAAAAAAAAGTTCTGTAAGTAGGGGATGTGAGATTCTACATATCTACAAAATTTGAAGGCCAAAATCAATCTTATTTTAAAGATATGAAATTCACAAGCGTTAATTATTGATGAATAGTATATTTATCCTTTTATATCTTTCAAAATGCGACTAAGTTTGGTATTTAAATTTTATAGAGTTGTAGAAACTCACATCTCTTATATATGGTAATTTTTGTAAGAATTTTTCAAAATATATACATATTTTACTACAATTATACTACATGATAGTAAGCTATGTTGTAGATGTAGTAATTTCTGTTACCAATCAGAAAAAATATTGTTTAATAACGAGTCTTATATCATTTTGTTCCTCTCGTTGTTAGTAAGCTATTGGTGAAAACAATTTGTAAATCCGACGTACCAATAAAAAATATGGCTAAAATAAAGAAGAAACAGATTCGTGTACAAACTAAAATATGCATTAACTAGTCGGGTTGACCAACGCATTAACTATTAGTTGATTTGGTAGTAATTGTATCTGTTGTTTTATAGTAAAATGTATATGTGATTTACTATCGAAGTGATAGCAATTAGTACCGAATTGATTGCAATCCAACCGAAATGCAGAGTAGGTATTCTACGCTTAGGAGTAGAATAACACTATCATGTGTGTGTGTGTATTGCCTTGGACTAATGTCGTGATGTAATTTCTCACAAAAAATTATTGAATTTAGATACAAAGAATTCAATAAAATAAGGGCAGCAAGGAGAAAGCAATTTCCAAATTCTCTATCTACTCGAATCTAGAAAACTCGCTATATATGATCCAATATTACATATTAGGATTTTAGCGTTACCATTTGATGCGCATGTGCGGCTTCTTAGTAGCGGAAGAAGGGCACGTTGGATCACATTAGCACGTCGAGGCAGTAGCAGCCTCATCACACGAGTATCCACATGGACAGGAAGAAGACTCTGCATGTCGGTCTACTAAAACTCCCGCAGCACGGCCCTCTTAGTTCTCATCGGAATTACTATATCGACTTCGATTATTCTCATGTAGCTCAGGTATGTCTTTATTTATAACTGAGAAGTTAGAATAAGATAAGCTCGAAACATTTCAGTTTCATAATCGAATAGAATTCGAGTTAACTTTTATCAACTCAAATCATATAGGCGTTGTAACACCCCAATTTTTGCTTTTTCATGAGTTTAAATGAAATTTGGCACTTTTGTGAATTTTTGGAATTTTCTGGAATTTATTTGGAATTTATTTGAATTTATTCTATTTTGAAATAATTAAAGAATTTAATTTTGCAAATAAAATTTTGTTGGAAATATTTTATTTGAATCCAAAATGTTCCAAAATATTTTCTGGAATTTTTCTGAGTGATTTGCTATTTTTAATGAATTAAATGAATTTCTGGGAATTAATTTGATTATTTAATCGCTGGAAAAACCCGAACCGGTTTCATCGTTTCATCCGATCGACCGAAGTCCGAAGTCGACTCGAGTCCGACCGGACCGACCACGCCAAATTGCTCCGCTGAACCTACCACCAAACCCTAACGCGCGTGACCGTTGGATCGAGATCCAACGGCCATGATCACGCCACGTCGCCCGAACCCAAGCCCGACCGAGCCAGCCAGGTCGCCCGAGTTGGAACCGAGCCCAAACCCCCGTGCCATTGGATCTTGATCCAATGGTCCACGTTGAGCCACGTCACCCAATCCGAATCCATTTCGGATTCCGCCGCCGCAGCTGTGTGGGCCTCGGTTTCCGCGATTTTCACGGACGCCGAGGGACCTATTTAAGGCGCCGCCGCCACCACCGGGTAGCCGACTCCCGTGCGCACCCGTAGCCCTTGACCACGTCGCCTGAGCCACCACCGTTCGCTCGCTAGAGCTCGCCGTAGTTGCGTTAGGTTTCCGCCACGGTTATTTGTCGATTCCGCCGCCGTTGAGCCCAGATCCGGAACTGCAAGGACGAGATGCGTCGGGGAGCACCTCTCACTTCGCCGGAATCGCGCCCAAGCGCCGTTGCCGTGGTCGTCGTCCCCAACTCCGGTCTGCTAGCGCCGCCACACGCCATCGCTGACGCTCGAGCTCCACCAACCGTCCGATCAAGATCCAAGGGCCCAGATTCGTCCACGTCACCCCCGGTGAGATCTCACGTGTTGATCTCTGGATCTGTTTCCAACCGTTGGATCTAGATCCAACGGTTTAGATTGTGCCACGTAGCTAACACCGCACCGTGCTAGGATAGATCTCAGCCGTTAGATCTAGATCGTACGGCTAGCGTTAACCCACGTTATAGCGTTAGATTAGATCTTGACCGTCCGATCAAGATCGAACGGTCCAGATCAGCTGAGTAGTTTTTAACGCGTGAGGTTGGATTCGATCCGACCGCTGATTTTCAAATCAACGGCCCAGATCGCGCCGCTGCGGTCGATTTCTGACCGTCGCTGCCGGGCGGCCGATCGCGGCCGCCGCCGACGCCACGCTGCGGACGCCGGCTGGGCTCGCATGTCACGGGCAGTTAACCGCACCATGACGTCACCGCTGACGTCACGGTGGGGCCCGCGTGTCAGCCATCCTCGGTCGAGTCGCGGCCGACGGTGTAGGTCCCGCTGCGGTCGCTGACACGCGGCGCTGTGGTCGAGTCCACGGTGGACCGAGCCGCGCCGTGCACCGGGTCCATGGACCCGAGGCGACGTGGCGGCTCCCGATTGGTCCACATGTCGTGCTGACGCAATAAATCATTTTCCAAAAAAGAAATTATTTATTTAATTTGGTTTATTGATTTCAAATTTAGATTCAAACTTTAAATGCTTATAACTTTTGCAATTTAACTCCGATTTGAGTGATTCAAATTTCTAAATTTTTATAAAATTGAGATCTACCTAATGGTGAATTTTATTTAATTTTTGGACCAAAGTCTTCCTCTGTAATATTATTTAATTGATTATTTAAACTTTAAACGCTTGTAACTTTTGCGTTTCAACTCCGATTTTGCCGATTCAAATTCCTAAAAATTCATAAAATCATGCTCTCTCTATTTATGGACTTTATTTGGTTGTTTGAAAACTTTTTGTCTACTGTTTATTCATTTATTGCTATTTGCACGCTTTACGAGTAGACGTTGAGGTGCCCGAAGGCTTTGAAGGTGAAGTGTTGACCCAGGAGCCAGTTCAAGACCAAGAACAAGTACTCTTTGAAGGCAAGTCGTGCTTTGACCATGTTGATCCCATTTTCGAATTAATTTGATTTAAATTACTGCATGCTAGTTTAATTAGAAAAATGCTTTATTTAATTATGGGAAATTAGATAAATGCCAAATTGTTGTATCACACCTTGGTTAATTAAATATGTGCCATGACCCCTTGTCACCCTAGTTGTGGATTACTAGTTGGACATTATTAAATTCCCAACATGGGTAGTTAGGCCGACGTAGTATGCTTAGCCTTGCCACGTGACATGCTTTGGACAATCAAATGCTAATATTGACTTAATGAGATACTACACCTGTTTTTGAAAGAAGTATCATGTGTTATGATTGTTGATGGCACGTGGTGCATGGTAATCAACTGGGGTTTGATATATAGATTTCGACCGGGGCATGTGGTAAGAATGATCGGTCGGGCCAGTTGTGGCACCGAGAACGTTGATTTGGTTCTTCGGGTAGTCTTGCCCTGGTCACCCTAAGGACTTAACCTTGCAAGCCTTTGAACTGAGTCAAACGTGCAACCACATGTCTGTAATGGGACGGACGTAGTTGATTAAGTTGCTAATAACGTACCTGTGGGACCTCGGGGTGTCAACTATACCTTTTGTGTAGTTGTACGGGGGAGCGTACCAGGGCTACGGCCAGGTACCCATCTAACGGTGTATTGGCCTAAACTTCGCCTTCGCTAAGGGAAAGGTTAGTGTGCAATCACCGGGGAGGACCACTTGTGCTATTAGAAGTTTTCGAAAGACTTTGTTACGGACACTCGCCTTTGTGGTGTTTGGCTGTATCTTGTGGGTAAAGTGCATGACCTCTGCAGAGTGTAAAATCTATTTGAATAGCCGTGTCCGCGGTATTGGACATCGCTCGGGAATTACAGTCAAGGGTTAGACTTTCTTGAAAATAACTTGGACTTGAACGGTTGGGTTTGGTTTAATAATGATGTTGACGGAAATGTGGATTAGGATTGGAAAAGATGTTTATTTAATTCCTGAAAAAGTTATTGCTCTTAAACTTGTTTCTACTGCTTTTGAATCTACTTATGTTACTTGACAAATGCTGTTTTACTGCAATTATACCCTGAGCTACTCCTTTGTACTAAGCCATGCATGTAGTATATTAGTTGCATTCTATGCATGACTTGCTGAGTACCAAGTACTCACCCTTGCCACCATACAACACCAGTTGAAGAAGAGTCTACACCAGCTTTGGAGGAGGAGCTCCAAGAGGAACCGTCTAACTAGGGAGCGAGCCCAGTCAGTTGCCTGTGGTATACTGGATGGCGCCACGAAGTTATCTTACATTCCGCTGCAGTTATTTCTCTTTTACTAAGTTTTCGCCCTGCGTGGCGTATATTTGTAACTTGACCTTAAGGTCGAGCAACCAGCTTGGTTAACTATTTAAGGTACCTTATTATTTTGTTGAGTATGATTGTGATATTTACCAATGTTGAGACTGTGTGCACTAGCGTGTTCCTGGACTAGTGCTGAATACACAGAGGGTCCGGATTTGCAAATTCGGGTCCCGACAGGCGTGATGTTACGGATTTGAATAATTCGAATAGAATAAGAGCTTATTTCCATATTTAATAATTCCAATATAATAAATTGTCTATATATAATAATATACGGAGTTTATTAACAAAATCAGTAGGTTCCCCATTCTTATGTGTCACCCTGTAGTCTCATTGTGATGTTGGCAATGTACGAATCACTATTTGATGCACAAGTCATAAGCGCCTCATAGGAGAATATTATGATTTCCCATACCACGTAGATATCATTATCTGACAAGCCATCAATGAATATATGTTCGATCATTTTGTCACTTTCAGATATTAAAATTAAACCCAAGGTGAGATATGTGTCATCCTTCTGCTATTTAATCCATTATTTCTCAAATCTCCAAAGTTAGACTAAATAAATCAAGCGGTTGACACCTCAACTTACTCAGGTATAGCCATGCACATTCTTTAATCTATCTTCTCCAAGTGGTCTTAAAACATCTGTCCTCCTGTAGAGATAAGGACAAAATTCCATCTTGATCATATATATCTCTCCACATTTGTAAATATATTTCTGAGTGTAACTAATATAATTATTATGTTACGGACAACGATCAGTAACATCAAAGAATATGATCCTCATGTTGAGATCCATGTATGTCTTGGCTTAGAGGATCAATTATAAATATCGTATGAAACTAACCGATGATGTGCATGTAATGCTCAATACGGTATTTTATAATGATTCTATCCAATAACATGTTCATCAATATGTTATCAATATAATTGTATCTATATCGCATATTTATGTTCCGCAAAATATAATCATTATACAATTGATGTTCCAATCAATTAAATGACAAGGGGGTAATTTATAATAATATCACAAACTTATTACAGATGTTAGAGATATGCCTTAAATATCCTAACCAACTAGGAGTCCTTATCACCTACATCTCGGACTCTATTCTGGCTATATAAGCCAACCCCATGTACTTGTACAATTGAACCATTATAGTGGATTTTCTGTCTCCCGTGGTTTTCTACCGAAAGGGTTTTCACGTAAATCTTGTGTTCACTATTCGAATCTATTGTGTGCGTGTGCGTGTGCCAACCCTAACCCTAACAAGTGGTATTAGAGCGAGATTGGGTTTTAGATCGTGCCGCCGTCGCTGCACTTCGCATCGGCTTCGATCTGCTTCAGCGCCGCCTCCGCTGACGCTGCGCGTCGGCTAGTCTTCGGCCTCGGCGTCCCGCGCTCGCCTCGGCCGTCATCTTCTGGCCTCCGGTTCGCCTTCGTCGCGCACCACGACCGCGGTCCCCGTCGCCCGTCTCGAACGTCGGCCCGTCTTTGGCAACGCATCGCCTCCGAGAGCTCCTGGCCTGCCTTGAGGCCGCCCGCTGGCCTTCATCTCCGGTTGCCGCTGGTCTCCGTCGCGGTCGCATCGGTCAACATGCTGTACTGCTTCGGCTTCAACCGACCGACCTCTGCACGCGACGAGCTCTCCAGAGTTCCAATCAGGCATGTGCTTGGTTTCGAGTCCGGTTCAGCTTTTGTTCTCACGCCTGTGAGTAGCTCCATCGAACTTCAAAAGTTTCTGGTTCGTTTCAACTTTCGAGTCCGTGGCTTTGCCCTCAAAGTCTGGATTGGAGTTTTTTTTTCTCACGCTAGAAGTAATAGTCACGTGAAGTCCTTTGACTTGCTCATGTGTTAAGTTACTTCAAGTAGGGATGAAAACGGAGCGGATTCGGTCGGATAGTGACATTTCCATATCCTCTCACATTTTTTTCACCCGGATGCGGATACGGATACGGATAGTTTAAAAATGGATCGGATATTGAATCGATACCAGATAATAATAAAACGGATAGTAATCGGAGTCGGATCGAAAACGAAAATGAAACCGAATATTTAGTCGGATAATATGTAAATGTCAAAACACAAGTTTCAACACAGAATCTCCTTGCTGTAACCTGGCAAACGGCATGCCATAAACGAGCAACAAGTCATTGTACACTACTATAATTTCAATGGACAAGCAGATAAGTAATAGCGAGCATAAGTCATTCATGGATTAATGGACAAAATTAAAATCGGTTCAAGAACTGGCTGCCATGAATAACTTCCATACATTCTAATCACTAGTCGGTTCATGTACAAATACACGACCATATGTCAACAAATTCCAAATCTAGCCAAGTCCTACACATCACAACAAAAATAAGGCCAAATCCAACACATATTCCTACAAAATTTTATTTGATTTACACATGATCAAAAGGAGAGAGGGGCAAGAGGAGGGGGAAGTTTGGCCTTACCTTCGTCGAACGGAGGCTTCGGCGGGTGTCTAGTAGGACTGGCGCGGCAGCAAGGGAACAAGGGGCTGGCGGCCCATAGGAGCGAGTTGACGACTAGCGACAGCGGGGCGGCGCGTCGGTGGGCCGATGCGGCAGAGGCGGTAGTGGGGCGGCGCTATCTGGTGGTAGGGAGCCGGGGAGGTTTGGAGGCGGCGGTGGGGCGGTGCGCCAGTGGGCGGATGCGGAGATGCGGCGGTGGGGCGGTGGCGATGAGCCAGGGAGAGTTGGAGCCTGGAGGCGGCGTCTAGGGATTTGGCGTCTAGCAATTTGGGAGAGTCGCGTACTCGCGTCAGCCACCAGTGTCCACACTCCACAGTCCACGCGTGCGATTTGGGGAGGCAGGCTGCGTTGGAGACTTGGAGTCTTAGACCGCTTGGCGCTTGGGCCTTGGGGTGGGCCTGCACTCAGGCACTCAGCATCCAACCGGCCAAAGCCTCAAAGACTCGCTCGACCTTCGAGTATACAGATATCCGGCATCCGGATATCCGTATCCGCTCCGTATCCGTCGGATATCTCCTCCCCCATATCCGCTCCGTATCCGTCTGCCCCGATTCGGATAATTATCCGTATCCGTATCCGTATCCGTCGGATGTCAGATTCTTTTGCCATTTTCCTAAAAACGGATATCGGATACGGATACGGTCCGGATATTATCCGCTCCGTTTTCACCCCTAACTTCAAGTCCATCCAAGGCACGTGAAGCCTTCTAGCTTGATTCAAGTTTAGTCACTTCACGTGAATTGTTTTTAAGTTTCCAAGTCCGGCTTCAAGTGGTTCACGTCTGTTCGGCAGAAGTAAAAAAAAGGCTGAATTTGCTATCTGCATCCGCGGTGTATCAGGCTTTCACAGATCAATTCCTTCGTGCATCCAGAGCGCACCAGGGAGTTTATGTTTTTCAGAATCTATCATATTATTTGATCTGCAATTTTATTCTCATTATGTCGTCCACTAAATTTGACACCGAGAAGTTTAATGGCAAGATCAGTTTTGCAATATGACAGGTTCAAATGAAAGCCGTTCTTACACAGATGGGTGCCAAAAAAGCATTGACAGCTAAACCGGCGACAATGACAGATGAACAATGGAAAGAACTTGACCAAAAAGCCCTTCGACATCCACTTCGCTTTGTCTACAGATGTTTTATGCCGGGTTATCAAGTGAGACCATCGCCGCACAATCAGAGAAAAAGTTGGAAGATTTGTACATGAAGAAAAGTCTCGCCAAAAAATTGCGTCTCAAAGAACGTTTGTACACAATTCGCATGGCGGAAGGTACCTCTATTCAGTCTCATCTTAATGAGTTTAATTCGCTCATAATTGATCTTGAGAAATTAGAGGTAAAAATTGATGATAAAAATAAGGCTATTATGTTGGTCGTCTCTTTGCCTGCTACCTTTAAACATTTCAAAGAGATTATGCTTTATGGTAATCATGACACCCTTAGTTTTAAGAATGTTAAATCAAATTTGTTGTTTAAGGAGAAATTTGATATTGATTCTCGTTCTGAAGTTAAGGCTGAGGGTTTAATTGTTAGAGGTAGATCACAGCAAAAAGGCAATTCTATTAGATAAAAGTCTAGATCTAAGTCAAGAGGATGTAAATCCAACAATTTTTGCCGTTATTGCAAGAATTATGGTCATGATGTTCCCAATTGTTACAAGCTGAAAAATAAGACAGATAAAGATAAAAGGACACAATCTGAAAAACCTGCTGAGGCTAGTCTTGTTCAAAATGAATCTGATGGTGAGGTTCTAATTATCACTTCCAACTTGAAGAATCGAACTGCTTGAATTATTGATTCAGCTTGCACTTTTCATATTTGTCCATTTAAAGAATGGCTCTCTACTTATGATTCTGTTGGTAGTGGTGATGTTGTGACTGCTGATGAGTCTCCACTTGAAATTGTTGACATCGGTTTTATTCAAATTAAAACTCATGATGGCACTGTTAGAACCCTCACAAATGTTCGTCATGTTCCCAGAATGAAAAGAAATCTTATTTCTTTAGGCACTATTGAATCTTTGGGTTATAAATATACCGGTGAAAATGGTGTTCTTAAAATTTTTAAAGGCAATCTTGTTATCACGAAAGCCAATCGAATCAATAGTCTTTATTACTTGCAAGGTTCCACAGTTACAGGTTCTGCAGCTGTTTCAACAATTGCATCAAATCCTCATATCACCAAGCTTTGGCATATGCGCTTGGGTCACATTAGTGAGAAAGGAATGCATCTTTTATGCAAGAAAGGACATTTAGATGATATTAGCAAACTTGATTTCTGCGAACATTGTGTTTTTGGCAAACAAAAGAGGGTCAATTTTTCTATTTCAACTCGTCAGTCCAAAGGAGTTCTTGATTATGTTCATTCTGATCTTTAGGGTCCTTCTAAATTTCTTTCTATTGGAGGATGTAGCTACATGATTACCTTCATTGATGATTTTTCTCGCAAAGTTTGGGTTTATTTCTTGAAACATAAGAATGAAGCTTTTTCAGTATTCAAGAATTGGAAAGTTTTGGTTAAAAATCAAACTGACAGAAAAATCAAGAAATTTAGAACTGACAATGGATTAGAATTTTGCAGTGGTGAGTTTAATCAGTTTTGTGCTAATCATGGTATTGCAAGACATTTGACTGTTCCAGGTAGACCTCAGCAAAATGGTGTGGCAGAGCGTATGAATCGCACTCTTTTGGAAAGAGCCCGTTGCATGCTTTCAAATGCAGGTTTGTGAGACAAGCGTGCTTTGTGGGCTGAGACTGTTTCTACAGCCTCTTATTTGGTTAATCGCTCTCCAAATTCAGTCATTGATTTTAAGATTCCAGAAGAGGTTTGGTCAGGTAAACCAGTTGATTATTCAAACTTGAAAATATTTGGTTGTCCTGCTTATGCTCATGTGAGTGATGGAAAATTAGAGCCTAGAGCAAGAAAATGCATATTTGTTGGATATGGTTCAGGTGTCAAAGGATATCGTTTATGGTGTTCTGATGCTCGTAAATTATTCATTAGTCGTGATGTTACTTTTCATGAAGATGCTTTACTTTCATCTGGTGGTGATAGTAATGGTTGTTCATCTACAAATGAATCTGAAATTTCATCTACAACTGAATCCGAAATTTCTGAAGTTGATGCAAGAAATGCAGAATTTGAGGTAGTTTTACCTACCATTGATAATGATTCATCTAGTGGTTCTACTTTACAACCAATTTCAGCACCAAGTGGTCCTACTTCACAGCCAGTCTCAGCATCTCCTAGTACTGATCCTTGTATTGCTAGAGATAGAACACGAAGAAATATTCAATTGCCTGCTAGATATCGTGACAATGATGATATGGCCTGTTATGCTCTTCTTGCTGCTCAAGATATTTGTGATACCTTTGAACCTTCTTCTTATTCTGAAGCTATCTCATGTGAAAATTCTTCTAAGTGGTTGACAGCTATGAATGAAGAAATTTCGAGCCTTCATAAGAACAAAACATGGGATTTGGTTGAGCTTCCAAAAGGTAAGAAACATTTAAAGTGCAAATGAATTTATAAGAAGAAGGATTGTATTGCTGGAATTGAACCTGCAAGATGGAAAGCCCGTTTAGTGGTAAAAAATTTCGACCAAAGGGAAGGTATTGACTTCAATGAAGTTTTCTCTCCTGTTGTTCGCCACTCTTCAATTCGGGTTATGCTTGCATTTGTTGCTTTATTTGACTTGAAATTAGAGCAACTTGATGTTAAAACTGTTTTTTTATATGGAGATTTAGAAGAAGAGATTTTTATGATACAACCTGAGGGTTTTGCTAATCCCGGAAAGGAGAATTTAGTTTGTCATTTGAAAAAGTCTCTCTATGGTTTAAAAGATTCGATTCTTTTATGATTGCACAACAGTATTCTCGCAACAATTATGATAACTGTGTTTACTTCAAACAGTTTCTAAGTGGTTCATTTGTTTATTTGCTGCTCTATGTTGATGATATGCTCATTGTTTCTCATGACAAGTCACTGGTTAAACAGTTGAAGGCTCAACTTAGTCATGAATTTGAGATTAACGATCTTGGTCCAGCAAAGAAAATTCTTGGGATGGAAATTCAGCGTGATCGCAAAGCTGGTACATTATTTCTATCTCAGAAAAGTTATATTGAGAAGGTACTTGGCAGATTTAATCTCAGTGATTGCAAACCTGTTTCTACACCTTTTGCCTCTCACTTTAAATTATCTTCAAGGCAGTGTCCTACTAATGAAGAAGACAAAGACTATATGTCTCGTGTTCCTTACTCTAGTGCAGTTGGTAATCTTATGTATGCTATGATTTGCACCAGACCAGATTTGGCTCATTCTGTTAGTGTTGTTAGCAGATTTATGCATAATCTTGGCAAAGAGCATTGGAATACAGTTAAGTGGATTCTTCGTTATTTGAAAGGCACTTCAAATTTTGGCTTGATGTTTGATAAGAATAAAGTAAAGACAAAGGATGTTCTTGGGTTTGTTGATTCTGATTATGCTGGTGATATTGATAAACGAATATCAATTTCTGGTTATATCTTCCCTTTATGTGGTTCTGCAGTCAGTTGGAAGGCATCCTTACAGCCCGTTGCCGCTCTTTCTACTACTGAAGCGGAATATATTTCAGCTACTAAAGGCGTTAAGGAAGCTATTTGGTTGTGAGGTCTGGTTTCTGAACTTGGTATTAAACAGGATATTCTTACTGTTTATTGTGATAGCCAGAGTGCTATTTGTTTGACCAAGAATGATGTGTATCATGCCAAGACCAAGCATATTGGTTTCTGAACTTGGTTGGCATTCATGGTGCTTGATTGCCTTTCGGGGTTTCTTGGAGACAAATTTTTATTATGGATTTTGAGTCAATGAGAGATTGGTTAGAGATATGCCTCAAATATCCTATCCAACTAGGAGTCCTTGTCACCTACATCTCGGACTCTATTATGGCTATATAAGCTAACTTCATGTACTTGTACAATTGAACCATTATAGTGGATTTTCTGTCTCCCGTGGTTTTCTTTCGAAAGGGTTTCCACGTAAATCTTGTGTCCACCGTTCCAATTTATTGTGTGCGTGTGCGTGTGCCTATGCCAACCCTAATCCTAACAACAGATTCACAATCAATTCGTACACTTGATGATCTACAACATAGTATTATTAAAGAAACATGGCAACAGAAATATCTATCAATCATCTGTATGAACTAGGGCATATTTCCAATAGAAAAGTCTAATGTTTGCTTTCCCAAAATCATAGTACATCAATAAAGTTTGCTTTCCCAAAATCATAGTACATCAAAGGTACCCACTTTCCATGGCTTATTCCTAGAGTCGTGTGAGAAGGGTTTGCTCATGAAATCAAACAATGAAATGGTGGACCTGTAGGCTACAGAATAACAATTATCATCATCAATCACATACAAATTATTGTCATCCGCACACTCTGCCTATACGAATCTTTTCATACACGTAGCATTTTACGTGTTATGGACGGTTGTCCGCGGGTGTGGAGTTTGCGTGACCTACTTGCACGTATCGTACTGGGCTATTTGCCTCACCCTTGCTGAGCTAGTTTTGTTGTCTGGTATAACCACAAAAACCTTGAGAATAGTGTTTTTATACTTTTCTTCCTAATATAGATTATACAAATCTTAAAGCAAGTGAAGGGGTAAGTAATCATCGTCTACTCCTCATTCATGCTTTAATATTTATGCAAAATTATAAAATAAAAACATAGAAACACCTCTCAAACCTTGATTTTGCTTGCTAATCTTGCTCACCTGAACAAGAAAAACCTTACCACGCAAGGCGAGCCGAATCGGCTCTTCTGCATGAGCAAGCTTCCGAACAAAAGCACCTCTGCTCCTCACCTTGAATTCATCCATTGCTACCTCTAGGGGTGAAAACGGGTCGGATATTTCCCGCCCGATTCGAAACCGGATCCGGGAAAAACCGGATCCGGAAGGGTGATTTTATATCCGGTCGGATCCGGATCGGATCCGGATAGTCAAATACGGATACGGATACGGATTCGGGGCACCCAATATCCGTCGGATCCGGATAATTCCCGTATTTACTCCGGATAGTATCCCACATTTCATCCGGATATCCGGCACTAGTGCAGCGCAAGGTGGTCCGCCAAACGCCAATCGGTCATAGACTCAATGTTCAATCCTCGATTCCTCTTTCGGTCTTTCCTCAATGTCCTCATAGACTCATCTCAGATCTGAAGTTCTGGACCACGTCGCCGTCACACCGTCGGCCACCGCGCCGTCTGTCATCGTCCACTGCGTCGTCGTCCATCGCGCCCTCCACCCTCGTCCACCTGGTGAACGCGCCCTCCGCCTGGTGAACGCGCGACGGCGGGAGCCCGGCCAAGACATGGCCGTGCGGCGCCGAGCTGCGCGCGTCCTCCTCCTCGCGGCAGCAGGTGAGCCCTCCAAGTAGTTCTAGTCTGCTGTATCTTGCGGCGGCAGGTGAGCCCTCTTGTAGGAATCAATCCATCCAAGTAGTTCTAGTCTGCTGGAGTGCTTGTGCGTTTTGGAGGAATTCAAGACTGTGGGGTTGATCCATCTAGGCGAGTTCTTGCTGAGTTGATCAGATCCGAGACCAAGTTATCATCTGTTGTCATTGTTTCGTTTTGCTGCTCTGCTTTGTTGCTGTCTATGTGAGTTAATCTACTGCCCTACTGCCCTAATTATTCAGTGAGTTAATCTATTGCCCTGCTGTCTATGTGAGTTAATCCAAGGTTCTAATTCCTATTTTTCAGCAAATTCTAGACCCAATGAGTAGGCTTAGAATTCTAGACATCAGTGGTGAACTGAAACGCACAAGCAAGCTTAGAATTCCAGACCCAGTGAGTAGGCCAAGATGTAGTGGTGAACTGAAACTAACATCATCTATTCTCATACAAAAAAGGGGGGCTCTTTTGTCATAATCCAATTTATATTTTATGTTCAGCTCAGTAGTGAACAAATGCTGCAGCACTTACATCACAAAGTATCAACATGAGATGGTATCAACTACTAGTAGCTATTTGTAAGAACTTTAACTTCATATGAGAACAAAGTAAATGTTTTCTCTATATCAGAGTTGATAATGTCAGGCTGTCAGCATGTTGCATGTTCATGTGAATGTTGTATATTCATGCATTTTTTTGCCTTGCATACTAACTATATTATCCGTTTCCGATCCGTATCCGTCATATATCCGTCCTGTGTCCGAATCCGAACTACTCCGAATTCGTATCCGTATCCGGTCTATCCGTATTCGACTCCGAATCCGGGATAATAATATGGGTTAGGATACGGGACAAGCAATATCCGACCGAATCCGACTCGTTTTCACCCCTAGCTACCTCCCTCCTCAACTCCGGCCATTGCCGAAGCCCCACGCATTTGAAGCTTCGCGTTGGGACTCAAAAGGCAGGTGCGATGGAGAGGTTGACGACGCCCGCGAAGAGAACTGAGCACCCGTGGAGAGCCTCTGGTGATGCCATCCCCGTCGGATTTGCATGATCCTTCCCCAGTTCCCCTCTATAAGCTCAATTGATCTGGCACCACCGGAGCCTGATCCGTCATCGCCAGGGTTGGATTCGTTCGAACCAGTCATCGCCGGCTTGTCTTCCTCACCACCATCGCTCGATCCAGTCTCCGTCGACCTCTGGAGCTCGCCGTCGGCCTCCATCCGCTCACCTCCTAGTCTGGTCCAAGCATCATCGTTATTGCCAACAACTCCAACCTTTTGTCCCAAGACAACTCCATACGCCGCCGTTGGCAATTGCTATCACCTAATCTGCTTCTGGAGACTGAGCAAGGGAACCAGACTACCAGATTAGCTTGCCAGCAAAGGATCCAAACATGCCATACATGATAAATCTCATCAAATTATACGATTCATAATTTTATATTTAATTGAAATTAATCTATCAATTAATTCATAATTTTGGATATAAAATGCCAGGGCAAAATCTAACAAAAAATTAGATGCAGCGCTATGGCTTACAACTTATATAAAATAGAATTTCCAAAGCATTTATAGGTTAATTTAGTATATCAAGCAAAAATTATTTTCGGTTGGCTTGGGTATATGGATGGAATTGATGTATAAAACTACATCATCCAGATTAATAGGAATAAGGTAGCTCTAGGTGAACATCTACACACAAGCCCGGTACAAGCTCAGCATAATGTGGCCTAACATAGCCTAGTCCGAGCTTCACCCAACCCCAAGACCGACGGAGTTTTCTATAGGAATTGATTATTTTATATAAAAATCATATGTTTCAAAAAGTGCCTAAACTAACTCAAGATGTATGGGCTCCTGTAAGGGACTAAAATTGAGTAGACCATATACTCCTCTTTCACAGCATGTTTGATAGGGTTCCATATTCTAATTTTTCAGTTTTTGCTCCTGATTCTCGAAGAACCCACTCCTCCGAGAATCTGGAGCTGGCTAAGGAAAGCATTTGATAGAAGGTTGGCTTAAAAAGACCATGCTACCCCTGGTTTTAACATTATCTATTTTTATCTTTCTATTTATATACAAATTTCTAAACTTTTTTACAAGGTAGCTAAATTCGGATTCAATCACAAAAAAATATCAAACAGAGCCAGGATGACAACAAAATTCATTGCCTTTATTGCATTCTATCAAGATCATTACACCAACTATATATACATCACTACTCAATTAATGGAATTACAATAAATCCTCTTGTAACTTTAACATCATCTGTGCCGTGAGAAAATGGGTGCACCTCAAATACTAAACATGGACACATACATCATACTAAATGAACAATGCTTATAATATTTAGTTTGTGATATCCTGTCACCTTTAGCCGTCTCCATGCCTTCATGCCTTCTCATGGATGTCAGGTGATCGCCAATAGCATAATAGGGTAATAGCAAAACATTCAAATAAGCAATAGGATTAGACCATCACAACCACTCTTTAGTGATGGTGAAGGCAAGAACATGATACAACTTGTGAGCCCTTATTTGCAGTTTGTTCTTCTAGGTCTAAAGCAGGGACCCAATCGACTGCAAGCCTTCTCTAGCCATAATCGATGCATGAAGCAGCGCCTGAAAGAATAAATATCTTAATGAATGCAAAACTATTATTTGTAGAGATAGGACACTGAAGAGTAGTACACCATCACAAGAATCAGTCGACATCAAGTATCATATGCAAATGCCTAAAGAGAATTGAAGAAGCTCTGAAGCATGTTCTAAGATAAGACTAAAGAGACACCTATTGTTGAATAGTTGCCAAGATCATCATTCACCTGGAGAACAGAGAGGTATGCATAAGAAAGATATTAGTTTGCAATAATTGCTATTCTCACTTGCATAGTATATGCTCTGACGGCAAGAACCACACCAGCTGCAGTATCGAGGGGACCACGCGGCCTGGCTATGGTGTTGAGGTGGTTAGCGACCCAGGCACCACCTTCCTCCCTAGAGAAACTAGAGGAGGAGGGGGAAGGCTGAGTAGGCAGAGTGGGCGACGAAGGGCTCAAGCAGGGGGAGGTGGGGCAGCGCGGAAGGGCACGTGCAGTGAGGAGAAGACAATGTTGGCGTGCTGAAGGGCGCCTGCAGGGTGGGCTCAGGCCCAATGTTGGGGCTGGGTATGGTTTGATCTGCGTGGACACTAGGTGGAAGGCGCTCAGCGGGGTGAAGACCGTCAGGAAGGGAGGAGATTCGTGCAATGGCTTCTCCTCATGATGGCCTTATTAGGGGATTAGAGGCAGCGGTGAGCATGAAGCGCAGATCTTTATTGGAAATGTTTGAATGTGATGGGAGTGGGAGAGGGTAGGGAAGCTCCTCAGGGAGGTCGACGGTGTGGTCTCGGTGGAGGGAGGTGACGACGTCGTCTCCTCGATGGGGAATGGTAGAAGGGACGTCTTGCGGTACCAGTGGTGGCGGGAGGTAGAGGGGCACTGGCCCTTGAGGGGGTGGCGACGGAGGATCCGAGGAACGTGGAAGGAATGAATGAGTTGAGGTGGGTGGGAGATTGTGCTGCACTGTGGACGCAAGGAAGGGGATGGCTCGGGTGGTACAGTGGCATTTGCGGGTAATTTTATTGAACTTTAATGGGTTCTTCTATTTTGGGTGGGTTGGCTCCTCATGAGAATCCATGAAAAGGTTGGTTCTTGTTGCTACTTTATTTTCGCTTCAGATCCTCGTGAGAAGCATAATTGGATAGTTTTGGGAAGCTAGGTATTTAGCTTAACTTTACGAGATCCATACCGGAAACTGGGAGTAGGAGCTGTATCAAGCACACCCTTACTATCAAGCGAGATGTTTAAATTATATGGCCCAAAATAATGTCAAACATATGGGGAATAAAAATGGTTACACATTTGTCCATTCTTCCCAAAAATATTACAAACAGTAAAAAAAAATCGCCCATCAGGTCAAAATTGCTATTAACTATGTTCCATGGCTCCATGCCATGCATGGCCACCATCACCATGAGAGCTCCTAAACATCACTCATCATTAATGCATGAAAAAAATCTCTCCCATTGATAACTTTCGCAGGTCTCAACCATTTCTTAAAAAGAAGAAGAAGAAATACAGGGCAAAATCGCCCGTGTCAGTCACATGTTCATTAATGAAAATTAAAATAGTACCTACATCATCTTTATTTGTATCAAGTTCTGGACACCTACCAGATTTTGTGCATGAAAGAGCATTCAAAACTTATGATGAGTGCTCAAATGAAGTAGACACAGAAATCATTCAGTAATTCGAGTAAAATCATTGACCAAGGGTGGGTCAGATCACTTACTGCAAGTCTGCAACACGCTTCTGTGCAGTGTAAGATGTGTTATACAGTGAATACAAAGATTTGAAAAATAAGATCATTAAACTTCAAATAAGTAGGCACTTAGGACGCTTAATTGTTGCATCACAAAGCTTGTCAAATACTATCAGCTCGTCCATGGGAAGAGCATTGCAACATCCCATTTGCTAATTGAGGAATTCCCTGCGGATAAATCAGGAATTATTACGAGAAGATAACTATTTCGCCTTTTCTAAGTTTGTTTTGCAACCACTCCTATCAATATTGCATGAACACCTTCAGATTTCATACAAAAAGGATCGTTCAATTCACTAACGAGGGCGCATGGAGAAGGCATGAAATAGTCCAAGCAAAATGATTGAGTAGATCAGATCGCTTTCTTTTTCGCGCGCGAGGAGGACATGAAGAATAAAGTCGGGTCTGACCAGGAGCATCTGCATGATGTGCGGTTTTGTGATTATTATTGCTTTGCATGATGAGCAACTTTGTTCTCAGGTCACTCATCTGTGAGGCACTTATTGTGCAGCGTACCGTCCAAGCAAAATGCAACATCTAGTGATCGAATGCAGTAACATTTTTTTTCAAATGAAGTCGCCGTACTCTGACAAATTGGGTGATTAGTATTTTCAAATTTTACATCACAAAGCTATTATCAGCTCCCTTCGTTTAAGTTTATAAGACGTATCTCTTGGCACATAGACCAATAGTATATTAAAAATAACTGATTACCCTTAATTACCATCACTAAACACAATATTTAATGCATATATGTAAATGTAGAGAATATAAAATAAAGATGGATATTTATTAGGGTACAAATGGAACTGACAATCCAAAAAGTAAGCTTTATATACTTGGACGGATCAAGTACATCAAGATTCTTAAGGAAGGAAAAGATGCACTTCATTTTATCAATTGCTTGGCATGCCTGCTTCAAAATCCACTGGGAGGCAATGGATGAAGTGTGTGGCATGCAATGCATTGCCGTAGTTAAAGAGATCAAGGACGGATGATTGCGTCCAAAGCACTCTGTTATGCGGAAATGCAACACACAAACATGATGACGATAGAGATGAAACTTGGACAGTTTCCGTGTCGTCAATTCACAACAGCATGCTTAACAGTGTCAACACGAATCTTATTCATGATGGATCCATTCAGCAGGCCTCCTTGAATTCCTCACCAACAAGCCATGCCAGGAGCATCACTGCCAAATCTTATTCATGATGGGTCTGTCTGTTTCATTGCGTTTCTCTCCAGCTTGGCCAGCCACGTGCGGGCTCTTTTAAGCCACGCCAGCCAGAATTTCGCCTCTTATCTGCAATGGTGTAGTCAACTACTAGCTATAAAAAATGTACATATCATCTATAGATAGTTAATAGATAACCTCTTTAATAGACTAGCTATAGCATTATCTACAAAATTAAATATTGGCCCATATGTAAGAGGTGATAAATGTCTTGGAATTAGCTATAGCCTGACTATAAGTTAGTAGTCAGTCTATATCTCTCTCTTCTTTTTCTCTTATCCACCTAAGCAAAATACTGAATTGACACCCTTACAGTAAACTGAAGTGGCACCATTGCAGATGCCCTCGGAATCCCACTTGAGTTGAGCCAGCTTGGACACGCTGACACCGGAGTTGACTCGTCGACCCCTCCACACCGCTGGGGCCCCTAGATTGAAGGGCGTGGGCCCCGCCCGAGGGAAGCGATCATCATGACCCTGGAACTGCGCGGTGGGACCCTTCGCGGCACTCTGAACTCCGGGACCCACACGTGGGACCCCCACGCGAGGTGAACTGCGCGGCCGCAGTGCGCGCACCTCTCCCGGTGAGGGTACCGCTCGCTCACCCAGGCCGGTTCACCCGCGCTCTCTTTATAACGCGGCCCCGCTCCCCATTCGCTTACGGTCACCCGTCTGCCTACTCCTCCTAAAACCCACACCGCCGGGGGCAGGACGCCGACGCAGGCCCTCGCGATGTCCGGCGATCGCCGCGGCGGGGGGCCTCCCGACTCTGGCGACAAATCCGGTTAGCTCCCCTCTCCTCTCCCGTTGCTTATCCTGGCGTGTGAATGGCCGGATCGTGCAATGGCTGCTCGTCCTGTAGGGTATAGGGTTTAGGGTGGTGGTTTTGTTACGCGAATTGCTTCGCCTCGTGCGTGCGGATTGTCGTGCGTGCGAATTTTCGTTTCTTGGGGTCCCAGATCGTGCCAAGGTTCGTATGGGATCGCGTGTTGCGGGGGGATTTGTTGCTTGGGTGGATTGTTCAAGCTGGTGGTTTGTTTTTGTTCGATCGGTGGGGGGAGGGGTTAATGCTGCTTCGCCTAGGTGCGGAATCGGTGGTTTCGTTTGGGTATCTGGTTCATCTTCTTGCGCAGAGCGATGGTGTTGGTTTGCTTGATTTGATCGTTCCATTTTTTTTTTTGATATTTGATTATTTCCCACAAAGTTGATGTGCAATTGATACCATATCTCACTGATATGATATGTCGCTCCTGGGCCTAAATGTCAATGAGACATAGCGGGGCATATCATCGAATGCAAATCAACTTTGTGGCAAATATTTTTCTACTTTCTTGTTCTAGGTTTTTTTGGGTTTGTTTTGGTGGGGTTTCGTTTAGTTCTGCGTGTCCGTACGAAGCGGAATTTGGGGGTATATTTTTCTTTTGAAAAACAGATTGATCAGTTCTCTTTTGGTTTCCTGATTTATGGTTTTCGGTGTGATATGTGTGGTTTTTTTATCTGATCTTGGAGGTGATTTATTGTGCTTTATTTGGAGGGCTTGTTTAGTTCGCTGGCCTTGAGATCGGCATCAACCGATGCGGTTCACCTGCTTATTACGTGTTAATGATGTGGCGCTTCCATTTGCTTTTGGTTTCTTGTGTAACTTGTTTACATTTTAGAGCGCTCTGATATGCTTCACCCGCTTAAGTGTTATATTATTTGTTGGTGTTTGAGAATGTGTTGTCTAATTATTTTGATTCGGTTAAGATTCATTTATGTTACATTGATGTTATGATCAGTAAAATTCGATGGCCATCACGGTTGCTTACTTGTTTTTCTTTTGTTGATGTAGCTTTGGCTCAAATTGGTTTGATTCTGTCATGGAGCAAGGGTTTTCACTTGTCTTGAGTATTCTTATGTGGATTGGAAATTGATTCTTTCATATTTGATATAATTACTTTTGTCCTCTCTCCTTTTTATATGTATATATGTATGGTGTTACTTATATAGTTATATTGAGTTTTATCTTTTTTTTCTTCACGCTTTTTTTCTTTGTTGACAGTAGTTATTTCTTTTGGTTTAATATGATTTCGGATGGTTTGGGAGGACAGGAAATTATCACATCTAGCTATAAGTGCCATCTGTATTTTTTCTTCTTTATGTTGATCAGCATTATACTTTTTTGAGTTTTTCCATCCTTGTGCTTCTCATTTCAGTGAGCTTAAGGCTGTGATTCTACATCTTGTAAATGATTGTAACTCATCTGGAGTATTATTTTATTACTATTGATTGTATGTTTCAGGTTTGCAAAACCGGAGCTGGCCCTAAAGCTGGCTCCGGTCTCTGCCCTTTTTTAATTATTCAAAATCTAACGATTGGAAGTTAGACATTGGACAGTAATATACACATTCCAATAGAAGTTGTGCTGAGGCTGCATACATATGTTTTTGATTGTATGCTCAGTACCACCGTATTACATACAAGCTGTAAACAGTTTGGCTGCTTGTCTGCTGTTTTTCTTAATGCTATTATGCTCTGTGCCATAGTTACCAGAAATGCGGTTCGTTCAAGTCACGGTACGCAAATGCAATTCAGGTTCGCAGTTCGCCGCTTGTTCTTCCAATTTTCACTGCGAACATGAACCCCGTACCCTAAACCGGTTTGGATTTGATGAATCCGTTTCACGATTCGCTGGGGTTTGTAGCGAATCCGGTAACTATGCTTTGTCCTACATTTGTGTTCGTGCATTATCATTTACTGCATGGTGTTTTGTAGTATGTATTGAGCATGTGAGCCTGTAATGAAATACATGTATCACTTGACGATTAGAACCAGGATCTAGCTTTTGGTAGACGCAAGTACTACTGCTAAAAATCTGATAGCTGTACAGTTCTCGATACTGAATGCATCATTGTCTGCATGTTAGTTTGCAACTGAATTCCTGAACCTCTTTCTCCCCATTGATTAAGACTATGATTAACAATTAATTAGCATTGTTCTATTCTGCAGTGGAATTTTCAATTGTTATCATAATACATAAAAATTTGTTCAGACTATTTTATCTAACTGTGCATAAGCCTGTCCTATATCCAGGGGGTGGTTGGGAGACTATCGAGAAGAGGTCGAAGAAATCAGGGCAAGCAGTTGGGAGGGGACAATGGGCACCATGGAGTTCCTCTTCAAATGCTGCACCTACTACAGCATGGAATGGCAATGGATCTTCACGCCCTTATGGAAACAACTGGTCTCCCTCTGATCGTAGGCCTGCTGCCAGAGGCAATCCTAGGCCACCATCACAAACTAAGTCTACAGAAGCAGAATTGCAAGCACCACACCCAGTTGTGACTCCACCTCTAGCGCATGGTTGGCAGTGGGCATCCAGGTCTTGCACACCTGGTTCTGACAGCAAGAAGGATGATGTTCGATCATCTGGCTGTGCCCCTGAAATGGACAATGCTGAAGATGACAGTGTATCAGACGATGATAATGATGATGATATGAGTGATGATATGAGTGATGGTTCTGATTCTGATGCAACCGAGAAAAGTTTTGAGACTCGAAAAACAAACAAGTGGTTCAAAAGTTTCTTTGAAGTCTTGGAGACCTTAAGTGTGGAACAGATAAATGAACAGACTAGGCAATGGCATTGTCCAGCATGCAAAAATGGACCTGGGGCAATCGACTGGTACAAAGGGCTGCAACCTTTGATGACTCATGCTAGAACAAAGGGTTCTACAAGGGTGAAGCTCCACAGAGAATTGGCTGCGTTGCTGGAAGAGGAGCTTTCTCGCAGGGGAACTTCAGTGATACCATCTGGTGAGCAATTTGGGAAATGGAAAGGATTGCGAGAAAGCACTGACCGAGAGATAGTATGGCCACCAATGGTTATTGTTATGAACACCTTATTGGAAAAAGATGACGATGATAAGGTGATGCATTTTCTGTCTTTACTGTCTTTACCTCTGCCAACAGCCCAAGGCATAATTTGCTTTTTATATCATTTAGTGTTGTATCTGCAAGTTCTTGTCTTCTGGAAGTTATGTTTAAACTTGTTCACATATTGACTACGGTTCTGTGTTGTAGTGTTCTTTTCTTCTGAATGATGTTGAATTTTAAGTATAGATGTTACACTTGGATTCTCTGTACCCTGAACTATAATAATAATTTTATACCTGTGTGCTATTCTTTCTCTAATTTCTAAACTTATAGCAAAACTAAAGGAACAAACTGTTTTATTTTCTTGCTTATTCTTCTGCCTCTATTTAGAGCATTTGACTGCTATCTGCCCATTTCTCTGTCACTCAATAAGTGCAATGTACTTCCTACGTGCAGCAGTTACTATGAAAAATGTGTTGACTTAAACATTATATGGTTGTTTTATGCACTCCAATGTTGATCCTCTTCATCATCTTTTATTTATTAGTATTCTTATTGAGTTAGTTACAAGTTGTGTGAGAAAATATTGTTTTTAGGGTTGAAGGTTTAAAATACTACAGTATTCACATAACATGAGACTGGAGGCTAACCTGCTATGATTTTTCTTTACTATAGTTTGCTTGCACTTGTGCTTCAATGAAATGAGCATAAATATGTGTTTCTACTGGGTTGACTAGGTATAGTTGGTGCAACCAGCCAGTTGAAGTTCATTTGTAAAAGAACGTCTATTTGATCTACTTTTTCAAGCTGTTTACAATTATGCATTCTTATTTCGCTATTCTTTGACCCTCTAGTGGAAAGGCATGGGAAACCAAGAGCTCATTGATTACTTCAGTGAATATGCTGCGACCAAAGCACGCCATGCCTATGGTCCATGTGGGCACCGTGGCATGAGTGTGCTAATATTTGAAAGCTCAGCTGTGGGCTATATGGAGGCAGAACGTCTGCATAGGCACTTTTTTGATCAAAGAACAGACAGGGAGTCGTGGCAGAATCACAGGGTTCCATTCTTACCTGGTGGGAAAAGACAACTATATGGTTTCTTAGCAAGAAAAGAAGACATGGAGACATTCAATAAACATTGCCAGGGTATACTGTTTAACTTCTGTTCATGCAGTTAATGCTTTCGCTTCTGTGCAATTGCTCATTAATATAGTAAATGCCTGGCTTTTGATGAAGTTTTGTTGCCTAATTCTTTCTTGCACCAATGATGATTCCTATGGATGGAACATGATACACATGTGAAGCTGCATATTTCTGTTCTTCCCATGCATTGACATGTTACCATGGTTGGTTCTTCCCATGTTCATTTTATGTTACCTGATGATAATATATGGACCTAGTGAGAACATAAAAAATTTATTTGAAGCTGAGTACCACAGACATGTTTAGTTTTCTGATGTTATTTGATTATAAATCTGATCGTTGCCACCGTCTATTTGTGTAGGAACCTTTTGGGGATTGGAAACTGTGCCTATTTATCACAAAATACATTTTACTAGCCCTACCGTCCAGTGATTTAGTCTTAATGCCCCCATTTCATGCGCTACCTCTGTTCTTTTTTACTTAGTTGTTTCAGGCATTGACTCAGTCTCCAAGACACATCTTTGACCATTACTTTTTTCAAATTTTATTTTAGTAAACTTATTAAAAATATAATGATACGAAGGCATTGGCAAATCTAGTAATATCATTTTCACATGACAAATCCAAATACTTTTGCGGATATTAGCAGTAAAAGTTTTAAAAAGTTGACTGCACATTCTTAATCGATATGTAATAAAGACGGAGGGAATAAATTTTTGTTGGAAATTTCTCATTGCATCTTCAGTAGGATAGCATTCTGGTACTGGATCATGTGATGCTTCAGAATGCACGAGTATTTATTTCATCCTAATTAAAAATAAGAAACCAGCCAATTCTGTTCGTAAGAAGAAAGATTGGCAGATCTATTCTGTACTTGATAAGTGCCACTATGCAATAGGTAGCTTGGCCAATTTGGAGAAAAGCAAAGGATAGAATAGAACGCATACGGCATACCCTCTTTGTTTATCATTCAGATCACCTGTACCTTTGGAATTTTGTTTCTTCCTTGACTGTCGCATCCTCTCATCATTTATTTTCTTTACAAAATTACAACAGGCATGGGTTCTGCATCCCTGGGGTCATCCATAGTGCATTTCCAACATATTCCACAAAATTCGTTGCTTGCAAAAATGTCATACGCATTATATTTGCAGCATGATAAGGGGTCGTAATATTTTGTACACTTGGAAGCATGTGCTCACTAAGTAATGACGACTGTTCTAATTGTGAGGGTGTTCAACTATCGTTATTTATGAGTGTTGGTTTTGTAATATCCCGATCCATTAATGTGAAGACTCATGTGGAGTGGTGATGGGATTAGTGTCGGGACCTGAATCTGCAAATTCGGACCCTCTGTGTATTCAGCACTAGTCCAGGAACGCGCTAGTGCACACAGTCTCAACATTGGTAAATATCACAATCATACCACTCGATACTAATAAAGTACTTTAATTAGATAACCAAACTGGTTGCTTGACCTTATGGTCAAGTTACAAATATACGCCTCGCAGGGCGAAACTTATTAAAAGAGAAATAATAGCAGCGGAAAAATAAGATAACATCGTGGCGCCATCCAGTATACCACAGGCAACTGACTGGGCTCGCTCCCTAGTTAGACGGTTCCTCTGGAAGCTCCTCCTCCAAAGCTGATGTAGTTTCCTCTTCAACTGATGTTGTATTACGGCAAGGGTGAGTACTTGGTACTCAGCAAGTCATGCACAGAATATAAGCTAATATACTATATGCATGGCTTGATACAAAGGAATAGCTCAAGGTATATTTGCAGTAAAGAGCATTTAACAAATAATATAAGTAGATTCGAAAGCAGTAGAAACAAGTATATCACTAATAACTTTTCCAGGAGTTAAATAAACATCTATCCAAATCCTAATTCACATATCCATCAACATCATTATTAGTCCAAACCCAACCTTTCAAGTCCAAGTTGTTTTCATGAAAGTCTAACCCTTGACTGTAATTCCCGAGCGATATCCAATACCGCGGACACGGCTTTTCGAATAGATTTTACACTCTGCAGAGGTTATGCACTTTACCCACAAGATACAGTCAAACACCACAAAGGCGAGTTTCCGTAACAAAGTCTTTCGGAAACCTCTAACAGTACAAGTGGTCCTCTCCGGTGATTGCACACTAACCCTTCCCTTAGCGAAGGCGAAGTTTAGGCCAATCCATCGTTAGATGGGTACCTGGCCGCAGCCCCAGACGCCCCCCGCATAACTACACAAAAGGTATAGTTGACACCCAGAGGTCCCACATGTACGTTATTAGCAACTTAATCAACTAGGTCCGTCCCATTATGGACATGTGGTTGCAAGATTGACTCAGTTCAAAGGCTTGCAAGGCTAAGTCCTTAGGGTGACCAGGGCAAGACTACCTGAAGAACCAACACAACGTTCCCGGTGCCACAACTGGCCCACCCGATCATTCTTGCCACATGCCCCGGTCAAAAACTATTTATCAAACCCCAGTTGATTACCATGCACCACGTGCCATCAACATCACAACACATGATACCTTTCCAAAACAGGTTCAATATATCATTAAGTCAACGTTAACATTTGATTGTCCAAAATTATGTCATGGGCACGTAGCAGGTCTAAACAATATACTACAACGGTCTAATTTCCCATGTTGGCAATTTAATAATGTCCAACTATTTAAACCTCAACTAGGGTGACAAGGGATCATGGCATATAATTAATTAACCAAGGTGTCATACAACGATTTGGCATTTATCTAATTCCCATAATTAAATATAGTATTTTCTAATTAAACTAGCATGCAATACATTGAATCAAAATAGATTTCAAAATGGGATTAACATGGTCAAAGCACAACTTGCCTTCAAAGAGTACTTGTTCTTGGTCCTGAGTCGGCTCCTGGGTCAACAATTCACCTTCGAATCCTTCCGGCACTTCAATGTCTACTCGGAACGCGTGCAAATAGCGACAAATGAATAAAACAGTAGACAAAAAGTGTCCAAACATCCAAATGAAGTCCATAAACAGAGAGAGCATAATTTTATGAATTTTTAGGAATTTGAACCGGCGAAATCGGAGTTAAAACGCAAAAGTTATAAGCGTTTAAAGTTTAAATAATCAATTAAATAATATTACAGAGAAAAACTTTGGTCTAAAAATTAAATAAAATTTACCATTAGGTAGATCTCAATTTTATACAAATTTAGAAATTTGAATCACTCAAATCGGAGTTAAATTGCAAAAGTTATAAGCGTTTGAAGTTTGAATCTAAATTTGAATCAATAAACCGAATTAATTAAATAATTTCTTTTCGAAAATGATTTATTGCGTCACCGTGACACGTGTCAAGATCCGATTGGTCCACGTGGACTTGCCGACGCCAAGACCGGCCGAACCCACCGATGACGCCAAGATGACGTCACCGCTGACACGTGGCAAGACCGGATGCCGCCACGTGTCCGTCACGGACGCGTCCACGCGGCGCCGGTTCTGCCGCCGACATGCGGGCCCCACTGACACGCGGGCCCCGCGTGTCAGAGACAAGTTCCACGCGAGGGCGCCGATCACGGGCGGCCACGCCTCACCACGTGGTTAGATCTCGGCCGCTGATTTGAAAATCAACGGCCAGATCGACCGTTATCACGCGTCTTTGGAGTGAACGCGCGGTCTACGCCGTTGGATCTAGATCCAACGGTTGAAAACGACGTTAACCCGTGAACGCGTGGATTACGTTACGGGTGACGTGGCCGATCGTGGGCCGTTGGATCTCGATCCAACGGTCCAGATCCGATCTGGGTTCTAGGGTCTTGGATTGCACGTGGGCTCACCTGGATCGTTGGATGAAGATCCGACGGTTCACCGAGCTCGGGGACGGCGATGGCACGCGGCGGCGCTGGGTGGCCGGAGCCGAGGACAACGTCCAAGCCAACGGCGCTCCGGGGCTTCTCCGGCGAGGTGAAATGTCGCTTCCGGTGTGCCTCGTCGCGGGGAGTTCAAACCTGGGGTCGGCGGCGGCGGAGGACGGCGGACGGCGGCGGAACAAAGCGAAAACCGTGGCGGAGAAGGGAGCTACTACGGCGAGCGATTGCGGCTAAACGGCGGCGGACTAGGGTTTTGGGTGCGCACGGAAAAGGGTAACCTCGGGCGATGTCCCACGCATTAAATAACCCCGGGATGCGCACAAATCGGAACCCTAACGGAACACGGCGGCTACGCGACGAAGGAGTCCGACCCGGACTCGGGCGGAGACGAAGGCGGGCAGCCGTCCACGTGGCGCGATCAGCGGCCACGATGGCGCGGGCGAGATCGGATCCGGTCGGATCGGTGCGGTTCATCGTGGGCCGTTGGATCTTGATCCAACGGTCGCCGACGTTGGGGCTCTACCGACTGATGCAGCTCGATGCAGGCTCGAGTTCGACTCGAGTTCCGACTTCGGTCGGATGAACAAGATTTCGACCGAGTTGATTTTCCAAATGATTAAATATTCAAATTAATTCTCGGAAATTCATTTAATTCATTAAAAATAGCAAAAGACTCAGAAAAATTCCAGAAAAATTCTGGAAAATATTTTGGAACATTTTGGACTCAAATAAAATATTTCCAACAAAATTTTATTTGCAAAGTTAAATTCTTTAATTATTTCAAAATGGAATAAATTCAAATAAATTCCAAATAAATCCAAATAAATTCCAGAAAATTCCAAAATTCACCAAAGTGCCAAATCACACTTGAATTTAAGAAAAGCAAAATTTTGGGGTGTTACAATTAGTCCCACATTGCTTGTATAAAGTGAGTTGTAGTAGTATGTAATGCCTGTTGGGTCAATATAGCACCTCTATGTTTACCCTTTTACGCGAAGTGAGGCCAAAAGTATAAGCGGGGTGCTATGTGTGCACAGGTCCGCCCTTATGGATGAGCTGGGCACTGAGCGAATTGGGCCAAGGTGTTTCAAATGGTATTAGAGTATCAACCTTTGTTGCACGGGTGTGTATGGGACAGGGGCGCGTGTGGGCCCGGAGTGGTCACATGGCATGGCATATGTGCTGGCACTGGACGCACGGCCGTGTATCGAGGGGTGGTTTTGGGTATCTGCCATGTATACGGTGTACTGCTAAGGGCATCAATCCTTTCGGGGGGGTGAGTGTAATACCCTGACCCGTTAATGTGAAGGCTCATGTGACCTGTATGGAGCAGTGGTGGGATTAGTCCCACATTGCTTGCATGAAGTGAGTTGTAGTAGAATATAATGCCCGTTGGTTCCAAAAATAGCACATCCGAGTTAACTCTTTTACACAAAGCGAGGATGAAAGTACAAGTGGGGTGCTATGCATACGCGGGTCCACCCCACGGTGGGCTAGAACATTGAGCGAATTTGGGCCAGGGTCTATAAGCTATCTTTCCTTTTCTAGCCTGCTTAGTCCTTATTTGTTTAGGCTTAGGTTTTGGCTTATAGTTTAAAGCCAGCTTTTGAGCTTAAACAGTTTTAAAGCAATCCGTTTTTATATGTGGTAGAGTTGGGTAATTTTGCCTTAACTTCAGTAGCATTAGTCTAAAACGAACCTGCAATAAGTCAAAAAAACATCTCTCCGGTAGCTTTTGGCTTTTAGTTATATGGAGGCTTATGGCTTTTGAAAAACCCATATAAAAAACACCTCTCTAGTAGCTTTTTGGTTTTTAAGCGGGTGAAAAAGCCCAAACAAATAGGACCTTAACCTAAGAAGTAAGAAGGCCAAGAGTCGTCATGGTGATGGCTTAAACAGTGTCATTTTTTTTAAACTGCATCAATTTAGTGGATGGAAGAAAGATGCTCTAGCCTGCAGACTTCTTTATTTTTCTGAGACCAATCAGTTTCCTGAGGTTACTTTTGGTTTAGTGACCTGATGATAATTGATGACTAAAGATTTTTCAAAGCAATGCTTCTTTATCCCTCAATATTGACTTACATTTTCTATTGTGTTTGTCAAAACAAAATGCATCGCACGCACATGCTGTTAATGAATTTTCTTCTCTAGTATGAACATTGAACATGTCCTTTGGGGCTTGTTTATGAAAATCAGGTCTGCAAGTTCAATGAATACCTAAGTATTGCCAAAACAAAATGCATAACCAACCCATGCAACCTGTCATGCATCTATTGAACAGAACCTTCAATTAACAGAGTACCGTATTTATTGTATGATAGTTTTAACATAAATGTTTGATTATAACATTCAGGAAAAAGCCGCCTGAAATATGAGATGAGATCTTATAATGAGATGGTAGTGGTCCAGATGAAACAGATGAGTGAAGACAACCAGCAACTGAATTATCTGAAGAACAAGATGGTTAAGACAGAGCAACGCTCTAAAGTAGTAGAAGAAACCCTGGGTGTTATAACCCAGAAACTTCGAGAGACTATGGAAGAGAATATATTCGTCAGGAGTAAAGCCAAAGAGAAGCACTTGGAGTACGAACAGGAGGTAATGATTGGTTAAAGGATACCCTAGTGAATATGTTTTCTCTGAAGGCAAATACAAACATCAAAGAAAATGTTTTATTTGCGAAACTCTGTATGTCAATGACTCAACATTCGTTAGAAATTTGCTGGGAGGGTCGGTTTTCTGCAATCCATTACTTTTGACATATAGACATAAAGTTCATATTGCCATTGGTCTCATTGTTACCCTTTTCCTTGTTTTGATTTCATTTCCTTTAGTTCACCTTGTGTGTGTATGCTTTGCAGATGAAGTTCCAGGAAAAGTTTTTCCATGATCAGATTGAAAGAATTCACAAGGCCACAGAGGAGAAAGAAAGGGCGTATGAGAAGATGCTGCAGGAGGAACGAGCGAAAGCTCGACGATGTGATGTGGATTCTGGAACTACTGAAGATCGCAAGCTAAGGTGCACAGCTAATACGTGGTTGGATGGTTCTGTGCCATTCGGCAACTAGGAAATATGACCCTAGTGATGGTTCCTCTACCGAGCTAATCTTGGAATGCTCAACATCAATGTTTAACTTGTCAAGATTGTTTTTTCCCCTTCAACCATGCCCATGTATTTGTCGTCTCCTTTTTTTGCTAAATAGTGAAATGTGATCCTGTGCAGGAAGGAACAGATACAACAGTTCATAGATTGCCAGGTAAAGGACGTGGAGGAGCTCGAGGCTGAAAGAGATGAGCTGATAAAGGAACACGAAGAGAAAAAGGTAAAGCTCAAGACAGAGTACATGGCAAAGGAGGTAGAGCTCGAGAAGGAGCTCGACGCTGCTCTCACTGCTCTGATGGAGAAGCACAAGCCAGACAGCTTCCAGGCCTCCACCAGCGCGTGAAGAGCTACGGCTTACCCTACATTTCCAGCTCTGAACTATCTCTAAGATGCTCCATCTCGTAAGGACTTATCAGACTTCTATAGACGCAAAAACATCAATGTGTGGTGGCTGCATGCGTCATTTGGAAACCAGAACCTGTACCGTGTTAGCATGTGCTACCCATCTCTTATGACTGCGCGCGTGGAAACCCCTACTATAACATGTCTAGTTTGTCTTAATTACCCTGCTTTGCTTCAACCTAGCTTCTAACAGAGTCTCTGATAGCCAAAACCCAATTTGAGCTAAGTACATGCTACAGCGGTATCCATTGATCTACAAACCGTCCTGCCTAGTGAACTGTAGTAGGAGATGAAGTTTTACCTGTCACCAACGTTGGCACGGCTGGTGTGCTAGGCGGTTCAACTGAGGACGACGATATCGTTGTCACCAGCAAGGTTTGAAATTTTGCTTTCGGATGCTATCTGAAATCTGAAATTTTGAAAATTTTTTGGTATTTCAGATGAATTCAGAAGCTAAATTTGAAGTCCGGTATTTTTATGGGCAGCAAAACTAAAATTTCGGTTGAAATTATTGAAGTTTCGGTGAAATTGATTGAAATATTGGTCCTTCAGTATTTTTGAGGGTGTTAGAGCCAAAATTTTGACGCAGCCCTGCCAAATGGTTTAGCAAATTTGAATTTCGGTATTTTTGAGAGCGGCATAGCTAAAATTTTGACGCAGCCCTGCCAAATGGTTTCCCAGTGCTATAAAAAACTATCTTTCTTGGCGTTTGTGTATACTTCTTGTCTTCTTGCATACTCCCTGCTATGTAAACAAAAAAAAAAAGGCGTTGGAACACGACTCTAACCAGGGTCACTGGGGGGGGGGGGGGTTGAAAGATCACCGTCCTAAACATCTTTTTTACGTGTTTTCTCGTGCTACTTGAATACTACTGCTGCTATCCCTACAAGGCATTACAAATCTTTTAAAAAAAAAAAATGCTAAACCCGGTCTCAAAAGATCATTGTTTCAGTCTATCCCACTGAGATAGATAATCTTGGCTCTGCACGAAAATCAAAATTTCGGCTGAGATTACCGACATCCAGGGTTCAACTTTCCGAACGAAATTCGCGACCGCTCGCATGCGAAATGGAAAACTGGTTTGAATTTCGCTCAAATTCAAATTTAAATTCAAAAAATTTGAAAAATTTGAAAAAATTTATCCATAATTAGTATTAATAGCCTTATGACCTCTGATGTGAATATTATTTAAAAAAATAAAGTTTGAAGACGTTTTTGAGCCATTCAATTTATTTAGTAGCAATATTTGTTGAAGTATATTTAGTATAAATATTTGTTGAAGTATATTTAGTTGTCAAAATCTCCAGTTTAACTTGTTAACAATCAATATAGAATTATATGAGACCTCTAGTGATAAACCGTCTATCATTTTTTTCTATTATTTTGAGAAAGAGTCATATCATAACTAAATATTCAACATGAATACAAGTATTAAACAATCAATAAATGAAAATACATTGTTACAGGATCTGCTTCAGCTTACAAAAATCATAGTTGATCAAATAAGTGCAACATTTGAATCAGAATTTTAGATTACACCTCCACAACACACTGCATGTTTCAATATTTATTCAATTATATTTAGTAGCAATATTTGTTGAAGTAATTCTTCAAATATTATTTTGGCCTTTAATGGCCTTTTCCAAATTTTACAACAATTTTTTTTACAATTTTTCCATATTTTTTCTTTATTTCCCCCATTTTTCCAACCCAGCGGTTTTCGAGTCTTTTCGAGCAAATTTTGAGTCTTTCCGAGGGGTTTTCGAACCCAGCGGTTTTTCAAGTTTTTCGAGCGAATTTCGAGCCTTTTCGAGCGAATTTCGAGCCATTTCGAGCGAATTTTGCTCGGAGGTTTCGAGACTTTTCGACTAGATTTCAAATTCATTTGACTTTCGAACCAAGCGGTTTTTGCGAATTTCGATTCGAATTTCGCGAATTTCGATACCGCCCGGATGTCGAAATTTGGCTTCGAAACGGAAAGTGAAACCCTGCCGACATCTCACAGGATTTTGAACTATGGTTACCAGTCATGAATAGGAACCCGTTGTGCACTTGTTCAGCAATTAGAACGCAAACTTTTTCTAGCCGAAGACAGTTTTTCTTCTTCTTTAGAATGTAATTATAAAAATAGTCTCTTTCCCAACTGTGAAAGCGCTGGGCAGGTTCCGAGATACTATTCCTCGGCAAGAATTGTGTAATTAATTATTCACTTTAATTAATTAAATAGCTTAATTAATTCATTACTTGATTAATCACTTATTTAATGTCTTTTGCTTAATTAAATTGGGTTCATTAATGCTACCAAGCTAGCAATGCTTGGTAGGTGCTTCTTTCGAGCTTTTGCTATGTGGTACGGGAGCGAGTCAGGTAACACATGTCACCTGTCAGTGCTTCTGTGGTAGGATAGAAGGTTATTTTTATAATTACATTTGAAAGAACAGATTTTAAAAACGTGTGTCAGAGGGTTTGAAAAGCGATGGCATCTAGCAGTTAGCCCTGTTGCATTTGATATGTAAGAGTTTCATATGCTATTTTGCACTCGGTTCTATGTGCCTGTCTCATGATCAGGGTTCACAGTATCGACAAAAATTAGTCGATTTTCGACCGTATCGGTCCGGCTCGACAAGCGAAACCGGTCGATAAAACGGTATAATTCTAATTTAAATTCAAAAAATTCAGGAAATTATTCAAAAGTTTCCTAAAATTAGTATTAACAACTTTTTGATATCTGTCATGGATTTTTTTGAAAAATCAAAATTTTGAGAGATTTTTGAGCAAAATCGAATATAGTAATGTTTTATTTCATTGCAACTCGATTTTTTACTAACATAACATTCATGTAGATCCAACATGACATATGCATGACAATGGAATTGAAATAAAAGGTTTCATATATTTGAAAAACCGAATTGTATATACATATGCTATGTTGGAATTGAAAAACCGAACTGTATATACATATGCCATGTAGGTCCAATATGTGAAACAATGAAAGATAGACTGTGCCAATCTAATTGTATATACACCATCATCCACACCCTAATTTCTGGTAATATGGTTCAAACTAGATTTTCACCTACTTGTATCTGAACACCTGCTTTAGCCTACAAAGTGTTAAACTGGAGGAAAAAAAATATCATTACAGAACTAGTTGGAGTTTGTTTCTTCAGAACACTAGTTATCATTTGGATAGGCATAACATTAAACATACTGCCATTTGGTTAAGTAAAGTAGGCATCATTCTGGCTTCCGGTATTATGGCGGACACCCTAGGTGTGTTTGAAACAGAGTAGCTCCCCCTTTTATTTTCATTTTATTTTGGTGAGTTTGAGCTAGTGTTCATTTTATTTTCCAGTATTTTCTGCACTTTTTTGTATTTTTTGTATTTTTTTTTCTAATTTCCACTGAGTGTGTCAATTTTCGATATAAACCGGTTCAAAATCAGTAAAACCGGTCAATTTTCAAATTATTTCGCCGCTATTTGACCTTCGAGTTCAAAAAATTGACTTTAAATTTCGTTTAGTTCCGATTTTCGACAAAAATTGATACCAACACGTGAGCCATTTCCAACGGTTCGATAATGTAAAACCTTGCTCATGATTGATTAGGTGATTGCTGCAGATTGATGGCTCTATGTGACGGACCGCCTTTTCAGGGGTGCGTTTAAACTCCGAAATGACTACCCAGGAAGATTAGTCACCGGAAACCAAGTTGTACATTACCCGCAAAAGAACGATACAACTGTTTTTACATCACATAGGGCCTAACGGCCAGAGTTTTCAAAGGAAGCGGCGAGCTTCAGGGTATATATTATGTCGGTGTTTCGTACACCGGCAATACGAACTTGTGGGTTAGTGGGGGTCGCGCGCTCCCTCTCCCCGAATGTCGACTCAAGAAGCCGGGAAATTATACTGGTTCGGGCTGAATGTCCCTACTCCAGTCCGCTCGGTGGGGGTGTATTGATTTCGTGGATCGAACAGGGTTACAAGTGAAGCAAGGGTTCGGTCGGCCGATCCCCTTATAGTTGGCTGCCCGCTATCTGAAAATCTCTGTGTGTCTTTCCTCAGACCTTGCCTCTCCTTATATAGACGGAGGTAGCAGGTTACACGGAAGTTTGGAAAAAAGGTGAGGGGGTGGTCTTCGTCTTGGAGTCTGGTCCTCGTCTTGTCCTGCCGACCTGCCGCCCCAGTGGTTGGTAGACCTACGGCGCGTGGTTTTCACTGGGCTTGCCAGGGTGGCCCTTGTCGCGTCGCCGTCAGCGGCTTTAATGGCGATTGACTTCGGCTTGGCCTCGGGAGGGAACGTCCTCCCGCGCGCGTCGGCCGAATAGGATCGGGCTTGACTTCCCGACGTCTTCTGACATCATCGGGAAGGGACCGCCTACCCTGGTACGGACGTCAGGAGACGCCGCGTGCGTGAAGCGGTCGGCCTGGCACCAGCGAATCTGTCGCCTCGCCCCAGTGGAGTTAGCCGATCGCGCTGCCCGTTCTGAGAGGTCGGACTCAGTCGATCACCGGCCGACCAGGCGTTTCGACTCGGGAGGTCGAGGTCGGACGACCGCCTAGGGCCGGCTTGGAACGGTGCCATGCCAAACCTTCGTGGCCCACGGACCTTTGCCAGGACTGGGCTTCTGGAAGGATGTCAGCCTGCTCGCGGTCTCGGGCTGATGGAGGTACCCATGGTATGAGTACTCGTCAGTAGCCCCCGAGCCCCCGTCCGGGTCGGAGAGTCGGTCGGGGGGTTTTCACAAAGTTGACGTAGCGTCGGGGTCGACGGGCGTGGCTTGGCAGCGACGGTTTAGTCGGGAATTGCTTCGATTGGAGAGCTATGGTGCGCGCGAGCGCACCCGATGGGTGTAGCCCCCGAGCCCCCGAGCGGGTCGGAGAGCCGGTCGGGGGTTTACCCGGTCGAAGCGTCCCGCCGATCCAGAGGCCGACGGGGGTTGGCTGTGTCAGCCGAGTGGCCCGGGTGCGCGCGAGCGCACCCGGTGGGTGTAGCCCCCGAGCCCCCGAGCGGGTCGAGGAGCCGGTCGGGGGTTTACCCGGTCGAAGGTGGCCGCCGGCCTAGAGGTCGGCGACGTTTGGTCCAAGAATCGCCAGTACCGGCTGTTGAGGGCTCCGGCAAGTGCGAGCGCACTCCGGTGGGTGTAGCCCGAGCCCCGAGCGGTCGGAGAGCGGCCGGGGTACCTTGGCTCGGACTCTGGTCGACCATGGTTATGGGACCTTTTGAGTCATGTGAGCGAACGCGCGTTTACCTACGTCGGTTCGAACGCCGTGCTTGTGCGAGCTACAAACGGGCAATCCGGGTGGAATCTTGGCGATCCCCCTCGAGGGGGGTCGTTCCCGAGCGGACGTAACTCTCGGCGTGGGCGTCCGACCCACTGTGGGCATTCTATGAGAACCTTTCCTTACTCGTTCCCGTATCGGGCTACCGGGTCGTCCGCCGACCCGGAGCGCGGCTGGCCGCTACTCATGGATGAGCTCCGCGGGAGAGTGCGAGGTATGGTCCCGGATGCGGGTTAGGGTGATTGGGTCGTCCGCCGGCCCAACTAGAGGCCCATTGGGGGCTCACCCTGGCCCGCCCCTTGCTCTGTTTTAAGTGCTGGGGTGGCTTCAGTTCCGGTCGGCCGGACTTGGCCTTCGTAACCCCAACACGGTGCCGGGCCTCGGGCGTGGGCCCGAAGGTGATCCACCGTCCTCGAGGCCCGACGGCCCAGTGGGCCATTTTGTACCTTTCTTCGTGTCGCCTTGGCCCATTGCGCCCGGCGGAGTGCGCGGTGTTGCGCGGTGCGCAGCGCGAGGCGGCTGTCTTGTCGGGGCAGTTAATGCTCGGTGCAAATTAAATGAGCCGCGGTGCGTTACCGGAGCGATGGGCCGAGGTGGTCAAGTGACGGCGGCGGCATCGCGTCGGTTCGCGTGAGGAGGCGTCGATTGGGCGCGAAGATGCGTCTGTTCCCGCCCAGTGCCTATAAAGGAAGGCGAGTGCGGCGCGGGGAGGAAGACTTCCGCTCGTGTTTTCTGCAAAGGAAAAGGAAAGGAGAGAGACACAAGGGGAGGAAAGAAAAGGCTTCCTGCTTCCTTGTGCCGCGCCCCGCCTCCTTGCCTACATCGGAGATGTCGCTGGTTCCGCACTCGTCCGCGGCTGGCCGCTTCATTGGTTTGGAGAGGAAGGGGTTCCTCCCTCCGCGAGATGAGTCCTTCTGGCGGACGCCGCCGGCCAGGACCGAGGTCCCCGAGGTGGGTGACGGGGAGATCGTCACGGTGGCCGCCTTCTACGAGCGCGGATTTGGCCTCCCGCTCCACCCGTTCGTCCGCGGGCTGCAGTTCTTCTACGGGGGGGAGGTGCACCAGCTGAACCCAAACGGGGTCCTCCACATCGCGGCCTTCATCACGCTGTGCGAGGCCTTCCTGGGGATCGAACCCCATTGGGGGCTCTGGCGTCACTTCTTTTTTGCGCGGCTACCATCGGACGCCGCCGGTCTCTGTAACACCCCAAAATTTTGCTTTTCTTAAATTTATGAGTGATTTGGCACTTTGGTGAATTTTTGGAATTTTCTGGAAGTTATTTGGATTTATTTGGAATTTATTTGAATTTATTCCATTTTGAAATAATTAAAGAATTTAACTTTGCAAATAAAATTTTGTTGGAAATATTTTATTTGAGTCCAAAATGATCCAAAATATTTTCCAGAATTTTTCTGAGTCTTTTGCTATTTTTAATGAATTAAATGAATTACTGGAAATTATTTTAAATATTAAATCGCTGGAAAATCAATCGGGTCGAGTACTGTTTATCCGACCGAGTCGGAACCCGAGTCGGACTCGAGTCCGACCCGAGCCACGTGACTCGACCAAACCCGCTCCTAACCCTAATCGATCCCGACCGTTGGATCGGGATCCAACGGTCCGGATTGGACCGCACCGGTTCGAGCCCGAGTCCGGTCGGACCCGTTCGCGCGCAAGCAATCGTAGCCGCTCATCGCGACACGTGGACGGCTGCTAGCCTTCGTCTCCGCCCGAGTCCGGATCGGACTGCGCCGCCGCGTCCTCCGCCGCATCCGTTAGGGTTACGGATTGAGCGCGGAAGCCGAGGTTATTTAAAGCCCGGGTCCTGCCCCGAGGACCGCCTTGACCCCGCGCTGCTTTTGCCCTAGCTCGCTAAACCCTAGCCGCCGCCGCCGCCGCTTGCCCGGGATTGCTCGCCGTAGTTGCTTAGGACCTTGCTTTGGTTTTCCTCACCTTCCGCCGCCGTCCGCTGTCGCCCGAGAAGAAGGAGGCCAGATCCGGGATCCCCGAGCCAGGGCGATTCGAATGTGACCACGCACGTCGTCGGAGGAGCCCCGTAGCGCCGCGCCCTTGGTCGTCGTCCCTGTCTCCGGTGCACTCCGCTCCACCGCGCGCCATCGCCGCCCCGCGAGCTCCGTGAACCGTCCGATCCAGATCCGACGTCCCGGATTGCGCCACGTCATGCCACGGTGAGAACCACGTGTGATTCCCAGATCCAATCTCAACCGTTGGATCTAGATCCAACGGTCCGGATTGACCACGTTCACCCCAAACGTGCGTCATTAGGTCCGATCAGGACCGTTGATTTCCAAATCAACGGCCCGGATTGTGCCACGTAACCCAGCCACTGCACCATGCGCGTGTAAGCGCGCCACTGACACGCCGGGCCCGCATGTCAGCAGCCCAGCCATAACCGCACCGTGACGTCAAAGACGGGCCCAATTGGCTCAAGAACGGCCGAGCCTCGCCGACGCCAAGAATGACGTCACCCGAGGGGACCCACCTGTCAGCGACATGTGGAGCCGTGGACCGAGTCCACGGTAGACCCGAGCCAAACCATGGACCACGTCCATGAACCGGCTGACGTCAACAGACCAACCAGAGGCTGCCACGTGTCTTCGCTGACGCAATAATTAATTTCCGAAAAAGAAAATGATTTATTAATTCGAAATAATGATTTCAGATTTTGATTCAAACTTCAAACGCTTATAACTTTTGCGTTTCAACTCCGATTTGAGTGATTCAAATTTCTAAATTTGTATAAAATTGAGATCTACCTAATTATGAATTTTATTTAATTTTTGGACTAAAGTTTTCCTCAGTAATATTATTTAATTGATTATTTAAACTTCAAAATGCTATAACTTTTGCATTTTAACTCCGAATTTGACGATTCCAGTTTCTAAAAATTCATAAAATTATGTTCTCTCTGTTTATGAATTTTATTTGGATGTTTGGACACTTTTTGCCTATTGTTTATTCGTGTATTGCTATTTGCACGCTTTACGAGTAGACGTTGAAGTGCCGGAGGGATTCGAAGGAGTAGTATTGACTCAGGATCCAACTCAAGACCAAGAACAAGTACTTTTTGAAGGCAAGTTGTGCTTTAACCATATTGATCCCATTTTGAAACCTATTTTGATTTAATGTATTGCATGATAGTTCAAATAGAAAATATTTTATTTAAATACGAGAAATTAGATAAATGCCAAATTGTTGTATGACACCTTGATTACTTAGATGTGCCATGACCCTTGTCACCCTAGTTGTGGTTTACTAGTTGGATACTATTAAAATGCCAACATGGGAATTTAGACCGTTGTAGTATATGGCTTAGACCTGCTACGTACTCATGACATGATTTTGGACAATCAAATGTTAATATTGACTTAATGATATATTGAACCTGTTTTGGAAAGGTATCATGTGATGTTGATGGCACGTGGTGCATGGTAATCAACTGGGATTTGATAAATAGCTTTTGACCGGGGCATGTGGCAAGAGTGATCAGGTGGGCCAGTTGTGGCACCGGGAATGTTGGTTTGGTTCTTCGGGTAGTCTTGCCCTGGTCACCCTAAGGACTTAACCTTGCAAGCCTTTGAACTGAGTCAATCGTGCAACCACATGTCTGTAATGGGACGGACCTAGTTGATTAAGTTGCTAATAACGTACCTGTGGGACCTCAGGAGGTCAACTACACCCTTTGTGTAAGTTGTACGGGGAGCGTCTGGGGGCTGCGGCCAGGTACCCATCTAACGGTTGGTTGGCCTAAACTTCGCCTTAGCTAAGGGAAGGGTTAGTGTGCAACAACCGGGGAGGATCACTTGTATTGTTAGAAGTTTCCGAAAGACTTTGTTACGGGAACTCGCCTTTGTGGTGTTTGACTGTATCTTGTGGGTAAAGTGCATAACCTCTGCAGAGTGTATAATCTATTCGAATAGCCGTGTCCGCGGTATTGGACATCGCTCGGGAATTACAGTCAAGGGTTAGACTTTCTTGAAAATAACTTGGACTTGAAAGGTTGGGTTTGGTTAAAATAATGTTGTCAATGGAATTGTGGATTAGGAATGGGAAAGATGTTGATTAAACTCCTGGAAAAGTTATTAATGTTACCCTTGTTTCTACTGCTTTCGAATCTATTTATGCTACTTGTCAAATCTTTGTTTATCGCAAATATACCTTGAGCTATTCCTTTGTATCAAGCCATGCATATAGTATATTAGCTTGCATTCTGTGCATGACTTGCTGAGTACCAAGTACTCACCCTTGCCGCAATACAACACCAGTTGAAGAAGAGACTACACCAGCTTTGGAGGAGGAGCTCCAAGAGGAACCGTCTACTTAGGGAGCGAGCCCAGTCAGTTGCCTGTGGTATACTGGATGGCGCCACGATGTTATCTTATTTTCCGCTGCTATTATTTCTCTCTTAATAAGTTTCGCCCTGCGAGGCGTATATTTGTAACTTGACCATAAGGTCGAGCAACCAGTTTGACTATTTAATTAAAGTACTTTATTAGTATCGAATGATATGATTGTGATATTTACCGATGTTAAGACTGTGTGCACTAGCGCGTTCCTGGACTAGTGCTGAATACACAGAGGGTCCGGATTTGCAAATTCGGGTCCCGACAGAGGTGGTATCAGAGCCATACTGACCGTAGGCTCAACCCTAGCTAGAATGGTCGTAGTGAGGATAAAACCTATTTTCTAAAAGGATAAAAATTTGTCAAGATAAGAAATGACATCTCGACTTATTCCCTTCTCTCTTTTCTTATCTCTTGCTGAATTTTTCCTTACCTTGTCACGATTTAAAAATTTCGAATTCTTACGTGAACACTCTTGTGACAGATGGAGGGAGAATTCAACTACGTCGATCTGGAGGTTGGCCACGCCGCGGAACTTTGGCGTATGCTACAGACTCTCGAAGATTTTGAGAAGCCACAATACCAAGTGGACGTGATCAGACAAGCAGGATTGATCAAGGCTTGTGACGTGAAGATTGTGGTACCTGCTAGGAAGAAGGGCCCAGGCAATCGCCCGATACATTGCACTGCCAGGAGGTCTACAATGCAGATGGGTATCCAGGAGGTGTCGCGACGAGCAATGCGGCACATTACCCGCATCTACGCCAGAGAATTGGAGAGCACGGTGTTCCGATATCACCACGAAGAATAACCTTCTTGACCCAAAGGCGATTCAGGATGAGAATGCCATGGTTACACAGTTGGCACGACTTGTTGTCGCCCAGGAGGATGTACTCGATGATACAAGCAAGGAGCTACAGAAGGCCCGCAAGGAGATCACAACAGAGAAGAACAGATGGCGGGAAGCTCAAGAGTATGTGTCACACCTTCTGCAAAGGATTGGAGAGTTAGAGACGGCATTGTACGCACCAGAGCCGGAGCCAATGCTCGAGTTGCACGAGCTGCACCCGAGGAGCCGGAGCTTGAGGAGGACATCGCTTCTTCGACTACCACAGATGACACGATTCTTTGGACATGGCAATCATTTCGCGCTTATGCCGCAGTCATCTGCATCGTGCCGTGGAGGTTTTCTCGATGAGTGAGCGTAGGTTCTATAGTGAGACTCATTCGCTGAGTCACGTCATAGAATAAAGAGTCACCCTTTAGGCGTTAGACTCCAGTGTTAGTTCGATTTGGATTTTCATTGCTTGCTGAGTGTGCAGTATGTGTTGCAAGGCCCCTAGGCATTGTAAGCAACCATACCAAGTTACTATTGATTAAAATAATAAAGTTGGACTTTAAAGTTACACCTTTCGCCCCGCATAAGTTCCATACTACTTGTCTATTCTTGTTTCCCTCTCATCTCTAAAACCTAGAGCAAACCACAGATGGTGAACACTCGTGGAAACCTTGGAGGCAGTGGAAGTGGTTCTCGCCCAGCAGAAAACCCCAATGATGGAGCACCAGCACCGCCACTAGACATGCAGAATTTTGGAGCATTTCTTGCTGCTCAGACTCAGTTGATGCATGCTATGATGCAACAGATGCAACTCGTCGGGAGCGGGGTCAGCGGTGCGCCGCGGCGCAGGTCTATTGGCGAGTGCCGCCACGAGGGGGGGAGCGTAGGGCCGTTGCTGGCCGCGACAGTGCAGGGAGAAGTCCTGCCGGGCGTGCTCCCGCCCGCGCCGTCGTCCGGGGAAGTCGGTGAGGTCCCGTCGCCACCGGAGGGGGCGCTGGGACCGCTGCCGTCCGCAACATTGGCGGGAGAAGTCCTGCCGCCCTCGCCTTCTCCCGCATTGTCGACCGGGGGAGTCGGCGTGGTCCCGCCGCCGGGGGGACCGCTGGGATTCGCGGCGTTCGCGACACCGGCGGGAGGAGTCCTGCCGCCCCCGCCGCCGGGGCGACCGCCTGCTTCGGCGGTCCGAGTGTCGCAGGAGGGCGCACAACCAGCTGCCGCAGACGCTCCGGCAGGGCAGGAAGTCAGGACAGGGCGGCCGCCGACAGCCGTGCTGACCTGGCCCGGCCGTGACCCGTCCGGAGGGCCTGCGTTTGTCTTGGATGACGAGGTGGAACGCGCGGATTGGAACATCCTGGAGCGGTGCCAGAAGGAGGTGGAGGCGGAGATGGGGAAGATCCGTGCCGACCTCATCCATGCCGTTGATGCTTCCTCCAGGGCGATGAAGTCCATCGCTCAGGAGTCCCGCCCGGCCGGATCGGTAAGACTAACGGGGATTCGTCTTTCGTGGATTTTTCGACCGAGAAGTGGAGACTGACCGGGCAGGTACCTTATTTGCAGCGTTTGGTATCCCGGGCGGTGGACAAGTCAAGCTTCCTCCGGCGTCTGCACAGCCAGCGGTGCATCGTGGAGGGAGAACTTCGCGACGCCCGAAGGGCGCTTGCCGCCGAGCAAGGGAAGGCCGCCGCTGCTGGTCAGCAGCTGGGAGAAATCACCGAGGCCTTGCGGGAGGCTCAGCGGCTCACGGAGTCGTTGACCGATGAGGCAGAGAGGGCCAGGTCGGCCCTGGCGGAGACCGAAAGGGCCAAGACCTCCGCGGTCCGCGCCGAGGCGTCTGCTCGGGCGGAGGCCGCCCTGTTTCGAGAGGAACTCGAGTCGGCCCGAAGGGAGGCCGACCGGCTGCGCGGCGAGCGAGACCTTGCTCGGGGGGAGCTTGCATCCGACCGAGAAGCGCGTGCCAAGGTCGAGGAGGAGCTTCGCGCCAAGGAGGCCTCCGTGGCCGGTGGGTAGTCCCACCTCTTGGTAGTTGTCGTAGCGGGCGTCTTTTGATGTTGTTTTTGTCTTTGTAGAGCTGCGGAAGGACCTTAGCGACATGCTGGAGTCGCGAAGGGCGGCGGTGGAGCAGCGGGATGCGGCGGTCGAGTCACGTGACTCGGCCCTTGTGGACAAGCGGGTGGCGGAGAGGGATGCGGCCGATACGACGGTCGAGCTGACGGCCCTCCGGGTGGCCAGCCAAACCGTCTGCGACCGGCTGCTCGGGCTTACTCCGGGCCCGAGTTCCATCGCCGTCCTGCTGGGGACGGTTCCGGGGCATGTCGAGGCGTCGGTTCGGGAAGCGGCGGTGCTTGGTGCTTCGTCGGCCCTGGTCAACACCGTTTCTTACTACGACGGTGTCGATCTCGAGGCGGTCGGGAGCGGCGTTGCTGCTGACTGGAGCGACGAAGAAGTCGAGGCATTCATGGCCCGAGTTGACCCGTGCGCCCAGGAGATTGCCCACCGAATCTCGCCGCGGGGTATCCTCCACCGGAGGGAAGGAGACGATTAGTTTTCTTCGTTTTTACTTTCGCAGTGTATGAACATATTTTACAGTAAACGAGTCCGACCCGCCAGGTTGCTTCAAGTTTTTGTCTGTTTATCTCGTGTTTCTTCTGTGTGATGGACAATCTTACGACCATAGCTAGGGGACCCGCGGGGTACCCCAAGAGCGTAGGTGTCAATCGCATCTGAAGAGAACACAGGATAAGACGAGATACGGCCTAGGTCAGCGACTCGTTTGCCTCTGGTTAGACCGTCCTGACCGACCAAGCTATCTTTCGCTCGGGCAACTCCCTTCTTCGCGCGAGAAACGCCGCTTCGGGGCCTTGGCCGTGGAGGCGTAGGCTTTGAGGGAGGCACCGCGAGGAAGATCGTTTGGTCGGTCGAGGTTGACCTAGGTTAAAGTATATCGCTCGTTCGGTCGGTCTGCTGACCCGGATCGGAAGGACCCAACCGGCCCAGGCTTCTTGCTTGAGTAACCCCCCTCTTCCGCAAAGTGCTACTTCGAAACCGTAGCCGCGGGGGCGTGGGCCGCAGCATTTGGGTTGAAGAGGTTACTTCGAGGAAGATAGCCTGGTCGGTTGGTTTATCGACTTTGGTCGCCGACCCAGGTCGCTGACCCCTTGGGTCGTACGCAGCCCCTGAGTGGTGCGTGGGGACTGGAGGTGCAGTCGCCGCGCACCGCTTGAGCCCGTGGCGGGCGCGCGATAAATCGAATGGAGAGGGTTTTTTGGGATAGGGCCGGATTAACTCGCCTGGAGGACCGTGCCGGCTTTGGGAACGACATCAGACGCTCCTCCTTCCGCTTCCCAGCGTAACTCGAGGCGCTTCGTCATCCGTGCTGCGGACCATAAAAGGGGGAGGCGTGCTGGTGCCTTCGTTGCTCCGTCAGAACCGCCATCGAGCAAGTTCCTTTCGCGTGCGATGGCGGACCGCTACACGCAGCTCCGGGAGGAGGTAGGCGACGAGCAGGCCTGGCTGCGGGTGGTGGCGGAGGTTGAGGTCAAGGCCGTGCTTGGGGATGCGCGGCGAGTTGGCGTCCTCGTCGCGGGCATCCCTCGCCTGTGGGAGGTGAGGGCGCCACTGGTCCAGGCGCTGACCGAACGGCGCCACACGTCTTTTGGCTGGCTTGGCGCGTACCAGGAGGAGTACCGTGCTTTTGCCGAGTGAGGAGATTTTGGTAGGTGGTGCTTTGCCGGCGGAACTGGTGCTTCTCCTTGTAAATAAATAAAGTGATAATGGTTCTCTTTTGTCTCTGTCTTGCTCCTCGTTTTTCTTTTGTTTTCGTCTTTGCGTTTGCTCATAGCCACAGCCTTTTAGCGACCGCAAGGGGTCAGGCGTAGGTTTAATGCGCTTTTGTTGACGGGACGGAACGCCCCGACCAACTGCTGGTCGGTTGCCCTCGCATTCGCGGACTTTGTGACCCGCAGAGTACTACTTCGGGACCTCTGCTTTCGGGGCGGAGGTCGTAGTGCTTGTGGTCAATCAAAGAATCGGGAGGGATGAGAGAGAGAGAGAGAACTTGGTCGGTCGTCCGACTACCGCGGCTTCCTTTGCTCAAGCACTCTTTCGAGCGGTACAAGAGGCGAGAGGGGGGCCGGCTACGGATAGAACCTTCTCAGCTTCTCTATGTTCCAAGCATTCGTAACGAGGTTCCCTTCCGTGTCTTTGAGTCGAAAAGTGCCGGGTCGGAGGACTTCTGCGACGGTGAAAGGGCCCTCCCAAGGCGGGGAGAGCTTGTGTCTGTCCTTCGTGGTTTGAACTCGGCGTAGCACCAGGTCGCCGACTTCGAACGACCGGCCGCGAACCAGCCGACTGTGGTACCGGCGCAGGGTCTGCTGATACTTGGCTGACCGCAAGACCGCGACGTCTCGTGCTTCGTCGAGTCGGTCGAGGTCGTCTTGCTGCGCCTCCAGCCCGCGCTCGGTGTCATAGCTTTGTACCCTTGGCGCGCCGTACTCGAGGTCGGTCGGGAGGACGGCCTCCGCTCCGAACACCAAAAAGAATGGCGTGAACCCGGTCGACCGGGTCGGCGTGGTTCGCAGGCTCCAAAGAACGGGAGGCAGCTCAGCGGCCCACCGCCCCGCGAACTTCTTTAGTCGACTGAAGATTCGCGGCTTGAGTCCTTGGAGGATCATGCCGTTGGCCCGCTCGGCCTGGCCGTTGGCGCGGGGGTGCGCAACTGCCGCCCAGTCGACTCGGATGTTGAAGTCGTCGCAGAACTCGAGGAACTCCTTCCCTGTGAACTGTGTTCCGTTGTCAGTGATGACGGAGTTCGGGACTCCGAATCGGTAGACAATGTCGCGGAAGAAGCTTGCCGCCTGTGCCGAGGTAATAGTCGCCAACGGTTTGGCTTCTATCCACTTGGTGAACTTGTCCACAGCGACGAGCAAGTGAGTGAAGCCCCCGACGCCTTTCTGAAGGGCCCGACCAGGTCGAGCCCCCAAACCGCGAAGGGCCACGTGATGGGGATCGTCTGCAGGGCTTGTGCGGGTAGGTGCGTTTGCCTGGCGAAGAATTGGCACCCTTCGCAGGTGCGGACGATTTGCGTAGCGTCGGCCACGGCGGTCGGCCAATAGAAGCCTTGTCGGAAGGCCTTTCCTACCAGGCACCGTGGCGCGGCATGGTGTCCGCAGACCCCGCCGTGGATGTCCAGCAAAAGGTGCTTCCCTTGGTGGTCCGGGATACACCTTTGGAGGATTCCGGATGGGCTCCTCTTATAGAGGGTGCCGTCGATCAGGAAAAAGGACTTGGCCCGCCGAGCGAGACGTCGAGCCTCCGTGGTATCGGCGGGGAGCGAGCCGTCTATCAACCGATCGATGAAGGGTTGCCTCCAGTCGGACTCGACGTTTAGCATGCTAGAGTTCGACCCGGGCGGTGGTTCGCCTGCCTGAGGGTCGGCTGGAGCGCCTGCTTTTGGGAGGTCAAGCGCACCCTCAGCGATGGGGTCGACCCGGACAGACGGCTTGTGGAGGTCGGAGACAAAGACGCCGAGAGGGACCGGTCCCTTGCTGGAGGCGAGATTGGTGAGGGAGTCGGCCTCACCATTGTGGCGCCGATAGCTGTGATGGAGCTCGAATCCCCTGAACCTTTCCTCGAGCTTGCGGACCTCCATACAGTAAGCGGCCATCCGAGGGTCGCGAGGCTCAGCGGCCTTCATAACCTGGTCGACGACCAGCTTGGAGTCGCCGTGGACGTAGAGCCGCCGAGCGCCGAGGTCGGCAGCGATCCGGAGGCCGTTGACGAGGGCCTCATACTCGGCAACATTATTGGTGGCGTCGAAGAGCAGCCGGATGGCGTAGAGGAGCTTGTTGCCGAGGGGGAAACGATGACGATCCCTGCACCGGCCCCATTCCTGGTGTAGGATCCGTCAAAGTACATTGTCCAGTATTCGGGGTCCTCGACCATCGGTGGAACTTGTGCTTCGGTCCACTCGGCGACGAAGTCGGCCAAAGCTTGCGACTTGATCGCCGTCCTGGGGACGTATGATATGTCGAGGCCATTGAGCTCAAGAGCCCACTTGGCGATACTTCCGGTGGCATCGCGGTTGTGGACGATTTCCCCGAGTGGTGACGAAGTCACCACGGAGACGGGGTGCTGGTCGAAATAGTGGACCAGCTTCCTCTTGGCGATGAGCACAGAGTACAACAGCTTCTGTACCTGGGGGTACCGGACCTTTGTCTCGGACAGTACCTCACTGACGAAGTAGACCGGCCTCTGTATTTTGAACACGCGGCCTTCTTCCGCTCGCTCCACGACGAGCGCCGCGCTGACGACCTGGGTCGTGGCGGCGATGTAGAGGAGTAGCGGTTCTTGAGGTTCTGGTGCGACCCGGCCGGAAGCGGTCAGGAATGCCTTCAGTCGACTGAGGGCTTCCTGAGCTTCTTGAGTCCAGCAGAACCGATCGGATTTTTTCATCAGCTTGTAGAGTGGCATCCCGCGTTCGCCGAGGCGGGACACAAAGCGGCTTAGAGCCGCAAGACATCCCATCAGCTTCTGGACTCCTTTCAGGTCGTTGATCGGCCCCATCCTCATAATGGCGGAGATCTTGTCGCGGTTGGCTTCGATGCCGCGCTCGGAGACGATGAAGCCGAGCAATTTCCCTTTGGGGACCCCGAAAACGCATTTTTCGGGGTTGAGTCTTATGCGAAACCGCCGAAGGTTCGCGAAAGTCTCCTCCAGGTCGGTGACGAGGTCGTCTGCCCTCCTTGACTTGACGACAATGTCGTCGACGTAGGCTTCAATGTTACGGCCTATTTGATCTGAAAAGCATGCTTGCATACATCGCTGGTATGTTGCGCCCGCGTTTTTCAGACCAAAGGGCATAGTGACGTAACAATATGAGCCGTGCGGAGTGATAAAAGAGGTTGCGAGCTGGTCGGACTCCTTCATCACAATCTGGTGATAGCCGTAATAGGCATCCAGAAACGAGAGGGTCTCACACCCGGCGGTGGAGTCCACAACTTGGTCGATGCGAGGTAATGGGAACGGGTCTTTCGGACAGGCTTTGTTGAGGCTTGTGTAGTCAACACACATTCTCCATTGCCCTGACTTTTTCTTTACAAGGACGGGATTGGCGAGCCACTCGGGGTGGTGCACTTCCTTTACAAAGCCAGCGGTCAAAAGTTTGGCGATCTCTTCTCCGATAGCCCGGCGCTTCTCTTCGTCGAAGCGGCGCAGGCGTTGGGCGACCGGTCTGGAGCCCGGTCAGATGTTGAGGGAGTGCTCGGCGACCTCCTTTGGAACTCCTGGCATATCCGAGGGTTTCCACGCGAAGACGTCTCGGTTTGCCCGGAGGAAGTCGACGAGCGCGCTTTCCTATTTGGCCGAGAGGGTGGCCCCGATCCGCACTATTTTGGCGGGGCCCTCGGGATCGACCCCGATCTCCTTCGCGTCCTCCGTGGGCGCGAAGGAGCTTGGCCCCGACTTGCCGGAGTCGGGGGCGGACTCGGGGGCCTTCCCCTGGAGGCGAGTGAGCTCGGCGGAAGCGACGACCACCGAAGCTAGCTCACAACTGCTTCGCTCGCAGTTGTAAGCAAGCTGGAAGGAGGTGGCCACGGTGATGACGCCCTTTGGCCCTGGCATCTTCAGCTTGAGGTAGGTGTAGTTGGGGACCGCCATGAACTTTGCGTAACATGGCCGCCCTAAGATAGCGTGGTAAGAGCCGGGAAAGCCCACAACCTCAAAGGTGAGGCTCTCGGTGCAGAAGTTGTCCGGGCTCCCAAAGGTGACGGGCAGGCTGACCTGCCCGAGTGGATGGGCCTGTTGGCCTGGAACGACGCCGTGGAAGGGCGCCTTGCTCGGCCGAAGGGCAGTGCGGGCGACTCCCAGGGCGTCCAGGGTCTCGACATACATGATGTTGAGACCGCTGCCGCCGTCCATAAGCACCTTGGTCAGGCGCTTCGTCTCCACGACGGGGTCGACGACGAGCGGGTAGCGTCCGGGGTGTGGGACATGGTCGGGGTGATCGGTCCGATCGAAGGCGATTGGGTACTCCGACCACCTCAGTTAACTGGGTACGGCGGGGGTCGCCGTGTGGACCTCTCGGTGGGCGAGCTTTAGCCGTCGCTTGTCGGCGTAGCATTCTGCCCCTCCGAAGATCATGAGGCAACCGTCGAGTTGTGGAAACTCGTCGGTCGCCCCATGGCCCTTTTCCTCTTCGTCGGGCGCTGGGTCGCGCTTCTTCCCCTTACCCCGTGACGTCGTGGGGTTCCCAGAGAGAAAACGCTTCAAGACTTCGCAGTCCCGATACTTGTGTTTGACGGGATAGTCGTGATTCGGGCACGGACTATCCATCAATTTTTCGAAGCGGTCGGGCGTCTGCCGGGCCTGCTGTTTGGCAGGTCGGTCGGCAGCGGTGACCATTCGACCTTCGCGGCCCTGCTTCCCCTTCCGCTTCCTTTTGTCGGGACGGTCGGAAGGGGCGCCGACCTCGGGGCCGGACGTTTTGGTTTGTCTTCCTTTCGAAGATGGCCCCCACGGCCTCCTCGCCGGAGGCGTGATTGGTGGCAATGTCGAGGAGCTCCTTGGTGGTCCGGGGCTTAGCGCAGCCCAACTTGTGGACCAGGGCTTCGCATGTGGTGCCGTAGATGAATGCCCCCACGACGTCAGCGTCTCGGACGTCGGGGAGCTCATTGCACTGCTGGGAGAAGCGGCGGATGTAGTCCCGGAGGGTCTCGCCTGGTTGCTGCTTGTAGCTCTTCAAGTCCCAGGAGTTGCCAGGGCGCTTGTAAGTACCCTGGAAGTTCCCGACGAAAAGGCTCGTCAGGTCGGCCCAGCTGCCGATGGTGTCCGCGGGCAGGTACTCGAGCCAGGCTTGAGCTGAGTCCGCGAGATAGATGGGGAGATACTGGATGACAAAAGAGTCGCCCATTGCTCCCCCCGCCCGGCAGGTGAGCTGGTAGTCTTCTAGCCAGACACTGGGGTTGGTGGCCCCTGTGTATTTGGCTATGTTGGTCGGGGCCCGGAACCTGGTCGGGAAGCCGGCGTTGCGGACGGCGCGCGTGAACGCCCATGGCCCGGGGCCATCAGGACCCTGGTCGCGGTGCTCGCGCGGTCCGCTATCGGCGACCTACGAGGGTGTTGCTGCGTCGGTAGCTCTCCTTCGCGCCTCGAGGGTGGTGCGAAGATAATACTTGTCCCCCAGGCGGTGGCGCACCGGGGTGTGTGATGCCTGGGGGAGCTCGTGGAGCGGGGCCGTCTTGGCTGGGCTCTGTCGACCCCATGAGGGGGAGTGGCCCAGGCGGCCCGAAGTGGCACCCGACCGTCGGGAGCCGGAGCCTTGGGCGTGATGAACGATGGCACGTTCTACCAGTCCCCGGAGGTTCTGGTAGGTAGCCTTGGCTTCTGGCTCCGTCGGCTGAGGCAGTCCGCGGAGCAGCATAGCTGCCGCAGCAATATTCTGGTTGGCGTGAGGAAAGAACGGAAGGTCGTTCGTCTCCTCAGCCAGCTGCTGATGTACCTGACGCGCGCGGGCGCACGCGCTAGAGACGAGTGGCGGGTCGGGTTGACGTCGCTCCAGTTCGGCCTGGAGCTTGTCAAGCTCGGCCTTTCGGGCCTCCAGCTCCTCGCGCTGCTGCCGGAGGTCAGCAATGCGTTGTTGGTGCTGTGCATCGTCTTCTCGCCAGGACTCCTCCCGCCGCGCTTCGCCGCGCGGGAGGATAGTTTCGGGGGTTACGGGTGTGGACGATGGCTCCGCCGCGCTCGCCATGTTGCACTCTTGGGAGTGCGTCCTGCGCGGGGGATGCTCCCTATCGGAGCTGGAACCGTGGCTGGACGAGTCTCCCAGCAAGTCGTGGAGGGAAGCCGGCGTATAACCGGTCATGGCCACGAGCTGAGAGCCCAGGGAGGACGGGGCTGTCGTCCATCATAGGCCGCACGCGACGTTGCTAGGGGCGACGCTAGTGCGCGATGAGCCCGCCTGTGTGGCCCGTGCGGGGGCCTCGAGGCGGAGGTTGCCGAGAACGTCGGCCACCGCGTCCAAGCTCGTGGATGGTGCGCGGTCGCGAACGGCGGCGGGAACGAGGATAAGCTCTCCTGCCGTAGTGACGACGAAGTCGAGGGCGCCGAAGCGGATCCAGCCCCTCGACGTCGGCGAATCATCACGGGAGAAAAAGGCCATCGGGGAGGAAAGTGGGAATCCAAAAACGCGGATGACGGCGATGACGCCGCTGGCGCCCCTACCTGGCGCGCGCTAACCGCTTGCAGCCAGACACCGGCAATACGAACTTGTGGGTTAGTGGGGGTCGCGCGCTCCCTCTCCCCGAATGTCGACTCAAGAAGCCGGGAAAGTATACTGGTTCGGGCTGAATGTCCCTACTCCAGTCCGCTCGGTGGGGGTGTATTGATTTCGTGGATCGAACAGGGTTACAAGTGAAGCAAGGGTTCGGTCGGCCGATCTCCTTATAGTTGGTTGCCCGCTATCTGAAAATCTCTGTGTGTCTTTCCTCAGACCCTGCCTCTCCTTATATAGACGGAGGTAGCAGGTTACACGGAAGTTTGGAAAAAAGGTGAGGGGGTGGTCTTCGTCTTGGAGTCTGGTCCTCGTCTTGTCCTGCCGACCTCTGGCCGCCCCAGGCAGGGTTGGTAGACCTACGGTGCGTGGTTTTCTGCTGGGCTTGCCAGGGTGACGCACTGTCGTGTGCGCCCGTCAGCGGCTTTAATGGCGATTGACTTCGGCTTGGCCTCGGGAGGGAGCGTCCTCCCCTGCGGCGCGTCAGCGGATGGGACTGGGGCTTGACTCCCCCGCACGTCTTCTGACATCATCGAGAAGGGACTGCCTACCCTGGTACGGACGTCAGGAGACGCCGCGTGCACAGGGCGGTCGGCCTGGCACCAGCGCGGGTCCTGTCGCCTCGAGCGCTGGTGGAGTTAGCCGACCGCGCTGCCCGTTCTGAGAGGTCGGACTCGGTCGATCACCAGCCGACCAGGCGTTTCGACTCGGGAGGTCGAGGTCGGACGACCGCCTAGGGCCGGCTTGGAACGGTGCCATGCCAAACCTTCGTGGCCCACGGACCTTTGCCAGGACTGGGCTTCTGGAAGGATGTCAGCCTGCTCGCGGTCTCGGGCTGATGGATGTACCCATGGTATGAGTACTCGTCATATTACATCACAAAAGAAAGTCAGCACAAAAGTAAAATCCATAGGCGAGTCGAGCGGAGACTGAGACTTAGAACCATACGACATCGTCATCCACGATCTCTTGGAAATCACCAACATCTTGATACTCTAAAATGTGTTAATTAAGCAAGAGTGAGTACTACAACGTACTCAACAAGCCGCACAGTGAAGCCTGATTATCACATGCAAGGATAACAAGAGATAGCCATATGTCTCATCTGGTGTATGCAAGTTTTCATAATGTTTGGCATTTCATTTAAAACACAAATCATAATAATAATATGAATAAGGGGGTTTTCCAAAGTTATCCACTTCCATACTTGTTAATTCCAAAAACTACTTGAGCTTATGTTCGGGATTCACCCCATTTTAACTCAGCTTTATTTACCGGAAGCATGGCGTATTCGAATACCATTTAATACACTCTGCAGAGATGTTCAGCTTTACCCACAAGATTCCACGATCGTTATGCCACGCGATTAACATGCAACTTTTATGCATGCGGCCGGATCGAGGTTATCATAGCTTTTCGTTGGATCTTTCCCCTTTAGCCCCTATCCGGTAGAGTTTCGGTCCACATTAACCCGGGGTCCCCACTGGCCAGAGTGGAGTTCGCGGTCCCGCTTACTGTGGACACCTACCGTTGTGAACCCGTAATGCCACACTTTCCTGTGCACATTCCCGTTCCACCCCCATAACTGCGGACCATCTCCCATACCGGGAAGGTAACCCTGCTCCTATAGGTATTCCGGGGAAAGTACAATGTACCAAGCTACGTTGCGTCAAGCCAACGAAGTTGACCGGCCCAACCTGTGGGCCCCCGGATCGGCTATCTGGAGTCCTCTGTGTATTTCTGTACTAGTCCCAGATCAGTAGCTAGTACACACAGTCAAAAGTGATGAATCAACAACCATATCACGAATACAAATAACTAAATAAGAATAATATCAAATGAAAGCAAAGACCTTATGGTCAAGGTTTACCATTACGGCTGAGCAGTGAACAACTTGAACAATCGGCGGAATGAAGACGAAACGCCAATGCGACCCATCCAATTGCCCACAGGCAATCGAGTGGAGAACGCACCTAGTCGTTGGAAATCTTGAACAGCTTCTTTCACTACGAGAGAGGATTAGAATGTAGCACGTGAGTACATAAAGTACTCGGCAAGTCCGGGAAAAATATGCACAATGTAGGCTATCCAAAGATGGCTTGATATGGTTTATTTGCACAAAGCCAAGTTTCAACAAAACATACACATCAATAATTTTCACAAAGCATCATTGAGCAATTCTTTTTAATAATTGAATTATGTAATATTGTAGTGAAGGTTCTAACCACCACTCACTAATATCTGAGCTCTATCCGCCACATCTCAACAAAATCAGGTTCCATCCAATCACATGGCTCTGTCGCCATGGTTCACAAAAATTAGGTTCCTTCCACCTACCTGGCTTTAGCCGCTGAAGCACACCCGAGTTCTAACCGCTCCCGGATCCCAAAACGAAACATTGTTTAGTTTGAAACCAAAAACCAAAGTCTACCAGTATGAAAGCATTCTTCGCTTTGCCTTTGACCGTAGGCACGGCTATTCGAATAGTTTTAACTCTGTAGAGGTGTACAACTTTACCCACAAGACATGATATTCCCTTGATGCCAAGCTATTAGCACACTTCCTTGGGTGTGCCGGTAGGGATATCATGACAAGGCCGTTAAAATGTATCTACCTAGCTAGACCCACCCGCTGAGGTTTCACCGCTGTTAGGGTTCTCTCCACCCAGTACAGAAGCCCCCTCTTGCGCCGTGTGAGCAAAACAACAACCACAACAACAATGCCTCCTTCCGGCTCTCACACAACAACCGAGTGGTGAGTCTAAACTAGGCTTCTACAAATTAGTGGGCCAGGTCGTACCATTATAGACATGTGGTAGTACGGTTATGCTTAAAATGGCAATCATAAGCGTCGGTCCTTATATGACTTGGGGCGGTACTTGCACAAAAGGATCAAGGCTTGATCCGCTCCCACCCGACATTCCATTCCGCCCCAGTCCAAAACCATTTTTCCTTTTATTTTTATTTTGTAAACCATTGGCAATACTCCTTGCCTATAACTTCCAATACAAGTTTTCAAGGGATAATTGAAATTCCCACCCATAGTTGACCGACAGCAAGGCTAAGCATTTCTACCGTACTATTCTATTCCACCAGTAGTTTATTTTATAAAAATACAAAGTGCAGGGTTTGATTACAATCCCTATAATCAACTGCGTATTCTCCAATAATCCCTCTATTGCCATAACTCTACAATCATAAGCATAATCCAATTCAATATAGTATCCACCAAGTAGGAAGTACATCATGGTACTATTATAACTCCAAAATCTTATGGAACTACAATCATATTTGTATAGGAAATCTTTCCCTTGAACTCTAACTTGTATTATTGATTTATCCACCAATCATACGGCGATCAATCTTATCATCCACTAAGAATATTTCACAAGGTCATCTACTAAACCACCGAAAATACTTCACGATATCACACCTCTAAACATCTAGAATACAATCCACCAATATTACTTCATAATAGCATATGACTAATCCTTCACATCATCACCTCTAGATCATCGACTTTAATCCATCAAGAATACGGAATATTATCATTTACTAAACCACCAAATATTCTGAATCATTCACTATTCTCCATAAATGATTAGTACATATCTATATCTTCATAATCATCTGTTTCTTAATCAATCTGTTAAGAATAAACCCCAACAAACACTAATAATCCAACTAACTCTGATTCTCACCTCCTACTAGTTTATCAACCCAAGAATCCAAGTCGACATATTATTTACTTGCAATGATCTGTTTAATCCACCCCGAATACTTTACAATCCCATACATCTTCCAACATCTCCCACGACTATATGGTTTGAATTGAGAACTACTATCACTGTCCATCTCCTTAGTAATTCAACGATCATCAATCAAAGATCAATTTCATATTAACAACCCCGACATTATCACTACTATTCACCCATCTCCAATTACATTCCATACTATGGGTTCTATTCAAACTATCCTCCAAATAGTCATTTTCCTAATCGAAGGGTATTTTATTAAAAATATTTATTATGGTGGATCACTGTTCTAGGGCGACAAAGGGTTACGGATAGCAATTTCAAGGAGGTATAAACAATAGGTATAACGAACAACCTAACGTTTGACATCATCATTTTATATAAATAGCAATGCAATTTGTAAAACATGGTAAAGCATTGATAAAACATGGGATCAACATGCGTCAAGGAGACTTGCCTCGGTCACAGCGAGAAGGTTGAACTCTCTGAAGTCCGGCGGCGGGGTCGGCGGACTCGGCGGAAGCGTCGACTACGCGCAAAACGAGGCAATAAATAAATAAAAGAAAATAAATAAAATCCAAAAATTACAAAATTAGTACTGGCAGGTAGATCTTGATTTTAGATGAATTTAGAAATTTGAATGGAGTCAAACGGAGTTCGGATGAGAAAGTTATGAGCTTCCGAAGTTTGAATTTCGAATAAATCGGAAAACCGAGAATATTCCCGGAATATTCTCTCTCGGGTTGACTGGTCAAAAGTGGACTTTGACTGACTTTGACTTGGTCTTGTGCCTATGGCAAGTGGGGCCACCATGTCATTGTAATGGCTTCATCTCCTAGCTTGGGCCAACACCATGGATGGCAAAGAAGCTTGAGATAGGGTGGAGCTTGGAGGCTAGGGGGGCTCACGGCCGGGAGCTCGCCGGCGGTGACCGTGGCGGCGACACGGGCGCCGTGGCGACGGTGAGGCGGGCGCTGGCGCATGGAGGCGGTGGGCGCTGGCGGCGGGCGTGGCGCATCGGCGCCACGGCACGGCGGCAGCGGCTCGGCCGGCCGGCCATGCGCAGGAGCAAGGCCCAACCAAATGCTCCCATCCAAAAACAGAGAACACCAAAAACAAGACTAGAACACAAGTTTCCCAAAAACTTGATTTCTTTGTCGTTTTTGCATGGAATTGATCCAAACAAAGACCTAGAACCTCTAGATAACATCCTTAGCAACATCTAGGAGGAAGGATTGAACCAAAACTCACCGGAATCGGAGAAATCGACGAAGAACGGAGGTTCGGCCGAATCCACAAAAGCTCCAAATTCGTCGCCCACGGTTGAGAAATCCTAAAATTGATGATTGGGTTAGAAGCTAGACTCATCCACGGTCACGAGGAACCAAGTGGCATGAAGAATGGCTCACCGGAGAAGGATCTATGAGCAAGAACACGAAGAACACCGAAAAAGTGTGACACACCGTCGGTTTTCTCGATCTCACGGGCAAATGGATGGAGTAGAGGGAAAGGGGAGCATACTCCCGGAAGGAGGATTCTTATACGGAGATTTGAGAGGTGGAATCGCATCGTTTGGAGTTGAAACGGCAAAGTTATGAGCAATCAAAGCCGTTTCGGTTTTTTGTAAACTACGCGTATTCCGGCGAGGTTTAGGGCGGGAGACCACTGGGGATGGAAAGGTATCGTCGTCACGGTTCCAACGGATCCGGCCTTGCATGATTTGGATCATTATTGCTAGAATTATGGGCATTTGAATCCATGGAAGCAAGAATGGAGGTGTTCTGTTCTTTCCCTGGGAAAAAGATCGATCGGGAAGATGAACAGTAATACGTGCTACAGTAGCACGACGCTACAGTACCCCCATGCTACAGTAATCGCCACGTGGCAAGCTCCGGTTGGTTCTCTTTTACGCGAATGATCCGCCCTAGAGAAAAATAAGGAAAAATGGTCTAAAAATCCCGGAAAAATTCCTAGAGCCATTTTAGAATATTTGGGACCCAATAAAATTGGTTCCGCTGATTTTGGATGATTTTTGTGGAATTGAATATTCGGGCGTGGATCGCAGGCATTAAACAAAAGCCGCGCGAGATAAAATAGGAACGGAGGTCCAAAAATCCGGGGAATGATTCCTAAAATCATTTCGGAATATTTGGAACATTTTAGAAGTGGTTTGGGGATTTTTGGAGCATTTTTGGACTCGGGTGAATTTTCGGGTACCGGCGGGAATCTGGAAATTCGATTTTTCGATCGGAGGGGAATTAAATCTTGATTTTGGAGGGGAACGGATGCCATGTTAATATAAACACCAAATAAACTCCAAATTTTGAATTTAGTTTATTTAAATTAGGTTTTTCTCCTGAACGCGAAAACTAGGGTGTTACAAACCTACCCCCCTTAGAGAGAATCTCGTCCCCGAGATTCAGACGGAGAAAGAAAGAGGTTAGGAACTCTTCTCGAAGATCTTCTTCACGCTCCCAGGTAACTCTCTTCTCTGCCTGATTGCTCCACTGAACCTAGCGGAACTTGACCACCCGACTTCTGGTTCGACGCTCGGCTTCATCCACAATCCTACTTGCGGGATACGCCGGACATGACAGGTCTCCTTTCACTTCCATCTCTTCAAATGGACTCTGATGCTCGGGCACTGTGCTGCACTTGATTCCTAACGGCGGTTATCATCATAGCTCTTCTATCTCGACTAGGCAGTCTTCAGACTTACACGGATCTGTCTGACATGCTCTTCGGCTTCTTTTAGAATATCAGGTCTACTGATTTGTCCATTATCAATCTCTTTCCAATGCAAGGGTATTTTGCCTTTCCTTGCATACAGAGCTTCCAAAGCGCTATCTTCCACTTGACGGGGCTGTGGTATTCTGATTCCACGAACCTTGACCTGTCAGTGCACCGCTTTCAACGCATCTTCTAAGATCTGAGTGATTCTTTCCGTTCGGCCATCGGGCTGGGGAGGGTAAGCAACACTGGAATTCAAATTCGTACCTCAACACTTTATACCACTTCTGTCAAAACCTCGAGGGGAACTGAGAACCCCAATCTGACACGTCCTCCTTGGGCGCACACTGAAAATACATTGTTTTAGCCACGCAAAGTTCCACGTGTTTATCACCAAAAAGGGGTTATCTTCCACAGAACAAAGTGTGCAACTTTTGTCAATCTATCCATACTACCCCCCTTAGAAAGAATCATATCCGGACTTAGTTCCAAGGGGTTCAATGGTGCCATTCATTTTTCTTCCTTCCCATGGTTCGGACGAGAACTATGGCTCTTCGGCCATCCTTTACTTACCTCATAATGGGTGCCCAAATACAAATACGTTTCAAGAATTATCAACAGAAATCCACTTCCACAATTATATTTCTTCCAAACCGTTATTGATAACAATACTGACGATTACATCTTACAGACTGAGTCAGTACACAACTCTTTTATTTATTCTTTAAAAGAGGTAGGGTACTTCTGAAGGTACCATACATTATCATTTATTGACAACATCAAGTTTCCGGTGTCTCCCCTTCCACCTCAACGATCATAGGCAGACCTGACGTCCTATATCGCAGAACCTGTGACAGAAGTTTCCGATTGCGTTTCCCTCCTGCTTCTGGGGTTATGGTCAGAAGAAGAACTGCATCCGGGATGTTGGGATTGGAAGTAGATGCCTGGCGTCCTTGCATCACTGGTTGCACTTCTGATCCTGGGGTCTTGATTAAGGTTGCTTCCGGTGCTTGGTTGAGTTGAAATTGGTCCACACGAAGCCGAGAATTACTGGCAACACATTGCTCTTGACTTACTACCTTCCTTTTGCGGAAATCCGGTTGATGACAGTTGTCCTCCAGGGACAGTGCCTTGCCTTTGCTAGCGCGAGTAATTTGCGTTACTTGGTACAGCTCAGGAGGTACTTCTATACTGACTTCTGATGCTGGAACTGGTTGTGGTGATGAGAATTTTGGTTTTCCCAAGGGACATTGTTTCACATAATGCCCTTCCTCGCCACAAAAGTTGCAAATCTTGTGCTAAATCTTCTTCCTTCGAGGGCACCTACGGAATTGGTGTCCATTTCTGTTGCAGTGCCTACAATAGGTATCTTCTTTGGTCTTACCCTTTTGGGGACATTCAGAGGCAACATGTCCTTTTTCACCACATCGATAACAGATGACAAATTCCCCTGAGTGAAGGTCTACCAGAGGGGTATTGCTAATGCCACCGTCTCCACATAATACTGCTGGAGAGTTGGTCTTCCGTAACTCATCAGAAGGGTACTGCTGAGGAATTGTAGGTGAAATGACCATCGGGACTTGGTTGTTCAGTTGTTGTATCATTAATTGCATGAGCTGAGTCTGAGTCATCAGGAACTGATTCATATTATGAAGAAACGCTGTTATCACCTCGGAGGGTTGCTGGTTGAACTCGGTAGTAGCACTGACATTGACAGCCGGAACTTCACTGGTGTTACTATTGACGTTGACCAAAGGATTGGAACTTGATGCTTTAGCTTCTTTGTTGAGGTTAGCACCGCAATTCTTCTCCATCTGACGGCAGAACAAGGCTTCCAGATGAGAGGGAACAGCACAGACGAGCGAGAAAGGGGAGGTTCTAACAACACCAGAAACAAACCACCTCGGCAAAGGACAACACCACACACGAAAATCAAAACATTTTTAACACCAAGCAATTCAACTCGTCTACTCGATCAAACTACGCACTCTAACAGAACAAAGCGACTCCACCACGGAACGAAACGTGGCCACTTAACCTACAGGGTTAGCCGAAGATCAACCTTGCATCTTTGGTCTTCGACGATCAACGGTTGGATCCTCACCATGAAGACGCACACTTCAGTAACAACTTTCCGATTGGCTCTTCTTTAGTCTTCAAGTCTTGAAATCAAAAGCGGGAACTCGATTACCTTAATACAGAAGGTTTAAGGGAGGGATAGTCCAATTTTCATTCCCAAAAGGTGAAGAAGCAATTGATTCGAGGAAAATAGGAATAGACCGAGAGAGAAAAGACGAGACTAACACTTTATTTGATTTTTCTTTTTAGAAAATAAGTTTTGAAGCTTCCTAAAACGACCATTCTAACTAAGGGCACGTCCTACAGTCGATATGGCTCTGATACCACCCTTGTGGGCCCCTGGATCGGCTATCCGGAGTCCTCTGTGTATTTCTGTACTAGTCCCAGATCAGTAGCTAGTACACACAGTCAAAAGTGATGAATCAACAACCATATCACGAATACAAATAACTAAATAAGAATAATATCAAATGAAAGCAAAGACCTTATGGTCAAGGTTTACCATTACGGCCTGAGCAATTTGAACAACTTGAACAATCAAGTGGAAGACGAAAACGCCAATGCGACCCATCCAATTGCCCACAGGCAATCGAGTGGAGAACGCACCCTAGTCGTTGGAAATCTTGAACAGCTTCTTTCACTTCTGAGAGAGGATTAGAATGTAGCACGTGAGTACATAAAGTACTCGGCAAGTGCAGGAAAAAATATGCACAATGTAGGCTATCCAAAGATGGCTTGATATGGTTTATTTGCACAAAGCCAAGTTTCAACAAAACATACCTGTTAATAATTTTCACAAAGCATCATTGAGGAATTCTTTTTAATAATTGAATTATGTAATATTGTAGTGAAGGTTCTAACCACCACTCACTAATATACAGGCTCTATCCGCCACATCTCAACAAAATCAGGGTTCCATCCAATCACATGGCTCTGTCCGCCATGGTTCACAAAAACCAGGTTCCTTCCACCTACCTGGCTTTAGCCGCCAGAAGCACACCCGAGAGTTCTAACCGCTCCCGGATCCCAAAACGAAACATTATTTAGTTTGAAACCAAAAACCAAAGTCTACCAGTATGAAAGCATTCTTCGCTTTGCCTTTGACCGTAGGCACGGCTATTCGAATAGTTTTAACTCTGCAGAGGTGTACAACTTTACCCACAAGACATGATATTCCCTTGATGCCAAGCTATTAGCACACTTCCTTGGGTGTGCCGGCAGGGATATCATGACAAGGCCGTTACAATGTATGTACCTAGCTAGACCCACCCGCTGAGGTTTCACATTGTTAGGGTTCTCTCCACCAGTCTGAAGCCCCTCTTGCGAGTGTGAGCAAAACAACAACCACAACAACAATGCCTCCTTCCGGCTCTCACACAACAACCGAGTGGTGAGTCTAAACTAGGCTTCTACAAATTAGTGGGCCAGGTCGTACCATTATAGACATGTGGTAGTACGGTTATGCTTAAAATGGCAATCATAAGCGTCGGTCCTTATATGACTTGGGGCGGTACTTGCACAAAAGGATCAAGGCTTGATCCGCTCCCACCCGACATTCCATTCACTTGACCCAAAACCATTTTTCCTTTTATTTTTATTTTGTAAACCATTGGCAATACTCCTTGCCTATAACTTCCAATACAAGTTTTTAAGGGATAATTGAAATTCCCACCCATAGTTGACCGACAGCAAGGCTAAGCATTTCTACCGTACTATTCTATTCCACCGACAGCTAGCCCAGCTCTTGTTCCAAGTACTGCTCCTGCTCCTGTGTCGGCTCTGGGAGTTGGTACTGCTCGGGCGTCGGTTCTATCGTAAACAAACATCATGAGATAAACAATAAATAATATAAAAAGAAAGAAGACAAAAGAAAAGAGAAAACCGAAAGAGAAATAAGCCGGAAATGGGTCGGAGGGGTGTTTTCGGAATTTTGGAAACTTGGTTTGGCGAAACGGAGGTCATTTTTGGACTCAGTGGCTCGAAAGGGTTCGGAATATGTATTTTGGGCATTTTTGGGCGTTTGGATATTTTTGGAGCATTTTTGGATTTTTAAATGAATTAAAACGGAATTTTGGAATTAAAATCCGAAAAGGAATTGGAAAAAATGTACTGTTCACCATGGGCCGCGCAAAAACCGGTTTCGGCCCGGTTCAGCACGCGCGAGGGTGAGGGTTGCTGGGCCGGCCCAGCTTTGCGGCCAAGCCGCCCTGACACGCGGGCCCGGGCGGCAGGTGGGGCCGTGGGTGTGGAGAGAGGAATGGGGCGAGGGGCTGACGGGTGGGCCATCTTGGCAGTGGGTGGGGAAGGGTTTGGTGGCGCTGGCAGGTGGGGTCCCTTGTCAGCGACCCGTAGGGGGGGGGCGAGGCTGGGCGGGCGGAGCTGGGCGGCGCGAGGCGGTGCAGGGCGCCGGAGGCGGGGAAGAAGGAGGGGGAAAACGCGATTCGGAGCACGGGAGGGCACGGTACTTGGGCAAAAGGGAGAGGGGCTTACCACGAACCTAGGACACGGCTTGAGGAGGACCAAACGGCGGCGGGGAGGGCTGGCGGCGGCGTGTGGCCGGAGCGGGAGAAGAAGCTCGAGGTGCGGCCAAGGGAGTACGCGGGAGAGCGAGAGAGAGAGAGAGAGAGGAATAGAGAGAGGGGGTGGAGGCGATCTCGGCGGGCGAAAAATGGCGGTCGGGGTGGGGATTAAATAGCCGGCGGGGGAGCTTGGGTCTTCGGCCGAATCATGGCGGCGGAGACGGCGAGGAGGTGGCAGGCTTTGGCGCATGGCGTGGGGCTCGGGGTGGTGCTAGTGCGGCGGGAGGCGGAGTGCTCTACAGCTAGGGCGGCGATGGGACGGCGGCGTGGAGCAGGGTCACGGGCGGCGCAGCTCTGCCATGGCAGAGGAGCAGGCGGGGGAGATGCACAGTGCGAAAGCGCACTGTGCGGGGGCGCGGGCGGGCGCGGGAGGCGGCAACGCGCGAGGGCGCGGGCGAAGGCGGGAGGCGGCAACGCGGGCGAGGCGCAAGGAGAGGAGGAAGGCGCATTGGCCGAAAGGGGAAAGCGCAAAAGCACCGAAACTTTCCCAAAACAGCAAAAACTCGTAATTTAATCAAATAAATCCAAATAAATTCGAAAAAATCCAAAAAAATTCAGAAAAATCATAAAAAGCAAATAGAGTCTAATTTGAACTTAATTTGAAAATTTTGGGGCATTTCACTCTACCTCAGTATTGCAACGACAACTCAATACAATACTTTACATAGACAAAGCCAAGGGTTGCCCTGAGGCATTTGGTAATGTCCGGAAAACAGTTTCTTTTACATCACTGAAATGAATTAACTGCTTAGTATGTTCAATGTTAGTATACTATAATGTTATTCCACTATGTTTTTTCGGAATTTAAAGCCGTGATCAGTGAATTGTAACACTTAATATGTTGCACCGGTTAACTTTTTTTATATTCTAATTATCTGTTTTACCATTCTCAAGAAGAAAAATGAAAATACTATACGAGAATCTTTATCCAATTACTTATCGTTAGAATATCTTGCTTCAAAATAGCTTGAAGCAACGGGCGAAAATCACTACAAGATTTGTCGTAGCTAGGAACTTCAAATGGACAAATTTTCTAAAAGAAAGATTGTTTTAAATCCATACACAAGAACTGTCAATGACAGAGATAAAAGACGAAATGAAGTTACTTTAAATAACAGTGACCATATTAATAGACTCTCTTCCATTCATAACAAATAGGGAACCGCCCGAAGATCTCCATTAGGGTTCAAACGTCGGTTTGACTTGTGCTCGTGGAAGAGTCATGTCCTGCCGAACTTATATATAAGAGCATCTCAGTAGAAAACGCATGTGCACTTTGTGAAATTACGGATTCCATGAAATGTAGTCGTTCACCTATATCAACTGACAGTACGCTCACAGAGATATACGGATAAAAGTAAAAGCGTAAATAGAAGCACACAAAAATATAGAGGCAAAGCTCTCTCTTTATTAGATTTATTTTTCTTGTACAAGGTAATTCTTAATATATAGTAGAAAATCCTTAAAGATAAATTCAAATTTGCTCATCAATAGATAAAATCTTTTCATACTGAAATATGTATTCTATTCATATGATAACAGTTTTCTCCGCACTCCAGAAGACCTGGGTGTAGGGATGGCAATCGGGTGGGTACCTCCGGGTACCACCGTTTCATACACAAACCTAAACCCATTAAGCTTTTCGGGTACAAATCTATACCCATGCCCAAACCCAATGGGTACCCAATACCCAATGGGTATCCATGGGTATCTATAGCAACAAACAAATATGCCGGGCCGTAGTCGTCGTAGCCACCAGAGAGGGAGGGCATGACGCAACCGAAGGTGGAATTGGGAAGGGGAAGCGGAGAGGGCAACCATACCTGGTTGGAGAGGGAAGGGAGGGACCCATCAGCGCCACGTAGTCGCGCAGGCACGATGGTGTGATCGGCCCTCCCACCGGTAGCACCGCCATGCGGATGGCCGACCCTAAGGGAGGGAGCCGGAGGGAGCTGAGCCACTAAGGTGGGGGCCATGGGGGCGAGGAGGTGAAGAGGGTGGGGCATGGGACCAAAGGAAGAGGTGGAGGTGGTGGCGGGAGGGAGAGCCGACTACCGAGAGGGAGGGGTGCATGAGGGATTGCGGCAGGGGATTCCGAAGGAAGCGAGAAGATTGTGACGGCAAATTGGTGAGTTAAGGTTTTGATTTTCTAATATATATATATATTATATAAAAAGTAGGGCCTGTTTGTCATAGGATACCCATGGATACAAACTGATACCCACACCCATCCTGTGACCTTATCGGGTACCTAAACTCGAAAACCCATGAGTTTAAAATGCTACCCATATCCATCCTTATCGGGTTGGGTAAAACTGCCATCCCTGAGTGTTGTGAGACCCCGGATCGGCTATCCGAAATCTCCTGTGTATTTTCGTACTAGTCCCAGATCAGTAGCTAGTACACACAGTCAACAATGATACTTCATTGCCGAACATAACGAAAAGTGTAACATAAATACTAAAGTATGGGCCACATGGCCGCTTATTACAATACTCGGTCAAAAGACCGGAGACACGACAGCGGAAACAAAGAAAAAGACAACAAGCGAACACCAAAACGCCACAGGCGACGACGAGAAACGCGGCTAGTTGTCCTGGCAATCCTCCTCGAACTCCTCGGGGAAGAACTCACCATCTTCAGCTGCGTCTTGATAACTCTCTGATGATGACAAGTTGATGTAGCACGTGAGTACAAAAGTACTCAGCAAGTCGGGAAAAGTATGATTATGTGGGGCTTTCCAAAGGAAGCTTAACAGGGTTCTTTTGCACAAAGCCAAATTTTATTAAACCATACTTAAGTAATAAGTTTCACAAAGCATCTTTTTACAATTCTTTTTAACAATTGAATTATTTAATATTGCAGTGAAGGTTCTATCCACCATCACTAATATAAAGGCTCTAACCGCCAACTTTTAAATGATCAAGGTTAATCATATGACTCCTTCCGTCAAGTATAAAACAGGTTCTTTCCACCGGGTTGGCTCCATCCGCCATTCAACATTCGAGAGTTCTAACCACTCCCGAATCCCAAAATGAAACCACCTTTTAGTTTTTAAAACCAAAACCAAAACCAAAATCTACCAATATGAAAGCATTCTTTGTTTTGCCCTTGACCGTAGGCATGGCTATTCGAATAGTTTTAACTCTGCAGAGGTGTACAACTTTACCCACAAGACATGATCGTCTCTTGATGCCAAGCTATTAACACACTTCCTTTGGTGTGCCGGCAGAGAGATCATGACAAGGCCGTTACAATGTATCCACCTAACCTGACTCACCCGCTGAGGTTTCACCGCTGTTAGGGTTCCATCCGCCCAGTACAGAAGCCCCCTCTTGCGCCGTGTGAGAAAAACGACATTGCCTCCATCCGGCACTCACATTCCACCGTTTGGTGAGTCTAAGTCAGGCTTCTACAAATTAGTTGGCCAGGTCGTACCATTATAGACATGTGGTAGTACGGTTATGCTTAGAATGGACAATCACAAGCGTCGGTCCTTAATTGACTTGGGGCGGTACTTGCACAAGACAACTAGTGCTCCATCTACACCCACCCCACAATCCAATCCGCCCAAGTCCAAACCTTTTTCCTTTTCTTTTATTTTGGAAAAACAATACTAAAATCATAATAATTATTTCCAAATCATATTTGAAATCATTAATTTTGAGTAATCCCACCCAGGGGTTGTTTTCATCGATAAAGGTCCTAAGCAATTCTACCGTACTATTGCACAAAGGATACCATATAAGCATACACATGGCATAGCAATTGTCCTAGGGTTACAATAACATGGATGTCGATAACAAAGGAGGAAATTACAATTCGGATTAACTACGCACTCATATTTGACATATGGTTATAAACATAGCATGCAAGTTATAAAACATTCAAAACACGTTTATAAATGTAGGATCAATATGCGTCAAGGAGACTTGCCTTCAGTCGCCGGAAGGTCGTCAAACGAGGAAAATCCGGCGGCGGGGTCGGCGGTCGCGTCGGGTCCTCGGCTACGCGCAAAACGAGGCAATAAATAAATACAAGAAAATAAATAAAATCCAAAAATTACAAAAGTAGTACTGGCAGGTAGATCTTGATTTTAGATGAATTTAGAAATTTGAACGGAGTCAAACGGAGTTCGGACGGAGAAGATATGAGCTTCTGAAGTTTGAATTTTGGAAAATTGGAAAACCGGGAATATTCCGCGGAATATTCCGTTTCCTTTTTCTGATTTTTGGCATTTGTTTTGTCTCTATGGAAGGTGGGCCCCACATGTCATACACATGGAGTCATCTTCTAGCTTTGGCTTGCCATGGCCATGGGAGAGCTTGGAGGTGGGGGTGGGGGGCATGGCCGTGACGAGGCGGCGGTGGGGCGCGGCTGGCGTCGTAGCGACAGTGAAGCGGTGGCGGGCGCGTCTTGTGGCGGCCGGCGGCATGATGGCGGCCGACGGGCACAGCCACGCACGCACGCACAAACCAAAAACCACAGAGGCTCCAAAAAAAAAAACAGAGCCCAAGTTTTCCTCCAAAAATCCGATTTTTCGCCCATTTTCGCATGGAATTGGACCAAACAAAAGCATAGATTCTCTAGATAACATCCTTAGGGACCCATAGGAGGAAGGAATTGGATCCAAACTCACCGGAGGCGACGAATTTGGCGACGAACGGAGCTCCGGCCGAATTGACCAAAATGCAAAATTCGTCTCCAAAACTTGAGGGATCCTAAAATTAATGGAAAGGTTAGATTCTAGACTCCCTCACGGTCACAAGGAACCAATCGGAGTGGAGAAAAACCCACCGAAGAGAGATCTATGGCCAAGAACTTGAAGAACACCGAAAATATGACCCGGCGTTGGTTTTCTTGATCTCACGAGCGCACGAGTTGGAGAGGCGAAAGGAGGATCATACTGCTGGGACGGGGACTCTTATACGGAGAGAATGGAAGTGGAATCACGCGAAACGGAGTTGAAACGGCCGAGTTATGAGCAATCAAAGCCATTTCGGTTTTTCCTTAACGCGACAGTTTCCGGCGAGATTAGCGACTAATGATGGTGGGGAATGGCAAGAGGACGTCACTATGGATTCAACGGACCCGACCGTGATGGATTTGAAGTTGAATTGAGGGAGATATGAGGATTTGAAGAAAACCCTAGCCATGAATGCTCACTTGAGTTCTTCTCTGTACATGCCATGGCTATAGGTGGAAGAAGACACTGTTCATGCCACGTGGTGACTTGTGATTGGCCGAGAGTTACGTAAATGAACCGCCCGAGAGAAAAATTAGGAAAAATGGTCTAAATATTTCGGAAAAATTCCTAGAACCATTTTGGAATATTTGGAACCCAATAAAATTGGTTTCACGGAATTTGGATGAAATTTATGGAATTAAATATTCAGGCGCGGATTGCGGGCATTAAACAAAAGCCACGCGAGATAAAATAGGAGCGAAGGTCCAAAAATCCGGAGAATCATTCCAAAAATCATTTTGGAATATTTGGGACATAATTGAAGTGATTTTAGGATTTTTGGAGCAATTTTCAACTCGGGTGAAATTTCGGGTACCGGCGGGAATCTGGAAATTCGATTTTTCGACCGGGAGGGAATTGAATCCCGATTTTGGATGAGAAAGGATGCCAGGTTAATATAAACACCAAGGAAACTCCAAGTTTTGAATTTAATTACTTTAAATTAGATTTTTCTCTAGAAGGCAAAACTGAGGATGTTACAAGTGTGCGTGGAATCCACGAGTGTTAGCCTACTTGGGATAAAAGAAAACTAGGTTGCACGCTATGCTACCCTAGACCAACTTTGATGTGCTTAAATATTCAGGAGGCTAATATGTATTTAACGATTTGGAAGTATAACGCCGTATTTTGATCTGCCTCATGATATTACATCTATTATGTGGAAAGGAATTGGAGGTCTCTCGGGCCAGAATCTTTTTTTAAATAATCATATTTTAATCGGAAAATTAAAAAATATATTGCCGATTTTTTTTTTACAAAAGTATCCTCCTGTAGCGCCACGTGGCAGCGACTGGGCTCAGTCGCTACCACATGGCAGGGTGACGTGGCAGCACAATGTATTTTCTATATAATTCATTTCATTTAATTGCAATAATTCATATCGGATGCTAGGAAACTCCAAATGGAATGAAAAAAATTTGTAAATTTTTATTACGCTCTAAGCATTTATAATATATGACAAAAAGTAGCATGTTCCATTCAAATTTAAAATGTTAAAATCAAGTTTACTAAAAGACTATTTTATGGATTATGAAGAAATTATGTAAACTATGGCTCCAAAAATTATGAAAAAAATTGTAAATTTTTATTAAGGTATAAGGATGCAAAATATCTCACAAAAAGTACTATGTTCCATGCAAATATAAATAGTTGAAATCAAGTTTAGGAGAAGACCCTTTTATGTATTATGAAGAAACTATATAGACCGTGTGTTCTTTCGAATAGCGTTTAGATCCCTCCTTCGTTATTTTACGAAAAAAACTCCCGTTAAATACAAATCTCGAACAAGTCCTTTTCTAATTTTTCGGAGTAGAGCTTAGGTCCAAAAAAAATAACAAACAGGTCGCTGTCCCTTACGTCCAGGACCTTTCTCTATTTTTCCCGAAAAAATATTTTCGTCAACAGAAATATGTGTGCAGCTCTATCTCTAGACTTTTTTTTCAACTCGGTCTCTAATATTTTTTGAAACATGTATTATTACTCGGTGAACGCATAGAGTGTTAAACTTGACAAAAGAAGGTTGACATCTCTAATATTTTTCGGAACATGAATTATCACCCGGTTAACACATAGAATGTTAAACTCGACAAAAGAAGGTTGATCGGGTGATAAATAGAGTGTTAACCAAATTCGTCAAAAGAAATATATGTACAACTCTATCTCTATATTTTTTTAACTCGATCTCTAATATTTTCCGGAAAAAGAAGTATGTGTACAACTGTGTCTCTACAATTTTTTTTTGCAATTCGTTCTATAATATTTGTCAAAATATATATTATTACCCGGTAAACGTATAGAGTGTTAAACTCAGCAAAAGAAGATTCTTTCTCCGTTTTTCCCAAGAAAAAACAGATTCGCCAAAAGAAAATGTGCACAGCTCTATCTCTATAATTTTTTTGTCAACTCGAAATCTAATATTCTCGGAACATGTATTATTCATTTTTTTTTTCAAAAAGGCCCGTTGTTATGCCACTTCGTCGACGGTTCCTACCTAACGTATTTTTCAAAAAAAATTTCAAGAGAACAAAAAAAACGCTTAGATCCTCCCACTTTTTTTAGAAAAAAAACTAGATCTGATTTCGCACGGCTCGGCATCGCGCGCGACACTACCTAGTTTATATTATAGCTAATCTATTAATTAATCCGACAGCTCTTCTTGAAGTAAGACTCCAACAAGACTAAAGTACCCCATGCCTGGTTTTGTTGATGGGCCTGTAATGTTTGGATCTGCGCTTCATCTCGCACAGCTCACCGCCAGCCTCGCTGCAGTGCTCCACCTCGATGCCGGTGAACACCGCGAACTTTTCCTGTAGACCTAGGGCACTTGATCTCATAGGATCTGGCAATCAAGAACTTGGAACACCAAGGTGCACAAGATAGGACAACCTATGGGTCCACTCAGGCGGCATAACCGTCCTTGCAGACATTGCGCAGCACTGGCAGTGCCACCATCTAGGCAGAGGCAGGGTTCCTCTTGTGATTTTTGAGCGTATGGAGCTGGCTACAGATTTAAAACCGATTAGTAAATATTCAATTTAAATTTAAATTAAAAAGTTAGAAAATTAGAAAATTTTATTAAAAAGTGTTAAAAGTTTTTAAAACTTTTTGTGTAAGTTTAAAACTTTTTGTGTAACGTCCTGAGGAAATTCTAATGATGCTATAAAATTTTTAGATGATAATCAATCCTATCTATTTTAAAAAAAAATTCTAACAGTGCTTTTGTCTTTGTATATGCTCTTTAGTTTTTGATTTTCTAGGAGAAGTAATTGAAGTCTAATATTTTTAAAAAAATTTGTGTGAGGTTCTTAAGAAATTACAATGATTTTTTAAAATTTTTACATGATTATCAAACTATCGTGTTTTTTTACAATTTTCATAGTGCTATTATTTTTGTATATGCACTTCCGTTTTTTATTTTCTTTATTAATAAATTAAGTATAATATTTATGAAAATTTTACTACATGATCCTTGGGAAATATTTATGATACCATTAAAATTTCATAGCATGATAAATCATATAATTTTTTATTAAAATCTGAAAGTGTATCCGTTCATTTTCATTAATTACTGTTTTTTATTTTTTTAGAAGCACTAAATGAATTAAAATTTTGTAAAAATTTATATGAGTTGTTTTATAGATTAATTTAGATTTATTATGATTTTTATTAAATTTTTGCTATTTTCCTTGATTTTTTCTAATTTCTCTCGATTTCTTTCCAATTTTCATTGAGTGTGCCAAAAATCTAATAAAGTTGGTCAAAAAGCGATGAAAATTGTTGAAAATTGGTGAGAAAAGTGACATCGCTTAGTTTGTTAATTTTAAAAAATGGTCTAAATCGTTGAAAATTGCTCAAAAATCGGTTGATTTTTTATTTTTTTTGCCACTTTTTGACCATCAATTTTAAAAGTTTGACTTTGAAAACCATTCGGTTTGTACCAATTTTTGACCGATTTTTGACAAAAAAAAATGTTACTGAGCTCCTAGAAAATTTTGGGTTCGAATCGATTTTGTAAACCCTGGGCAAAGGTGAGGCTCGAGGTACCCAGAAGGTTGTCGTTAAGGAGACGGGCATGTACTTTCCCCCAGCGAGGGTGTGCAGGTCGGGGTCGTTTTTCTCTTGAGAAACTTTTTTCAGCAAACATGTTTACTTATGAACAAATTTATAAAAATGACCATCTTTTGGACCACATAAGGTCTTATGTGCGTTAGACGACATGTATTACCTGCGGTGCTCCGCGAATCACGATGCGATCCCATTCTTTGGCGAGATCACTGTTGTGCGATCACGAGCTCGGCTACAGGACCTGTCGAGCTACCAAAGCTCGGTAGCAAATTACCGAGGCAACAAAGAACAGGAGTGGCTTAATTAGCCACTTAATTAGTGATTTAATTGGGTGATTAAATGATTAAAGTGATTAAGTGACTAATCAAAACTTGCCGAGATATGGTTCCTCCGTAGAAAAACTTGCCGCATCACGCCTTTTACGGCGGTCGAGGAAGAGACTATTTTTATAAATTTATTTAGAAAGGAGCAAGATTTGAAAAAAATTATGTCAGGGGGCTAGAAAAAAAGTAGGCCTCCAAAGTCACAGCGTGACTTACCCACCTTGCTTCATCAACACCCTCCACGGGCACCCAACGTTAGTGATAAAAATATAACCGGATGTTTTACTGACCCCACTATCCAAACTATCAAGAGGGGTTTGCGTCGTCTCCTCCTGTGCTCCGAACTGGAACGCCGGCGAGGTTGACAGCGAAGGTTCTCTCCGTGTGATTGTGTTGATTGACCGCATGCATGCAGCATGGCGCATCAGCTACACCACCACCACGAAGGTAGAAAGGAGACGGCGAACGGTGAAGGCGTGACGGCGTATGAACAAGTAACCACCGTTAGCTAGCATACATGCAATCAGTAATTAAGAATTTCTGTGATCTCAAAACTCGGCCGTCGACGGTGAAGTCACCGTTGTCAGACCACAGCTTTTGTAGCCTCGCGGGCTCACAGCTCAATGGACCAATGAGCGTGAATTAGCAAGGATGTTTTTAACCGATACTAATGGCGGATTGAGAGCCATTCACGGGAAAGAGTGGATTAGTAGCAAGTTGCAACGGAGATCTTTGGTGCTGGAAGCCTGGAACGTAGGCGGTTCTTAGTTTTCTGTTCACGCGAGGAAGAAAGGAGGACTTGACCAAAGCAGAAGTGCAGAGCGAAAAAGGTTTTCTAGATAAATGAGTCGAGACAAAATTTGGTTTGTTTTCCAAATAACTCACACCACGGTGCAGTTACAGGAAACACAGTTCGCACCATTCCGGGGGAGCTAAACGATGCTGATGCTGATGCTGATGCTGATGCTGATGCTGATGCTGATGCTGATGCTGATGCTGATGCTGATGATGCTTATGCTTTATATATTCTTTTTACTGGTCCCGGACCAACAAGTGCGGGGATAGCTCAGTTGGGAGAGCGTCAGACTGAAGATCTGAAGGTCGCGTGTTCGATCCACGCTCACCGCAAATATACAATTTTGCTCTACTGTGAATCTGTAGTTCTATGCAAAATCCTTCGAATTTCTAGACAGCACAGACGAGACTTTTTCTTTTTTTAGTAAATTGGTATTTGCTTCTGCAATTCCAATTCTATCAATATAACAGTAAATATAATACGGAAACAAATATGCAGTGCTTATGCCATAGCAGAATAATGGTTTACATATTATAGAGGCTATGAATTGATGTACATGCCAACTAAATGATTTATAGATGCAAGGATATTAGGGGAACATTATTTAATCACCTGTGGCATGTTAGCACAGCCTGACAAAACAGAACCTGAGACATAAGGAAACACACAAGAATCATAACCTGAGACAAATCTGTTCTTTGTTTCTACCAACTGTTTTTTAAAAGTAATGGCAATCTTGAAAGAAAGCATCCTATTATTATACAATAATAATTATTTCAATGTTAACAAGAATAACATTTCAATGTAAATTATCAATTCCACCAAAGCAAATCATTAACTTTTTCAGTTTTGATAGGTAGCCATGTGCCTGCGTTAGAACAGTTTTTTTACATATATATAAAAAAAGAGAAGTGGATGAGTGGACTGACGGGAGGATTGCAGCGGAGACGGAGTAGGTCTCGTCGGCGGCGGAAGGCTTCCTCGTGCTCTCGCGGTCAAGGTCAGACGGTGGAGGAGATGCATGAATCTCTCCACCCCACACCAGAAATTGATGGGATGAGAGACAGTGTGATGATAGAATTAGGCAAGAAGTGTTAACTAGTACCTCAAGGTCGTGGTGGCCTGTGTCCTACCTGGTTTGAGTTGGAACAACATGCAAGGCTGCTCCTGGTCAGGACGATGGGACGCCATTAATCTCACTCTGCACCTCTGCTGTGCCTGTGCCGCCTTGAGAGAGGAGAGGGAGGCGAGGAAGCCAGGAAGCTTGCTGGGTTGAAGAGGCCTTTTGACTATAGATGATCGAGTTTACTAATCATAGCTAAATATATGTGTAAAGGACGTCTTTTCAGTGGAACGTTTAAATATCTCAACAGTAACTATCAAAAACCAAACGCATATTGCTAGACCAATGGGCGAATCAGCTGTTTTTACGCAACTTATGGCCTAACGGCCAGAGTTTTACAAAAAGAGGCGTAGCGAGCCCTGAATATATTACATTATCAAAAGACCACACAGGCATAACCTGAGCACAGACCAATACCTTAAAACCAAATAAAATCACCATCTACGGCTTCTTCAAACTCCTCGGCGTCTTGGAACTCTGGGAGAGTTGGGTTTAAACAAGGGTGAGTACACAACTGTACTCAACAAGTCGCACGGAAATTTCTGAATACTACATACAGGCAATTATCCAAGATTGGCACAAGTTTAATAGTGATTGTGGATGCAGTTTTATTTTCAAGTCCAATTTACATTTGAAACACAAACCATAATTAATAGTAAGGGGTATTCACAAAGTAATTACCATCAAGCCACATTGTTAAAATTCCAAAGATCTATTTGAGCTAGGTTACGGGAGTCACCCCAATTCAAACTTAGCTTCATTAACCGGAAGTACGGCGTATTCGAATACCATTTAATTAGACTTTGCAGAGCTACTCAGCTTTACCCGCAAGATATCCACGACTGTTAATGCCACACGATTACATGCAACTTAATTGCATGCAGCTGAGCCGAGACCATCACAGCCTTTTGATTGAACATCCCCGTGGTAGCTCTTACTCGATAGGTCCTTGGACCCACTGTTCTTGGACCCCACTGGCCAACGTAGGAGCCACACTCCAATACTGAGTGGGTACCTAGAACTGACGAATGACGCCTCAACGCTCATTCCCGTTCCACCAACCCATCAGTCATTCCCCTGCCAGGAATGCTGCTCCCCATTCTCCTTCCGAGAATAGTACCACCATATAAGTATTTTTAGGGGATGAACAATATATTGAGCTATGTCAGAAACGGTCCAACTGACCGGTCTGAGTTGTGGTTGAGCGGGATCTTAAGTCGTTTACTTTGCACAAGGGGGTTTAACCTTATATTGCCAAAGACCAAGCCATTCAACCATCCACAAACCAACCTGGTACCTGCTCGTACTAGCCATCAAACCAACCATGGCTTAAATTATCAGTCGGGGATCGAACTCACATCCACCTCATGGCTAGTCTAATACTGTCCCCCTGACTGTAGCAACAGTTTTAAAATCCACCGAGCCAACTGCTCGCCATCATTTTATTTCTGTTTTAAAGATCTTGAGTGAAACTAATAAGGTTAATAATTAACTACAGGGTGTATAATTATCAACTAGGGTTATTCAAAGGTTTAAAGATCTTGAGTAAAACTGGGTATAACAATGTTGCATGTCATTCTAAACTATCTATTTTCAATATTTCAACATACAATTAAAATAATGCTGTAGAAATTAAATACTATAGTATTATCATGTCAATTGGGTCCAATATGTTCAAAGGAGTGCGGCTTGCCTTGCTGCGCGGCGGGATCGGCTAGGTCGTAGTCGACGTAGTCGTACGCGTCTCCGCTCGGGTCCTGCTCCGGCTCCTGGGTTTGCTTGGGCTCCAGCTGCTGTGCGAACATCGGATCTAGCGCGAAAAATGAAAACAAAAAACGGTAAGTAAACAAAAATCAAACAAAAATGACAAACTAAAACAGAAAACAAAAACAAAAAACAAAAATGAAAATGGCAAAACGGGCCGGAGAACGTTTGAGGGAAATTTTGGCATTTTGGAATTTTGAGAACTTCAAAAGGTGAAACGGAGGCCGTATTTGGACTCAGCGACTCGAAACGGTCAAGATGGTGTATTTTTGGATTTCTGGGAATTTTTGAGATTGTTTTGGATTTTCGGATTATTTAAAGCCGAAAAAGAAAAAGAAAATCAAAAATCGGGTGAACAGCAATGATAGGCGGCAAGCGGCCCGATTTTGCCGAAAGCGGCCTATAGGCCATGCCGCACATGAAGGCGGTAGGCGGCCCAACACGCGTGACAGGCCGGCCTGGCAAGTGGGCCCAACGGGCGGTGAGTCGGGGAGACCAACAGATGGGGCCCCTGAACGGGGAGAGTGATGCGTGTGCCTGAGGCTCGGGCGTCACTTACAGGTGGGGCCGATCGATGGGCGCGGCGCGAGGACGATATAAGGCTGACTGGTGGGGCCCGGCGGTCAGTGCACGAGGGGGGTTAGGGTTTGGCTCGGCTCGGGCGGAGCGAAGGCGACGGCTCGGGTTCGACCAGAGGGGAAGGAGAGGGGGCGACGGGGAGAGGAAAGGGTGGAGGGGGGGCTTTACTGGCGAGGGGAGAGGGCAAGGCGAGGAAGAAGGCGGGCACACGCAGCTTTTATAGTGCGCGGCGGTGTGGGCACGAGGCGGGCACGCGAGCTGCTGCCATGGCGCGGGGGCAGGTGGCTGGTGGGTCGCGCGGGTCAGGGGATGGGGCGGGGCGGTTGAGCGGCAGGGAATGGGGGCGACGACTGGGAACACGAGGGGGTGGTTCGGGCGCGAGTGGCCAGGCGGAGCAGGGCGTGGCGCGGGTGACAGGCGACGTGACGGCAGCCGGTGGCGAGGCGGATGGGAGCGATGAGACAGCGCATGACCGGGCAAGAGGCGGCGGACCAGTCGGTGCGCGGTGGACCAGAGGTCCAAGGCAAGGAATCCCAGGTGAGTTCAAATCCAACTCAAAATCCAATAAAAAAACTGAATTTGAGTTCAACTTTTGAATTTTGTTTTGAACTTTTTAGGGCATTTCAATATGCTTTGTTACGCCGGTTGAAATCCCCGACTAGCCAGCCCACCACATCATCGCTTTTGCGAAAAAGGCTACCGAAAATTTCGTCCAGCCAATCCACCTGGGGTTAACGTTATTGTTTTGTGTTGGAAATTTGAGGTTTGGGCGATAGTGATTTTTCACAAAAATCAAGCGAAATTGGAAAAAAAAGATCGATTTGTGAAGTCAAAGCAATCGGTAAAAAAAAGCCGAAAAAAATTGAAAACAACCTGGTAAGCTCGATTTTTAGCGATATTTGGCGAAATTCGATCGGTTTCAATGAAAAATCGTGAACCAAATGAAGAAATGTAGAAAAAGGGAAGAAAAAATGAAATAAAATAGAAAAAAATATGATAAAATTTTGGTATGGCATTTTGTACATTTTAAGACAACATGAAATTGTAAAGTACATATTTTGCAATAACAGCACAACTATGAAAAAATAAGAAAAGTTTCAGCATGACCTTTGTTATATTTTAGACAATCTCAAGTTGCAAAGTAGGCATTTAGCAATAATATGTCAACAAATAACATTTCATATCAATACCATTCACAACTCAATTCAACAAATCCACATTTCAATGCTATGGCATATGACATTTGTAATCATTATTTCTCATAAAAAATGAATGTTCACACTTAGTACAGCTTCGCCATCCTTCTATTGTCGCATATATGTCATGTTAGACCTACATGAACGTTATATTAGTAAAAAATCGAGTTGCAATGAAATGAAACATACAAATGGACCATACCCTGCCAAGTGGTGCTTCAGTCGGGTTTCACCGCCTCCTTTCTTCTCTTAGTGATAGTACTTGCATCGAAATCCAGCACACATCTTGTCGTCGTGCTCCCACACAACATCACCCTGATCTACCATATGCTAATACAAAAAACAACACGACAAATCATTGTGATGACTACACTCACAAAGATCTGCTGCAGCTAAGAGCATACATGCAAAACCACTTGGACACATAGCTATTAACAATGTTAGCTTCCCACATATTTCTCATGATGCACCTACTCCTTTGTTTAGTTTACTTCATATTGATAGATCGACAATTAGGTCAAACAATGTCTGCTATGATAAATAACAACTAGATTAAACAAAGAATAGCAACTAGATCAAACAACTACATCAAACAATGAATAGCAACTAAGCTAATATGAGCATCATCTCCTGACTAACAGGACAAGCACGTTGAACTCATTAGGCTAGCACATCGAAAATCGACTGTGGTGCACCAATAATCAGTAGCACATGGCACTCATCAACTAGCGCAGTGAAAATCGACCATTTTGCAGTGAGAACAATCTCTATGATGGATGCCACTTTTCGTTTGACGAAACGCAAACAAAAAAAACTAAGAAAAAGCAAAATAACCATGATTTTAGATTTAGCGGCCGGGGGAGGGGGTCTATCTGAGTTTAGCCACAATTTTCTAATGTCATTTTTCATAATTTTAGAATTAGCGGCGGGCCTACTCGTCGAAATGTGACATCAGGGAATTTATGTTCTTTCTCCGCAAAAGCGGGATGCAATTTTCGGTAACCATAGGGTCTTTTTTTTCAAAATGGGTCCACCGGGTCTGGACATAAATTTTTAGAACCACGAGGATCTATTTGCAAAAGTGTTAGTCTAGACCTGGTTGCGAATTTGCGGAACCATGAGGTTTTTTTAGCAAAAGAGCCGCTGAAAGGGTGTCAACGTAATTTCGGATTTCGCGAGGGTGTTTCCATGAATTTGATGATGTGGCGCATTGGGCTTGTAGGTGTAGCCGTGTGCTAGTTGCGTTAGGTAATTTTGACATAATGTTCAGACGGCAAAAATAACCTCAATTTCAGAATTTGCGGGCTCTTCTTGCAGAAAGCGATGATGTGGTGGGTTCAGGGTCCACTTTACCATCGAAAACCGGCCAATTATCGCAAAAACCAAGCATGTCAAACCGGTTCTCAATTTGAAACCGATTGGTAAAGCGATCCGATTTAAATTTAAATTCAAAAAAGTTAAAAATTTGGAAAAAATTATTTGAAAATTTTCTAAAATTAGTACTAATAACATTGTGACATCTGGGATGAATTTGTTTATTAAAAAAAAAATCAAATTTAGGAGACATTTTAGAGCAAATTCCGAATGTAGAAAATTGAAAAGGGAAAAAAAAAAAACTAAAACAGTAGGAGCTGCACGGTGTCCGTCAGGCCCATATGGCCTATTGGGCCCACTTAACCTGCGAAGAAAGTTACAAGCGAGAAACTCGCTGAATCCCCACCTCCGATAGCCATCCATTGAATCCCCACCTCCGGCGACGCCGCTGAATCCGGCCAGATCAGCCGCCGACGACCGGTTTATCGCCTCCGTAGCACATAAAATCCAGGCTAGCGGAGAGATCGGGAGAGGAGGAGAAGGAGACGGAGGGAGATAGAGTTGTGGCGGCGGAGTGTCCATGGCAGCGGTAGTTCGGGGCGTGTGGAATGGCATCAGGGAGAAGGGCCTCTCCAACTTCCTCCGCTACAGCCGCGACGAGGGCTACTTGTAAGATTGCATTCTTCTTCTTCTTGTTGTTCCCGTGCGGCTACGCGCGGCCGATCTGGATGCCATCGAGATCCCCTTGTTGGACAATGCTAGCTAGATGCATAACAACATTCCTTCCGATTCTTATTCTGCTGTTTGTTGGGCCGATTCATCCACTTCAGATGCGCTTCTAACCATACGTCCCTCATCAGATCAGTCGGTAGAACCAAACGCGTAGCGAATTAGGGATTTAGCATCCCACAATCAAAATATTTTCGGATTTCCCACAAAATTAGAGAGGTTATTTGCCTCTCTATAGGGAGGGAGGGACATATGGCTCTAGTTCAGACCATGTTCCGGTGCCCGTGCAAATCTTCTCTATTCTGTTATTTTAGCTTTATATGGCCTGGCTAGATATATGCTATTTGATCAAAGATATCTTCATTGAGAAAGCAACTTTCCTGCTGCCAACGCGATAAGTATAACCGATCATCGTGGTGGAGCATAGTTGGCTGTGACGAATGCTGGTTACGACTACCACTTGGAGCCCTCTTTAGAAAGCACCGTCGCTCAATCAATTTTGTAGAATGCTAACACTAGGCTGATAAATTCTATTGCTTTTCTGCAATGGAGACGCGCCATGTAAACTGCCTGTTGAATGTTGATGTTTTCTGGATTTGTTTCCATTTTGCACTGTGCTTGGTGCTGAGTTTTCCATTTCTGGAGACAGCTAAATTCTGCATCTGTTGCTTTGCTTACAAGCTGATTCAATGTTCTAACACGGTTTAATTTACAGCAAATGCCTTCTGGATGGAAATCTACTGTAAGCTCCCCTCATCTCCCCAAATTTGAAGGAATGGATGTGGTTGTTTTTCTCATAACAGATTGAGACTAATGTTCTTTTCAGGCAAACAAAAATCCACAATATTGGTGCAACCCTTGTAGGAGTTGACAAATTTGGAAACAAGTACTATGAGAAACTGCATGACACTCAATATGGTGAGTAGTACCTGCAATGTCTTTTTCCTGGTTGATCTACTACAGTTTTTTTTCTTTTTCTTGTGGAGTTCTGCTGCATGCTTGCTTCAAATATAGATTGTGAAAGCGGTAGACTTTGGTGCGTTAGAAGGAACAGCATCAAACTTTATACTCAGCAGCTATAACAGTCTGATATCCTGTCTCTTGTTTTCTTTTCTTCAACTCCTGAGATAAGTAACTTTGCTCTTTAATGATCATGCTGGGCATGACTCATCTGCATGCCTTTTGTGGGAGCATAATGTTTCTTATGTTGCTGTCTTTTCTCCCTGTCAATGCACTAGAAAGCTTAACGTTGGTAAATTTGCAGGAAGGCATAGGTGGGTAGAGTATGCAGAGAAGGGCCGCTACAATGCATCCCAAGTGCCTGCTGAATGGCATGGATGGCTGCACCACATTACAGACAGCACTGGGGATAAGGCTAGTTTTCCTTTACATGTTGCTTGCATTATTTCCTTCATATTTTTCAAGCCTCGGCCTTCCAACAAAATTATAAATTATGGCAAGGCTTTCTCCGTTTTTTGGCTACCTTAGCTGTGTAAAACAAATTAGCAACTAAGCGTCTGTATGATGCTGTGGGATTAATTTGGATAGCGAAACTTTGGTTTTTAAACATTTGGTGCTTATTGATTGTTCTGTGCAATACGGGGTGATGAGAAACATTATCACACTTTAAGCCATTGTTTTCTTATATCTGTTGGCAAGGCTGTCGATGTCCATCGATGTTTCTTTGGTTTTAGGAGATCCAAGGCGGCGATCTTACTATTTGAATGTTGAAACACGTTAGCCGATAGTCATGTGGTTCTATTTCTGTTACAGCTGTTGGAGCAGAAGCCTAAAGCGTACAGTGTGGAGCACAAGGAGAACTTCTCTGGCGAGGGTGAGGAGCTGATCTACCACTCCAAGGGGCATGCTCTGAACCCAGGACAAAGGGACTGGACAAGGTACCAGCCTTGGGAACCAAAGAAACAGCAGGCGTCCTGAGTCTCAGAGAAACGAGCTAAATGGTACCGATCGTCTTTGTGTTTTCTTGCTTGCATTTGGTGTTGCGGAGCTGAAACAGTTGATCAGCTTTGTTTCTTGGACTGAGCCTGAATAATGTACTGGGTGCTACTATTATAAAAATACCTTTTGGGCTGTGCCAAAGGAAAAAAGTGCCGATTGGAGCATCTCTGTTCCAATTGAACCAAATACTATGTTACTGTTCGGTAATGCTGAATCGGTTGCATCTGCCTGTGTCTGTGTGGCTTGTCATGCTATGTTGTTTTCCTTCTTTATTTATCTACCAGAGAGAGATCATTGACGGGAATGTAGCTGTTGAATGGATTTGAGTAGTTGTTAGTGATCTTTGTATGATCCAAATAAACTTGGTGGACGGACTGTTAGAGACACATAAATGGGGAGATATCTAGTGCAAACCCTTTTTACCGTGAAAACTATGTGAAACCCACGTGTAAAAGTTTTGAAAAATTCTCAAAAAATTATCATACGTAGGGAAGATGAGGTTCTCCAACCCTGTAAAATTCGAAGACCAAACTCAATTGCATTTAAAAGATATAAAAAAGATAAATTCAGTATAAATAGTGATTTTTCACTATTTAGCACTATTCATTTTGCAATTTGTCTTTTTCATATCTTTCAAATGCAATTGAGTTTGATTTTCAAATTTCATAGGGTTGTAGAACCTCGCCTCCTCTACGTATGGTAATTTTTTGAGAATTTTTCAAAACTTTTATACGTGGGTTTCACGAAGTTTTCACGGTAAAGAGGATTTTCACTGGATATATTGTCCACATAAATAATATCCGTGTCAGGACCAGCACAGTTAGAGATGCATGAGCAAGGCTCAAAATCCCAACGGAATCTCAGATTTGGCGCCCTAGGTTCATAAACATGGTGAAATAAAAAAAATTAAATTGCTACAATAATTTCGACAAATTGATCGGATTTTATATTTTTTGAACCGGATTTGGTACAATGCCTCTTAGGAATGTCATCTTTTATGAATTTTTTTTGAAAAATCAAAATTTTGAAACATTTTATAAAATAATAAAAATACTGTTATTTTTTTTAATAAAAATGTACAAGCTTGATCATAATTAGGATCATATAGAAAATTTTTCAAAAGAATTGAACTTCATTTATTATCTTTGAAAAATAAAAAATAGAAAGAACATAATTGAGACAGTAGCATTGTCAGAATTTTATAAATTCGCTCGAGTGTGATCATCATCCAAATTTTTAGGAGAGATTAAGCATTGCCTCAGAACCCTTCACTAAAAGTTTCAAAAATTCTAAACCTGTTTTGTTTGCTCAATCAAATCATGATCCAAAGCTATATATGGAAGCTTTTATCAGACAACAGCACTATCAGAATTCTTTAAAATTCATCAGGTTTGATCATCATCTAAAATTTTGTGGGAATATTAGTGATGCATTAAAAACATCCATAAAAAATTTTCAAAATTTTCTAACGTGATTTGAACTATTTTTCGTTGGTTAAAATTTATCCAAAAGCACTCAGCTATCCTATAATCTCAATGAGAGCCTCGCTAAGATAGCTGTAAAGACGGTCTAGGTATGCTTACTGCATACTCTTTTTGCAATATATATATAGGTAAACGAAAGCAGTAGAAGAAACCTTGGGTGTTGTTTCACGGAAATTTCGGGAGACTTGGGAAGAAAATATATATGTGAGGAGAAAAGCCAAAGAGAAGCACTTGGAGCACGAGGAAGAGGTAATAATGCTTGCTTAAAGGTTATCCTAATTAATGCATTTTCTGCGAATGCACACACGAACGTAAAACAGAATGTTTCGTTTGCTTAACTCATTGTTTGTCATTGACTTAAATAAGAAAGAACATGATCTTTGTTTGTTAAGAATTTGCTGGGAGGGGCACTCTTCTTCAATACAAAAATTTTGCTTCTCACATTGCCATTTCCATTGTTTTGATTTCATATTATTTTTTGTTCACCTTGTGGTTCTACAGTTTGCAGATGAAATCCCTTGAGATTTTTTTTTTTTGAAAGAAAGGTAGGAGCTCTGCGGCTTCAATTAAAGGTGGAAAGAGAGCATAAAGTTACAGAGAAATAGTTACAAATAGTTAACCAAAAGGGGCACAAGGCACCAATAAAGCGTAGTAAACCAATAGTGCCCAATAGAGCAAATAGCTAGAGCCGACCGACAGCTAAACTACTGGCTGAAAGGACATGATCTTTGTTTGTTAAGAATTTGTTGGGAGGGGCACTCTTCTTCAATACAAAAATTTTGCTTCTCACATTGCCATTTCCCTTGTTTTGATTTCATACTATTTTTTGTTCACCTTGTGGTTTTACAGTTTGCAGATGAAATCCCTTGAGAATTTTTTTTTGAAAGAAAGGCAGGAGCTCTGCAGCTTCAATTAAGGGTGAAAAGAGAGCACAAAGTTACAGAGAAATAGTTACAAATAGTTAACCAAAAGGGGCACAAGGCAACAATAAAGCGTAGTAAACCAGTAGTGCCCGATAGAGCAAATAGCTAGAGCCGACCGACAGCTAAACTACCGGCTATCCGGTTGAGATTAGCTTCATTGCCAATCGGTAGTTAGAAATTTCCTGTAGGATTCGCTGGACAACCGTGAACACCGAAGAGTATTGGTTATTGAAAATGCGAGCATTGCGCTCTTTCTAAATGTTCCAGAAAGTATAAATTACAGCCTCATCCAGGTCCTTGCGTCGATCCTTGGGGGAGGTATCGTGAATATTTTGCCACCAAGAGGAAAATGTAACACCAGCGCCTCCGTGATTCAAGCCGGCCGTGGCCAAGATCCCTCCTCGCCGGCGCATGGAGGAGTTCCTCCTCCTCTGTTCTTGGCATGGCAAGGAGCCTTGGGGAAGAAGCCCCTTGAGTATGACAGCTAGGGCCCACCCTCCATAGAGACAATTTAATCCAAAAATCAGAAAAAAGAAGATGCTCTAGAATATTCCGGGAATATTCTCCAATTTCGTATTTTCCAGATTTTCCAAACTTCGGGAGCTCATAACTTTTCCGTCCGAACTCCGATTGACTCCGTTCAAATTCCTAAATTCATCTAAATTCAAGATCTACCTGCCAGTACTACTTTTATATTTTTTTGGATTTTGTTTATTGTATTGTTATTTATTTGTTGTACTGTTTTGTGCGTAGCCGCCGACCCGCCGAGTCCGCCGACCCCGCCGCTGGACTTCAAGAGTTCGACATTCTCGCTGTGATCAAGGCAAGTCTCCTTGACGCATATTGATCCCATGATTTATAAATGTTTTACAATGTTTTACAAATTGCATTGCTATTTATATAAAAGGATGATGTTGACGTTAGGCTATTAGTTATACCTGTTGTTCATACCTCCTTGATATTGTTATCCATGATCCTTTGTCACCCTAGTACAGTAATCCACCATAATAAATATTTTTGGGAAAATAATCTTTGACTAGAGGAATGACTATTTGGAAGACATTTTGGATGGAACCAATAGTATGGAATGTAAATGGGAATTAGATGAATATTAGTGATGATGTGGGGGTTGGTAATTTGAAATGGATCTATGAATGGTGATCATTGAAATATTGTGACGTTGGATTGTGATAGTAGTTCACATTATAATGGATTGGGGGAGATTTTGGAAGATGTATGGTATTGTGAAGTATTCATGATGGATTAAATAGATCATTGCAAGTAGATAATATGTTGAATTGGATTCCTTGGGTTGATAAAATAATATCAAATGAGAATCAGAGATAGTTGGATTATTAGTGTTTATTGGGAATTATTATTAACGGACTGATTAACAAATAGATGATTATGGAAATATAGATATGTGATAATCATTTATGGAGACTTGTGAATTATCCATAATATTTGGTGGTTTAGTAAATGATAATATTACGTATTCTTGGTGAATTAAAGTAGATGATTCAGAGGTGATAATGTGAATATATGATATTATGAAGTATTATCGGTGGATTGTATTCTAGATGACTAGAGATGATATTGTGCAGTATTCTCGGTGGTTTAGTAGAAGATTTGGTGAAATATTCTTAGCAGATGATAAGATTGATCACCGTATGAATGATGGATAAATCAATAATACAAGTTATAGTTCAAGGGAAATATTTCATATACAAACATGATTGTAGTTTAATATGATTTTGGAGTTATGATAGTACCAGGATATACTTACTACTTGTCGGATACTATATTGAATTGGATTATTCGTATGATTATAAAATTATGGCAAATTAAGGATTATTGGAGATTACAAAATTAATTATAAGGATTGTAATCAAACCCTGAGACTTGTAGTTTTATGAAATAAACTATTGGTGGAATAGAATAGTACGGTAGAAATGCTTAAGCTCGCAATCGGTTAGTATGCACCTATGAGTGGGAATTTCTTTTGACTCTTGAAAACTTGTGTTGGAAATTATAGGCAAAAAGTATTGCCGTTGGTTTACAAAATAAAAATTAAAATGAAAAATGGTTTGGACTTGGGCGGAATAGTTTGTTTGGCGTGTGCGGATAGAGCACTGGTCCTGGTTTGTGCACATACCGCCCCAAGTTAGTTAAGGACCGACGCTTATGACTGTCTCCATTCTAAGCATTACCATACAACCACATGTCTAACATGGTACGACCTGGCTAAATAATTTGTAGAAACCTAACTTAAACTCACCAGATGGTGGAATGTGAGTGCCGGATAGAGGCAAGACTGTTTTTCTCACACGGCGCAAGAGGGAGCTTCTGTACTGGGGTGGATAGAACCTTAACAGCGGTGAAACCTCAGTGGGTGGGTCGGGTTAGGCGTATACATTGTAAAGGCCTTGTCATGATATCCCTGCCGGCACACTTAAGGAAGTGTGTTAATTGTACATGGCACTAAGGGAATATCATGTCTTGTGGGTAAAACTGTACACCTTTGCAGAGTTAAAACTATTCGAATAGCCGTGCCTACGGTCAAGGGCAAAGCGAAGAATGCTTTCATACTGGTAGACTTTATTTGTTTGTTTTAAAAACTGCTGATTTGGGATCCGGGAGTGGTTAGAACTCTCGGGTGTGCTTCTGGTGGCAAGAGCCAGGTAGGTGGATTAAACCTGTTTTGTGAACCCTGGCAGACAGAGCCATGTGGATGGATTGAATCCTGATCTTTTTGAGATGTGGCGGATAGAGCCTGTATACTAGTGAATGGTGGCTAGAACCTTCACTAGAAGTTATTATTAATTTCAATGGTACAAATAATTGTAAAAATGGCTTTGTGAAAATATTACATGTAAAGTGTTGGAAAGTGTTGCTTTGTGCAAAAGAACCATAATATGCCATCCTTGGACAGCCTGCATTATGCATTTTTCCCAGACTTGCTGAGTACTTTATGTACTCACATGCTACATTCTAAACGTATCTTAGAGGTGATTGAAGCTGTCAAAGGAGATTCCAAGGACTAGGACGCGTACCCCACTCGATTGCCTGTGGGCATATGGATGGGTCACCGCTTGGTGTTATCGTCTTCCGCTGCGGTTATTCAAGTTGTCCAGCCTGTTCAGGCCGTAATGGTAAACCTCGACCATAAGGTCTTTGCTTTTATTTGGTGTTATTACTATTTGGTTATATGTAATCGTGATGTGGCTGTTGATTCTTCACTGTTGGACTGTGTGTACTAGCTACTGATCTGGGACTAGTACAGAAATACATAGGGGATTCCGGATAGCCGATCCGGGGTCTCACATCACTCCAACCAACCGCAACCTAGTTCAACTAATCTGAGATCAGCCAAACTTCGGTACTCTCACACCTCATGATGTAATTGGCCGGTAGATGATGGATGAGATGATGATCAAGGAGGCCGAAGTGGTTGAAGAACTCAAATCCGGCAAGAAGAGAGGAGTAGCTTTGAAAGCCGTCAAGATAGCACAAGAAGCTGAAGAGAGCTCAAGTGATGAAGAGTCAAGTGGTCCTTTGACAAACGAAAATATGGCATTGCTCGTAAGAAGATTCAACAAATTCTTAAATAAGAAGGGTTACATTTCGGGGAATCATTCCAAAGGCTATGGAAACAATTTAAGAGGAAGACATTCAAACCGGAAGTTCTATGAGTGTGGAGAACCCGGCCACTTCATTGCCGAGTGTCCACAAAAGGAAAAGAAGCAAGATAAACCTCATAAGAAGGACAAGTTCCGGAAGAAGGACAAGGACAAGAGCAAGGGTCATGCTTACATTGGAGAGGAGTGGGACTCCAACTCCGACTCCGACTCCAAGTCCAACTCCGACAATGAAGGAGGACTTGCTTCCATCGCCATCGCTACTCCACCGATAAAGTCGAAGAGCCCTTTCGACAACCTAAGCGATGAAGATGAAGATGCTCCAATGTGCCTTATGGCAAAGGGGCACAAGGTATCATCCAAAAATTCCATCCCTTCTATCGTTGATTTTTGCATGGATGATTGTGATGATGCTAGCGATGATGATGATGAGGTTGTATTTAAGTCTATGAATGATTTCGATATTAAAAAATTAGACTTGCTTCTTAAAGATATTGGAAAATTGGAGGAAGTTGTTGAACAAAAGGAGGCTACTCTCGAAGCTCAAGAGGAATTACTCATCCTTGAAAAGGAGAGAAATCTTGAGCTAGAGAAGAGCCTAGCTTTTGAAAGAAAGAAAAACGAGGAATTGGTCAAAAGCTCAAATTTGACCAAGTCGGAAGTAGTTAGTCTTGAGATCACCAATGCTTCACTCTTAGAGCAACTTGCTCAAGTAACGGATGCTCGCAAGGCTCTTGAAATGAAGCTTGTTGATCTCTCGAATAATCCTCCTACCTCGATTGTCAACTCCAATACTTCAATACCTTCAACTAGCAATGGGTGTGCAAGATGCTATAATGTTAACGTTGATGCTTTTGCCACTAACCTTGAGACTTTGCAAGTGTTGTCCCATGAAAATGAAAAGCTCAAGGGAGTGCTAGAAGATGGTCTCCAAAAGTCCTACAAGGCAAGTAAAGGACTAGAGGAGTTTCTTGGCAAACGCCAGGGTAACTACAAGAAGGAAGGGCTCGGATACGTTCCACCCAAGGGCAAAAGGAGCAACATCGCTGTTGCTCCGTTGAATGAGCCCATAAACTTCGTAAGAGGCAAAGGAGCTACCACGTACAAAGCTCACTCCACTTTCTTTGCTTCTTATGTACTTAAAAGAACTAACCTTGGTCGTGTAATTGTTTGTCACATCGGGCGCAAACCCAAGAATGCTCCTCGTGTGCAATCTATTTTGGTTCCAAAATCGCTTGTTGCTAACGTGCGTGGACCTAACTAAGTTTGGGTACCAAAGAGCAAAATCTAAATGTCTTTTTGTTGGCATATATCTCCGGCGGAACAAGTTGGATTTTGGATAGCGGATGCACGCATCACATGACCGGAGAAAAAGCTATGTTCGCACATTTGGACGTAAATGGATCAAATAGCGAAAGCATTGTGTTTGGAGACAATGGAAAAGGAGAAGTAATTGGATTGGGTAAAATTTCTATCTCAAATGACTTCCATTTAAATAATGTTTTGCTTATTGAATCATTAAGCTACAATTTGTTGTCCGTTGCACAATTGTGTGAAGCGGGCTACAATTGTTTGTTTAATGAAAAGGGTGTGGATGTCATTAAGAGGGTTGATGATTCAATAGCCTTTAAAGGGCGTTTGAAGGGTAAGCTCTATCTCGTAGACTTTAATACGGATAAGCCTAACCTTGAAACGCGTTTAATGGCTAAATCTAGCATGGGTTGGCTATGGCATCGCCGACTAGCCCATGTTGGAATGAGGAATCTTCACAAACTCGTTAAAGGCAATCACATTCTTGGACTAACTAATGTTGTCTTTGAGAAAGATAGAGTTTGTAGTGCCTGTCAAGCGGGAAAACAAGTTGGCGCCCCTCACCCCGCCAAAAATGTGATGACGACCACAAGACTCTTGGAAATGCTTCACATGGATCTTTTTAGTCCGGTCGCCTACATAAGTATCGGGGGAAGTAAGTATGGTTTAGTTATTATTGATGAATTTTCTCTCTTCACTTGGGTGTTTTTCTTGCATGATAAAGGTGAAGTCCAAGTGACCCTAAAGAAGTTCATGAGAAGAGCTCAAAATGAATTTGAGGTGAAGATCAAGAAAATCCGAAGCGACAATGGTACCGAGTTCAAGAACATTGGTGTTGAGGAGTATCTTGATGAAGAAGGAATCAAGCATGAGTTTTCGGCTCCCTACTCCCCTCAACAGAATGGGGTAGCCGAAAGGAAAAATCGGACTCTCATCGAGATGGCGCGGACTATGCTTGACGAGTACAAGGTTTCTGACAACTTTTGGGCGGAAGCCATCAACACCGCATGCCACAGCACCAACCATCTCTATTTGCACAAGATCTTGAAGAAGACGGCATATGAGTTGCTCACCGGCAAGAAACCAAATGTGTCATACTTTCGAGTTTTTGGAAGCAAATGTTACATCCTCAACAAAAGAGCTAAGTCTTCTAAATTTGCTCCTAAAGTAGATGAAGGTTTCTTACTTGGTTATGGATCTAATGCTTATGCGTACCGGGTCTTCAACAACACCACCGGTGTGGTTGAAATCTCACGTGATGTAACTTTTGATGAGACTAATGGTTCTCAAGTAGAACAAGTTGATCGTGCCGTAATTGATAGGGAAGAACCACCGTGCGAAGCTATAAAGAAGTTGGCAATTAGGGAGGTGAGACCTCAAAATCAGGAACCAAACCCGAGCACTCCAACTCGGAATGTCTGGACTGAAACCCGGAGTATCCGGACTAGTCCGGAGTCTCCGGGTCCAATACCAGACACTCCGGATAGAAGTGCTTCAGGTGATGTTCCGTCTTCGTCCAAGCAAGCTCAAGATGGTTCAAACATTTCTCAAGATGATGATGAACCCATTCAAGCTTCGAACTCAACCGTACCTCACCCAAGAGTTCATCAAAGTATTCAACGAGATCATTCGGTCGACAACATACTCGAAGACATTAACAAGGGAGTATCTACCAGATCTCGAGTTGCAAATTTTTGTGAATTTTACTCGTTTGTGTCTTCTCTTGAACCTCTTAAGGTAGATGAAGGACTCGAAGATCCGGATTGGGTGATGGCTATGCAAGATGAGCTAAATAACTTCAAGAGAAATGTAACACCCCAATTTTTGCTTTTCATGAGTTTAAATGAAATTTGGCACTTTTGTGAATTTTTGGAATTTTCTGGGATTTATTTGGAATTTATTTGAATTTATTTCCTTTTGAAATAAATAAAGAATTTAATTTTACAAATAAAATTTTGTTGGAAATATTTTATTTGAATCCCAAATGCCCTAAACTATTTTCTAGAATTTTTCTGAAATTTTTCTGAGTATTTTGCTATTTTTCATGAATTAAATGAATTACTGGAGATTAATTTGAATATTTAATAGCTGGAAAAATCGATCGGGTTTGCACTGTTCATCCGACCAAGCCCGAACCCGAGTCGGACTCGAGCCCGACCCGAGCCGCGTTTGAGCCGGACCCGAGCCCAGCCTAACCCTAACCGCGTGACCGTTGGATCGAAATCCAACGGCCACGATTGTGCCACGTCACCCAAACCGAACCAGACCGAGCCAGCCAAGTCGCCAGGCCAGACCCGAGCCCAAACCCCGTGCCCATTGGATCTTGATCCAATGGTCCACGTTGAGCCGCAGCCGAGTGGACCTCGGTCTCCGCGAGATTTACGGAAGTCGAGGCCCCTATTTAATGCGTCGCCGCCGCCATCGTGTTCTCCGTTTCCTTGCGCACCCGTAGCCCTAGTCCATCACGCCTGAGCCGCCGTGCTTGCGCCGCAATCGCTCGCCGTAGTTGGGTTAGGCTTCCGCCGCGGTTTTCCGCTGTTTGCCGCCGTCTCCGCCGTCTTCCGCCGCCGTTGAGTCTAGATCCGGAACCGTTGCGTCAAGCCGTGCTTGGGAGTACCATCCACTTCGCCGGAGGAGCCCCGCAACGCCATTGCCGTGGTCGTCATCTTCGTCTCCGGTCTGCTAGCGCCGCCGCACGCCATCGCCGTCTCTCGAGCTCTCTCCACCGTCCGATCAAGATCCGAGGGCCCAGATTCGTCCACATCATCCTCGGGTAAATTCTCATGTTTTAGTTTTTAGATCTGTTTTCAACCGTTGGATCTAGATCCAACGGTTTAGATCGCGCCACGTAGCCGTAACTGCACCATGCTTGGATAGATTTCAGCCGTTAGATCTAGATCGTACGGCTAGGGTTAAACCGTGTTGTAGCTTTAGATTGGATCTTGGCCGTCCGATCAAGATCGAACGGTCCAGATCGACCGTGTAGTTTCCTAACGCGTGAAATCCAGATCCGATCTGGGTCGTTGATTTTCAAATCAACGGCCGAGATCTAGCCACGTGGCTGGAAGACTGACCGTCGCGCCGGGCCATGTCATGCCGCCGCCGACGCCACGCTGCGTGGCGCCGGCGTGGACCACTGACGTCGATGACCGCCGAACCGCACCATGATGTCACCCATGACGTCATGCTGACGTCATGGTGGGGCGGCGTGTCGAGCCTCGGCCGAGCCGCGGCGCCGATGTCGGCCACGGCGTCACCCGAGGCCCACTTGTCGAGGCACCGCGTCACGAGTGGGCCGGTCATGATGGACCGAACAAACCGTCTTGGCAGGGTCCATGGACCCGAGGCGACGTGGCGGTCTCTGATTGGTCCACGAGTCATGCTGACGCAATAAATCATTTTCTGAAAAAGAAATTATTTATTTAATTCGGTTTATTGATTTCAAATATAGATTCAAACTTCAAACGCTTATAACTTTTGTGTTTTAACTCCGATTTGAGTGATTCAAATTTTTAAATTTTTATAAAATTGAGATCTACCTAATGGTGAATTTTATTTAATTTTTGGACCAAAGTTTTTCTCTGCAATATATTTAATTGATTATTTAAACTTTAAACGCTTGTAACTTTTGTGTTTCAACTCCGATTTTGCCGATTCAAATTCCTAAAAATTCATAAAATTATGTTTTCTCTGTTTATGGACTTCATTTGGATGTTTGGACAATTTTTGTCTACTGTTTATTTATTTATTGCTATTTGCACGCTTTACGAGTAGACGTTGAAGTGCCCGAGGGTTTCGAAGGTGAAGTGTTGACCCAGGAGCCAGCCTAAGACCAAGAACAAGTACTCTTTGAAGGCAAGTTGTGCTTTGACCATGTTGATCCCATTTTGAAATTATTTTGATTTAATCTATTGCATGCTAGTTTAATTAGAAACTGCTTTAATTAATTTTGGTAGAATAGCTAATTGCCTAGTCGCTGTATGCCGCCTTGACATAAATGATCGTATGCCATGACCCCCTTGTCACCTTAGTTGAGGATTAAATAGTTGGACATTATTAAATTGCCAACCTGGGTATTTAGACCGTTGTAGTATAATGCTTAGACCTGCCACGTGTACCTAACATGATTTTGACAAATACTTGATAACATTGACTTAATGAGATATGGAACCTGTTTTGAGAAGTGTCATGTGTTATTGATGATGATATTAATGGCACGTGGTGCGTGGTAAACGACTGGGGGTTTGATAAATAGTTTTCGACCGGGGCATGTGGCAAGAATGATCGGGCGGGTCAGTTGTGGCACCGGGAACGTTGATTTGGTTCTTCGGGTAGTCTTTCCCTAGTCATCCTAAGGACTTAACCTTGCAAGCCTTTGAACTGAGTTAAACGTGTAACCACATGTCTGTAATGGGACGGACCTAGTTGATTAAGTTGCTAATAACGTACCTCTGGGACCTCGGGGTGTCAACTATACCTTTTGTGTAGTTGTACGGGGGAGCGTATCGGGGCTGCGGCCAGGTACCCATCTAACGGTTGATTGGCCTAAACTTCGCCTTCGCTAAGGGAAGGGTTAGTGTGCAATAACCGGGGAGGCCCACTTGTGCTGTTAGAAGTTTCCGAAAGACTTTGTTACGGACACTCACCTTTGTGGCGTTTGGCTGTATCTTGTGGGTAAAGTGCATAACCTCTGCAGAGTGTAAAATCTATTCGAATAGCTGCGTCCGCGGCATTGGACATTGCTCGGGAATTATAGTCAAAGGTTAGACTTTCTTGAAAATAACTTGGACCTGAAAGGTTTGGTTTGGTTTAATAATGACGTTGATGGAAATGTGGATTAGGAATGGGAAAGATGTTTATTTAACTCCTGGAAAAGTTATTGATCTTATACTTGTTTTTACTGCTTTCGAATCTACTTATACTACTTGTCAAATGCTGTTTTACTACAATTATACCATGAGATGCTTCGTTGTACTAAACCATGCATGTAGTATATTAGTTTGCATTCTGTGCATGACTTGCTGAGTACCAAGTACTCACCCTTGCCACAATACAACACCAGTTGAAGAAGAGTCTACACCAGCTTTGGAGGAGGAGCTCCAAGAGGAACCGTCCAACTAGGGAGCGAGCCCAGTCAGTTGCCTGTGGTATACTGGATGGCGCCATGAAGTTATCTTATTTTCCGCTGCAGTTATTTCTCTTTTAATAAGTTTTTGCCCTGCGTGGCATATATTTGTAACTTGACCTTAAGGTCGAGCAACCCGTTTGGTTAACTAATTAAGGTACCTTATTATTTCGCTGAGTATGATTGTGATATTTACCAATATTGAGACTGTGTGCACTAGCTTGTTCCTGGACTAGTGCTGAATACACAGAGGGTCCGGATTTGCAAATTCGGGTCCCGACAAGAAATCAAGTTTGGGAACTTATCGAAAGACCCAAGCAAAATGTCATTGGTACAAAGTGGGTCTTCCGTAACAAACAAGACGAAAATGGAATCGTGATAAGGAACAAAGCTCGATTGGTTGCTCAAGGGTACACGCAAATCGAAGGTTTGGATTTCGATGAAATATATGCTCCAGTAGCTAGGCTTGAATCTATTAGAATATTACTTGCCTTTGCTACTCACCATGATTTTAGGTTGTATAAAATGGACGTGAAAAGTGCCTTCCTAAATGGACCACTCTCTGAGATGGTCTATGTCGAACAACCACCTGGCTTCGAAGACCCAAAATATCCGGACCATGTCTACTTCCTACACAAAGCTCTATATGGACTTAAACAAGCACCAATAGCATGGTTCGAGTGTCTACGAAACTTTCTCCTCGAACAAGGTTTTGTAGTCGGAAAGGCCGACCCTACTCTCTTTACTAAGCACATTGATAATGATTTATTTGTGTGCCAAATATATGTCGATGACATTATATTTGGATCTACTAATGAACATTTGTGTAAAGAGTTCAGCAAGATAATGACTAAAAGATTTGAGATGTCCGTGATGGGAGAGTTGAAGTTCTTCCTTGGTTTTCAAGTCAAAAAACTCAAGGAAGGAACTTTCATTTACCAAACCAAGTACATCAAGGACATGCTCAAAAAGTTCGGAATGGAGGACGCCAAGCCTATAAACACACCTATGCAAGCGAACGGGCATCTCGACTTCGACAAAGAAGGTAAACCGGTCATCCAAAAGGTATATCGTTCGATGATCGGTTCTCTCCTTTATCTTTGTGCATCTAGGCCCGATATTATGCTTAGTGTTTGTATGTGTGCACGTTTTCAAGCCGCTCCTAAAGAGTGCCACATGGTGGCCGTTAAGAGAATCCTAAGATATTTAGTGCATACTCAGTTTGGATTTTGGTATCCGAAAGGATCATCCTTTGAATTAGTTGGTTATTCCGATGCGGATTATGCCGGTTGCAAAGTGGATAGGAAGAGTACCTCGGGGACTTGCCAATTTTTGGGTAGGTCTCTAGTCTTGTGGTCTTCAAAGAAACAAAACTCCGTTGCCCTATCCACTGCCGAAGCCGAATATATTGCTCCCGGGAGTTGTTGTGCTCAATTACTTTGGATGAGACAAACCTTAAGTGATTATGGCTTATCCTACAAGAGTGTTCCACTATTGTGTGATAATGAGAGTGCCATAAAGATTGCTAACAATCCCGTCCAACACTCCCGTACAAAACACATTGATATTCGCCATCACTTCCTAAGAGACCACTCAACCAAAGGTGAAATTGATATCCAACATGTGAGCACAAATAATCAATTAGCCGATATTTTTACCAATCCTCTTGACGAGAAAAGGTTCTACGAGTTGAGAAGTGGTCTAAATATTTTAGATTCTCGTAACGTGGCTTGAGAAGTGCTCACATCTTGTTTGTTGAATGGAAAATGAATTTCAAAATCTTGTTTATCCTCTTCTTTGAATTTATCTTGTGTTTTTGTTTCTTGATCCTCGGATCGTGTCATTGCTATGTGACTATAGCTTGTTTGTTTGTATGTTCGCTAGTCACATAGTAAGAGCACTTTCTAGAGTCTCTTTCGCTCCTTCTTTCTGCCTTCTCCTGGACTTTCCTTGCAAATCCTTGTTTATTCCCGAGTAGAGGAACCCGGAGTCTCCAGGATTTTAATCCGAAGTATCCGGTTCATCCGGGTCTCCGGACTAAATATTTGGACTCTCCGGGTTGGGGGTTTTGGGTTTAATCCCAAACCCCCCGCGCGGTTACTCTTTCCTATTCCTTTCCCACCGCGCCTCTCTCTCTCCCCCATTCTCACTCTTGGCAAGGGCGGTTCCCCTTCATCCTAATCCACTCCCGGGTGATTGGAACCTCTCCTTCCTCTTGGGGTTGAAGATCAAAAGGTAAGAACCATTTTGCCCTAATCTTCTCCATTCCGGGTTGGTCTCGTTCTTTCCTCTTCTTAGGACATCTCTCCTTTCTCCGGCTTGTCTAGGGTGTGCTTCCTCTTCATCTTTTGGCCCTCAAGGTCGGAGAAACCTCATCCACTCACCCGTGTTCTTCGTGTTCAAATTTCTTGAGGTGAGTTCTATGTCTTGCCCTATCTCGCGTATTCTTGCTAGATGTTGTCTTCATCAACTCCTTGGTCATTCTCTTGGTAGAAGAGACCTAATGCATGTCCTCTTTGCGTTGGTTCTCTCAGTTTCCATCTTGCCTTGCGCGTGTCCTGACATGTGGCACATCCAAAGCTGGCGTCGCCTCTTCTTCAACTAGTGTTGTATTGTTGCAAAGGGTGAGTACTTGGTACTCAGCAAGTCATGCACAGAATGCAAACTAATATTCTACATGCATGGTTTAGTACAAGGAATGTTCCATGGTTCGTTTGCAGTAAACAACAATTAACAAGTAGCATAAGTAGATTCGAAAGCAGTAAAAGTAAAGATAGTATCAATAACTTTTCCAGGGATTAAGTAAACACCTTCCCTTTCCTAATCCATATTTCCATCAACGTCATCACTAAACCTAACCAAACTTTTCAAGTCCAAGCTGTTTTCATGAAAGTCTAACCCTTGACTGTAATCCCCGAGCAGTGTCCAGTGCCGTGGACTCGGCTATTCAAATAGGTTGTACACTCTGCAGAGGTTATGCACTTTACCCACAAGATACAGTCAAACACCACAAAGGCGTGTGATCGTAACAAAGTATTTCAGAGACCGCAAACTATACAAGTGAACCTCTCTGTTTTTTGCCATACACCATCCCTTCCCTTAACAGAGGCGAAGTATGGGACCAATATACCGTTGGACGGGTACCATGCCATAGCACTGGTACGCTCCCCTTTCAAGCTACACAAAAGGTGTAGTTGACACCCCGAGGTACCACACGCAAGTTATTAGTAATTTATTCAACTAGGTCCGTCCCATTACAGACATGTGGTTGCATGTTTGACTCAGATCAAAGGCTTGGAAGGTTAAGTCCTTAGGGTGACCAGGGCAAGACTACCCGAAGAACCAAAACGACATCCCCGATGCCACTCATGGCCCATATCATTCTTACCAATTGCCCCGATCTAAATCTATTTATCAAACCCAGTTGATTACCATGCACCACGTGCCATCAACAATCGCAACACATGATACTTCTCCAAAACAGGTTCAATATCTCATTAAGTCAATATTAACATTTGATTGTCTAAAATCATGTCATGTGCACATAGCAGGTCTAAGCAATATACTACAACGATCTAAATACCCAATGCTGGCAATTCACTAATGTCCAACTATATATTCCACAACTAGGGTGACAAGGGTTCATGGCACATAATTAAATAGTCAAGGTGTCATACTGCAATTTGGCATTTATCTAATTCCCAGAAATAATTTAAACCATTTTCTAATTAAATTAGCATGCAATAGTTTAAATTAAATTAATTTCAAAAGTGGGATCAAAATGGTCAAAGCATAACTTGCCTTCAAAAAGTACGTGTTCTTCGTCTTGAGCTAGCTCCTAGGCCAAAACTTCACCTTCGAAACCTTTGGGCACTTGAACGTCTACTCGTAACGCGTGCAAATAGCAATAAATAATTCAACAGTAGACAAAAATTGTCCAATAATTCAAATAAAGTTCATAAACAGAGTGAGCACATTGTTATAAAAATTTTAGAAATTTGAAACGTCCAAATCGGAGTTAAAATGCAAAAGTTATACCCGTTTAAAGTTTGGAAAATTAATTAAATACATATAATCAGAGAAAACTTATGTCCAAAAATTAAATAAAATTCACCATTATGTAGAGCTCAATTTTATAAAAATTTAGAAATTGGAATCACCCAAATCGGAGTTAAAATGCAAAAGTTATAAGCGTTTGAAGTTTGAAAATTCAAATAAAAGAATAAACCGAATTAATTCATTTATTTTTCTATTGAAAAATCCGATTTATGACGTTAGCTGGCGTCAGCGTGGAAATTGAATTTCCACCGAATTATTTTTCTATTGAAAAATCGGATTATGACGTCAGCTTGCGTCATCCGGTCCATGGACTCGGTCCACGGTTCGGCTTCGGTCCACCGTGGACCCCGTCCACGGGTGTGCGTGTCACTGACACGCGGACCCACTCGGGTGACGCTACCGACGCCAAGATGGTTTCTGGCCGAAGCGGATCGACACGCCGGCCCCACTGCGGACGCCATCATCATGACGCCACTGGATGACGCCATGGTGCCGCTGGTCGATACGCGCCCCACGCCGACGCTGGCCGGGCGACGGGCGCGTCCGCATGGACCGCGCCGATTCGGCTCCCCACACGTGGCGCGATCTGGGCCGTTGGTCTGAAATCCAATGATCCAAATCAGATCTAACCTCACGCGTTTGGAACTAACGCGGTCAATCTGGACCGTTCGATTTGAATCGGACGGCTAAGATCCGATCGGGTTTCACCGCATCACTGGGGGGTGACGTGGCATGACCCGGCGTGCGACGCGTGGCTCAATCTACACCGTTCGATCTTGATCGAACGGTTGAGAATGCATCTAACGCAACAACGCGGATTAATCTTAACCGTATGATCTAGATCTAACGGCGAAGATCTAACCCTTGCTCAGTGCGGTTTTAAGGCTACGTGGCTCAATCTAGAGCGTTGGATCTAGATCCAACGGCTGATAACAGATCTAAAAATTAAAACGTGGAACTTACCCACAGGTGACGTGGACGAATCCTGGTCGTGCGATGAAGATCCAACGGCTGAGGAAGCTCGCGGTTCCGGTAATGGCGCGGCGGAGCAAAGGACGCCGGAGCTGGGGACTACGACCTAGCCAACGGGGCTTCGGGCACGCTCTGGTGAAGTGAGAGGTACCCCCAGACGCGCCTCGTCGCGACGGTTTCGGATCTGGGCTCGATCACGGCAGAGGATGGCGGAAACGACGGCAAACGGCGGAAAACCGCGGCGGGGCAGAGATCCAACTACGACGAGCTCTCGCGGGCGAACGGCGGCGGCTTGAGCTCGGAGATTTAGGGCTACGGGTGCGCACGGAAGAGGAGACCACGACACGGGTGGCGGCGCATTAAATATTGGCCTCGGCGTCCGTGAAATCCGCCGAAACTGAGGCCCACTCGGCTGCGGTGGCGGAATCCGACGGGGATTCGGATTGGGCGACGTGGCGCATCGCTGGCCGTTGGATCTCGATCCGACGGTCATGCGCGTTAGGGTTATGTTCGGCACGAGTCGTGCTTGAGTCCGGTTCGAGTCTGACTCGAGTCTGACTCGGGTCCGACCTGGTTGGATGAACAGTAAAACCCGCTCGGGTATTTTCCAGTGATTTAATATTTAAAATAATTTCTAGAAATTCAATTAATTCAAGAAAAATAGCAAAATATTCAGAAAAATTCTGAAAAATACTTTGAGACATTTTGGACTCAAATAAAATATTTCCAACAAAACTTTATTTGAAATGTTTAATTATTTAATTATCTCAAAAGGGAATAAATTCAAATTAAATCCAAATAAATTCCAGAAAATTCCAACAATTCTCAAAAATGCAAAATAACATTTAAATACTTGAAAAGTAAAAATTGGGGTGTTACAAAATCACAATGGAAACTCATATCTCTTACACCACAACCAAAACAGTATAAATTATTCATTCTTTCTTTTAATGCTAGAAAACAATGTAAATCTTGATTCATGATATGAATGCAAACTTTTCAAGAGCATTCCGGATTAGTCATATATCCCTATATGATTTTCTCACCGACCTGGCACATCAACCCTTTTATGGTTATATATATATATATATATATAAACGATGTCATGTTTCCTTTTCACCATTCATTCTTTATGTAACAACAATACCAAATAATCATTCACAAGGAGACTTCATTCTCTTCATCACATAATTGAAACACAAATAATATCGATGATTGCGATAATTCATATAAATTATGATGACAGCATAGTTAACAGTAAACACCGCATCGCATCACAACACAACATCAATTGCATGATATACTTGCAAAACATCGTATTTTAACCAAAATCAACATTTTGGAAGAGAACATCGACTCTTAAGTCAAACATCTGCACCCACAACCGCCACAAATTATCTCAAAGAGAAAGGAAAACTCATTCCCAATAGAGAACACTTCACCGAAAAAATCACTTATGAAACATTAATAAGATCCACCTTTTTAAGCACTCGCAAACACCACACATATTTTCCAATTAAATCCAACTCTAGTCACAATAGAGTTACAAATTAAGTGCTTAACTCAAGGATTTCCAACACAACCCACTATGTCCATTTGCTTCCTTTAAATATTGTTTCCAAAGATAATTCAGTTTGAACGTGAAAGAGTGCGATCCACTCATACTTTTGGGTGTAAATCTATACTCATAGCATAAACTAAACAAATTAGCCAAAACCAAATATTGGCATGGTTCAATAACACGCAATATTCTAGAATCCATCAACCGATTACTTCCAAAACTACTCTTTCATCCTCATTTTTTACCATCGAAGCCAAGTCTACATCTTGACCAAAAATGCAATTTAATTAGGGGAGTTCTATTGCCCACTAACTAGAACGTCTTAACAAAAGGCATGCACTCCCAGAAAATCATACAATCAATTAAATCCACAAATCTCTCAAAGAAGGTTCCACCCGAATCCCACCATTTCTAGTATTCTAATCTCTTAACCATTCAGGATCTTGTACTCACCAAATCTTGAAAAGTCCAACACCTTTGAACAAAACTTACAAAACCCGACCTTCTCTTAATTTCCTCTTCTTATTCACATAATCATAACCATACCTAGTTGTATAATCATCAAACCATAATCCATGCCTATCTCCTGACAATCAACAAGGAGAACCATGTTCTCAGCTCTTCAACACAAATGACTTATCTCTTAATTCAGCATAAAACGAGCCATCACCCATACAATTGTCTATTCCAGTCCTAAAACATATCTTTTCAACACTTATTTCGATATAATCAACAATTACTTTTTTGTACAATCCCTAGGTCACATATTCAATACCCTAGTTCTTTCCATCAATAAACACTTCTAATCGTTCGATACGAAATCCAATAGTCATATTTCAATCACGGACCATGGACAAACATTTGTCAAGAACAAATTCAACCTTTCGTACAATCACTCCATATACTCTCATTCTTTGATTACACATCAATTAAGTCATTTTGTCGATTTACAATTTGATTGACCCCTAAGCAACATAAGCCAACAATTATCATGTCTCTGCACCATCATACTACGGTGCTTTACATCATCACCTTGCGATCAAAAATTCACCTTGCGATCAAAAATTCACCATGCAGAAAAATTCTAGATCCTCTCAAGCGGGGTCAATACTTACAAAATCTCAAATTTCCAATTACTCCCATGACTCACAACACTTTGCATACAATACTAATCAACCCTCACTTTAGATCAATTATCATTTCCTTTAATCCTCCTTTATCAACATAATAATTTTAGGTTGTCTTCAAGCAACCTTCAACCTCACTCTAACCAAATTGGTAGTTTACATCATCTCGATGTTCTAACTACACAACACAGACAACAATTTCTAAACACCCTCATGGGTCACGTACCCTTGACAAATAGGATGCAACCCCAAACTTTAAAGATAACCACAACTCTTGAACAAGAACGAACACCGATAATCAGTTTCTTCTTTCCAGAAAAGAAAGGAAAACAAAACCCAAACAGAATTACAAGAGAGCTCAACTCTCAAATTCCCAACTCCGGTAGCCAAAACTCTTCAAGAAATCTCAAGATCTACAATTTCCACGAAGGAAGATGGATGCAAAGGGAAAACCAAACGTTCAACCAAATCTTTTCTGATAAAGATTCAAACTTAGCTCCACCCAACTTAAGGTCTGCACCAGGAAAAACTTCAACATTTTTCTTAAGTAGGGAGAACAATAACCACAATAATTTTCTTCCCAAGACAGCCCACAATAACCAACAAAACTTTTTACCAAGAACCGTCGAAAGATCAAATCAGCGAATACTCATCACCAAACACTTCTTCTTGGTTTCCAACCAAAAAAAACCAAACAAACCAACCAGACCGATTGCAAGAACGGTAAGAGAAATCCGAATGATTCATCACTAAACCTTGTTATTTGACTCTAACCAATGAAGCAAAAAAAAAAAAACCACAACTTCCAACCACTCTCTAAACTTTATCGCAAGAAGGCAACGACTTAGACCTATCAGAGACTCCAAACTTTCGATTGTGGCTTTAGCCAACCACCACAGCCTCTACCATGGCCACACCACAACAGAAGAAGGTGACCGAAACCCTTCGGCACCACAGCTCACTTAATCTCAAATATAGCAACTCAATCAAGTCTTTCATAAACATAGCAACATACATTATCAAATGTAGTATTCAACATCAAAGCTTAAATACAACATTTAAGCGTAAAACAACGATACCCATACCCTTTCCTACTGTGCATCAGAGTGTGTCAAATATTTAAATTAATTAATTCACCTATGTCCAGTTTTAAGGTTATTGTCCTATGGCAAAATTTTAAAGTACAGACCTAAACCATGTTTCTAGATTATCCCAAATCAAAATTTTAGTTGACCCTATGGTATTTCACTAAGTTCATACACCCAGACCTGAAGCCTGCTCTGATACCTACTGTAACACCCCGACACCTAGTATGCTCAGAATGTCACCACAAAGGATAAAAATAACAACCAAATAACATCTTTCAAAGTAAATTACAGCAACTATGCTAATGATTTAAACAAAATTTTGGCAGCATAAACTCTGTTTTTCCATGATTTTAGGCATCAATAATAGAATCATAGCAAGATAGCATAATTGAAGACAACAATAACATGGCGATCAAGGATTTCAGCATCAATTCAAGCCCAACGCATAATTTAACCGTCCCATAAACCAATAAGGAATAACCATTTATTTATGACAACCAATGAGGCAATTAATCTATAATATAGTTCAATAAGATAACCAACACCACTATGAAAGGGGGGTGTGAAATTGTTTATTTGAGTGATGTTAAGTGAAGTCGTGAATCTAACTCCCTTTCCCACATGCCGGATTCAAGATACCTAAAAAAACATTAAACAACAAGCGTGAGTTCATCACTCAGCAAAGTGTATTGCAATGGAACAAAATAACAACAGTCTACATACATACATATGCCGGTCACAACCATGGGGAACAATTCATCAACTTCTTTATTCATATTCTCTTTTATGCAATGCAATGCAATGCATCATGACTCTTCGCTTAGCACATACCGGTATTGCCGAGTGCACACCCGTCGGTGTGCACCCTCTTTCCCTTCCATCCCGTGGAGGGTGCCTACTCTCACTAACTCGCTCCCATTCACTACTGTGGATGGGACTACGAGGTAGGTCTTTCGTGTTCACTACGTGTGAACACAGAGGCCCGCATCAGAATGGGTCGCCTCTTCCATTATAAATGCACATATGCCATAAACATGAATAAACTTGCATACATACTCGATTTAACAATTGCATAGCCATTTAACAATTCCTATTCATCATATCACATGCAAGAATCAAACGTGGCAATTTAACATAACACATGGATAAACTTCAAGAAACAATATGGCCACCCAAGCCACAACCACTACAATACACTTGCCTTTAACCTCTCGAGATGGTGTGGCGAGACGATGTTGCCACTCCCGGGGTCACACCACCTGCACATGGATATAATCCACTCAAAAACATGCCCACAAATCATCAGAAGACTAATAACTATGTCGGCTTCGTCACCCACTCCTAAAACCCGAAGAATAGAAATCTGTACAAACGGGACAACAGCATTCTAACAGCCATATCTTGAGTTCTACAACTCCAAATCAAGTAAACGAATACATTTTACTAATCTACAGGAAATTTCTCACCTTTATCTAAGTATACAAAAAGTATGATTCGGCCTCTACGCTACCCTAATCTGCCGATGAACGCAGACTGTACCAATCACGACACGACTTGGACAGCGCTCGGTAAAATGGGCATAACTTTCAAACGGCTGAACGAAATTTAGTGATTTCGGTCTTCGTTGAAAGGTAATTTGATTATCTACAACTTTGGCAACATCCACATCCCCAAATAATGCCTCTAATATTTTCAAAATCGTGCCCTAAGACAGCACTCCATACTGCCCGAGATAGAACGCCAACCAGATCTAGGTTTTTCCTCAATTCCAACCAGTTGCAAATCACAATTAGCAGCTAATAGCACCAGATCTCCCCACTAAAACAGTACCAAATCCACCCCAAAACACCCCATCAACATACCTCTCCTCAAAAAATCGAAAACCCGACGAAAGTCTCCTCCTACCGGCCTCAGTCGTCCTCTAAACGCCGAAATCACCGGAACTTCTCGGTTGCAAGGTTTCCCAATGGAGGGATCAATGGAGGGGAAGGTGTGGTAGCTATGGGGCTGGGGAAATCCTGGCTAGGGCTGGCTAGGGAGGGCGCAAGACAAGGGAGAAGTGGGGGAGAGGGGCGGCCGCAAGGGGGGAATTGGGGGAGGGGCGCATGGCTAGAGGTGGGGGGTGGCTAGGTTTGGTGGGGGCGCCCAAGGTGGGGAAGGGACTAGGGTTTGGCAGGATTTTCTCTTTCCACATGAGCCAAAACTCCCAATGAAAACACACAACTCAAACCCCCAAGGCCCAAACTCTTCCGGACAAGCCTAAACACCCCGAAAAGTCAAAATACGGCATAAAAACCTTCCGTAATGTAACAAAAACAGTCTGCGTTGTGAAATCTGTTGTCTGGGGCGAGAACTGAAGGTGCAACCGGTTGAACAAGAACCTTCAAGTCTGCTTTGCAAAGGCTTGAGAATTTTTTCCATGATCAAATTGAGGATAAAGAAAGGGAGTACGAGAAGACATTGCAGGAGGAACGTGCAAAGGCTAGACAATGTGATGTGGATTCTGGGATTGTTGAAGATCCCATGGTTGGATGGTTTTGTGCCATTCGACTACAGGAAATATGATCCTAGTGATAATTGCATTCTTCTATTAAGCAAATCTTGAAATATGTGTGTGGGGATGGAAATGCTCCATATTAATGTATTACTCGTCGTGATTTTTTTTTTCTTCTATTTCCTTCTTCAACCATGCCATGTGCTCCCTTTCTGTGCCGTGTTGTGCTGTGTTGGTGTGGTATCGCAGTACTCGTCGCATGTACTCGAGTGTGATGATACACTGTCTTTGATGAGATTCTTACTAGTGTGTAAGCCCCCCATGGACAATTTCATCTTTGCTTTATAAAAGATCAAATCAGGAAGTAACATTGTACTCCGGTACTCCAATCCGAAAGAAATGCAACTTTTTTTTCGTGACCATGAGAAAATAACATCGGCATATTCGTGCTAAAACAAACTGTCAAAACATTAAAAATTCATAATTTCCCATTATATAACAAAATGAACAATCAAAATTGTAACCTGAGGCAGGGTTCAAAAAATCGACGAAAATCGCTCGATTTTCGCGATTTTCGGCCATATCGCCGCGGCCCGATATCAAAAACCGGTCGGTAAACCGATCCAATTCAAAAAAATTTACGTGTCAAAAACCGGTCGAAAATCGGTGGAAATCGGTCAATTTTCGCCAAAAATCGTCGAAAATCGCTACAAAAATCGATCGGACAAAAAAGTTCAACAAGGTCGTCGATTTTCCACATGAAATCGTCGATTTTCCACGAGAAATCGTCGATTTTCCACGAAAACCCGTCGATTTTCCACGAAAATCGACGATTTTTGAAATTTTTTTGAAAAAATTTGGTTTTTGAATTCATCCGATTTTTAACGATTTTCGGCCGATTTTTGACTCGATTTTTGCGATTATCAGAAATCACTGTTCATGCGAAAATCGCACGAAACGATTTAGTGAACCCTGACCTGAGGTCGCGCTAAAATGACATCTTTCCAGAATGGATAGTAAAGGCTAGGCAGCAGATGGTTGGTCACAATTCTAACAACAAACATTATGGGATGTCAAAACTCTGTTGGATTATATCCTTAAAAACTAAAAGCCCTCTTTTGCGTGAAAATGCCGCCATCATGCATCAGAGAACTCTCATATACAAGATTTCTGTACAAGGTGAATTCCTAGTTTGACATACACCACAACTTCACCAAGCAGCAGCAACTCTTGATGCTACTGGACGTTTAAATCATGCTATGGTCGCCTTCTCTTCCTATCTGTTTACCTACTCATCAAAATCGTTGTCAAACTGTTGCTCGCCTTTCTCAGCTGGTAGCGATCTTCTCCTGAGCAAGAATTGGATCAACGAAACAGCCGCTACCAGGGCTATTTCAGCATGGTCTGACGTGCTGGTCTTGACGCAGAGTCGGCCTAGATTTCTGCTGTTTAGGTTAGCGCTGACCGACATTTTTGTTCCACGGCCCACTCGGAAGTCTGACTGAAGATTGGCCCCAATTATAGTCTCTTTTTCGAATGACAGAGTGGTGGCTGCGACAGTGATGCTCTCTTCTCTCACAGGGTAGTCTTTTCCCCTTACTGTCACTTCTAGGCCACCTCCATGTGCCACTTGCCCACAGCCAACCATCCTCCCAGCATTGGCTATCAACTGAACTCGTTTCCCGACAGTGATGGAGTCTTCTAATTTCGCCCCAGCAAAATACTTGTTCCCAAATTTAGTAAGAGAAATGCCTCCTCCAGTAGTGTTCCAAGGCAAATTGCGGAACTTGGCATCCCCATGAACAGTACAAACCAAATCCCTACTTGCTGTTTGCATATCCATGCTTCCCATCAAGGAGCATCTTCTCTGATCAGTATATCTTACTGAACATTCTGATTGGACATAAAGGTCTTCTTTGTCCTTCCTCATCTGTCCTGCAATTGATGCAGAGACGTTCTTTTTTAAATCCCGAGATGCATCAAAATTGATCCCATCAAAACCAATATCATGGTCCCATCCTTGTGGATCCAAAACTGGTCTAAACAACTGATCATCAGTTATAAGGTACCGGTAGCGATGCGCTAGATAATCGGAGTCAAAACTTAATGGAATTTCCATATCTGACATGTGCACAACCTCTGGAAATGTGCTCTCTTCATAATCATCGGCAAGTGCAGATGACGCTTCATTATTTTGAACTTCAGCAAGCTTTTGCCTCCTGATTCCATCCTTCCACTGCTTCTTTAGGTATATAGTCTCACGGTAGTCTAGTTCATCAAGATATGCAGATTTCTGGTCTCTAGTCAATTTTTCAAATTCAGATTGCTTTAGAATGCGGAATGGTGGTAGCTGATCATATTCATCCTCCTCATCTGATAGCTCATTCACTTCACTGTCAATCCCATCAGAACTTGATGACGGATGAGATTTAAGGAGAGAAGAAAGAAGATGAGGCAGTGAAGGCAGCCTGGTATTTGCTTGCGACAGAAGGAAGCTATCTTGAAACTTAAGTAAGGTATTTGCTTCTGCCAACAACTTGGTCGCCCCACACAGCAGCAAAAGTTCCGATACCCATACCTGCCCATTTGGCAAAACTCTTTCACCTTTGGTGTTTCGTCTGCACAGTGGATGATTGTCAATCAGAACAATAGGGTTCTCCAACTGAGTGTTGGAAACTGCCACCTGGATATGACGCTGCACCACATTCTTACAGTAACGAGTGTAGGCGTCATATTCCAAAGGATAACCATCTGGTCCTTCAGGAGGAGATGAGGAACAGTGAGTCATTACAAGGACAGTGTTGAACCACATCGAAGAACCCAAGATATCAGTTATAAGCTTCAGCAGTGGGTAATCACTGTATCTGCTGTTAATATGGTCAAGTCGCTCAAAGTATAAGACGATATCAGGTGGGGTTCTTTTAATGAAGCGCTTGACAGCATGTAGAATCTTCCTGTTCCTCCGTTGACTATGGTAATGAGGCATCAGACCAGGTGTATCGATAACTGTAACTCTTATTCCTTTGATAGTTCCTTCAACCTTCTTTATCCTATTAGTAGTAGGAACAAGTGCATTAGTAGCAACCTTTGGTTCATCAAAAATAGAGTTGATTGTGGCACTCTTTCCCACACCAGTCTTTCCCAGGAGAAGAATTCGCAAGGGGAGGTCCAAATCAGGTCCATCCGGCTCTTCTTGCTCTGCTGCTATAACCCTGGCTTTGTTGATAGCGAGGTTGGTGCTCTTCACATCTGATTCACCGGCTTTAATTAGGTTGGCAAGCTGCAATCTGTACAGCACCTGTGCAACTATGCCGGTACTGGGAGGAACTCCAGTTCTGAGTACTAGCCGCAGAAACTTAATTTGAAGCGCCTCAACTTGCATTAATGGGTCTGGCTTCTTGTTATCATGATCTGGTTGAACAAGACCAGACGAAATTGCAACAGTATGTGGGTTGGATGTGACCTCTAACACACGGCTATCATTGGAAGGAAATCTATCGGCGGACACTGTCCCTACAAACTCACTTTGTCTTGTACCTGAACCATGAGATTCAATAAGGGAGGCATTCAATTTAATATTAATAGGAAGATCAGACTATAACAAAAGTTTCTCAAAAAAGGTCTATATGCGATAAAATCGAAATCAAGTAGCGAAAGGACCTTTCAGCAAAGTAAATGTAATCGAGCTGGGTTGATAGAAAATAAGAAACACACAGTCGCAATAACAACACTTGGGCAGTCCCAAAGCGTATAAGCTTTCATCAAGAGCATATATTGGGACAGCAGAAACATAAACTAATGAAAAATGAAACCACACTTCATTCTAGCAGTGACAATAAATAGGCTTAGTCCTACTAAATCCTAAAACATGGCAGAAACCTAATATCGCCAACCGAAACATTTAGCCAACTGTTTGAGCAGGACCAACCGAGCAATGCAATGCTCCCTGCCAACACCCTAAATCAATACCAAACATCAGATAGCCCCCCCTGAACTCATAACCAGACCCCTGCGATGAAAATGACATGCAACAGTAACTTGGTCCATTTAGCTAATTTCCCATATTGTGTGATTCAGAGGCATTCCATGAACCATAACCTAAGATCGAAGGTTTAGGAGGTCTTCTAACTTTGATTGGGTTTCATTCCTAGCCTACCCCAACTTGTTTGGGACAAAAGGCTTGGTTGTAGTAGTTGTTGTTGTGTGATTCAGAGGCTGGTTAAAAAGGATAAATTTGATAATTTGCCACTTCAAAGATTGACCATTTGGATTATGATGCCACTTGAGCCAATGACACATGGGACCATCTGAGTCAATGAAATATGGGTCCAGTGGCAAATTTGCGAAGCCACATGTTTGAAGTGGCAAATAATCAAATCTCTCGTTAAAAAGTCGAACGACATCAAGAAACATACACTAATGCAGAGGAACCATCCAAGATGGCAAAATTTCCCCTTCCGTTATAACTTATAACCCTGTTGTTCTTACTACTACTACTAATAATAATCAGGTAGATTAGGTAAAGGGAGTACCATCACCATCGCCTTCGGAGGCGCCGTCGTCGGCCCCGGAGAGCACGAACGGCCTCGCCGACAGCAGCGACGAGCCGAGCCTGTACGAGATCCAGTCCCTGAAGCTCATCATCATCCTTCAGCTGCGACGAGGAGGGAGAAACCAAATCAGATAACCTCCCCCCAACCCATAACAGAACAAGACAAGAAGAAGAAAAAACCAATCTTTTCCCCCCCCGCTTTCCCCTACCACTTTCCCTTAGAATTGGCCAATCGCACGTATCAAGACGAGAAACTTTGCAACGGAGCGGGAGCTGGGCTATGGGAATCGACGCTACCTGGCCGGAGCCCGCGGGGTGAGGCGGCCGGCGGCGTTCTTGGGATGAAGCGATTGATGTTGTCCAAGATGTGTTTTTTTTTCTTTCTGTGGTAGGATAGGAGAGGCGAGTGGCTCACACACCCATCCAACCGAACAGGGTCCTCGGCGGCGACTGCGAGCGCTCGTTTTTGTTACGTGTGGGACCGGCAGATGAGTCCAGGTGGACCCAATGCTAGGCATTTTTATCAACAGGAAATTGCATTTTGTATCAACGTTGGCGTATTTTCGTTTGTTTTTTTTTTAAAAAAAATATTGGAGCATCGGCGAGGGCCGAGCGGACAGGACGTGGCTCGCAGAGCTTAGCGACATTTGTTACTATGCTTCGGTTCACCGAAAAACTGAAGAACCAGACCGAGAAAAAATTCTGTTAATTCGATTCGGTTTTCTTCTTTGAACCGAGAATTTTGGTAACTAATTTCTAAAAACAGGATTTTTTAAATCAAAAAATCCAAACCGATTTAACCGACCTAACCAAATGCCCACCCTTGCACGAGATGATTAGAAGTTAGGTTATTCTTTACTACTATATTCTTGTATAAGGTAAGAATACGATGGCCCTAAAAGATTCGAGAGGATTGTGAGAGAGTGACGATTTTTTGTACTATTTTAAGGTTGTTTTTAAAAAATTTACGGTCGACTTAACTAAATCTTTCACTCTCGTCATAGTTGATTCATCGTCGTTACTTTGATTCTTTCTGCAAGATTTAATTTCTTCGTTCTTGAGCCCGTTCTCACAAAACTCTGATCCAATTTGACACTACTACACATAAGAAGGGGTATTTGAGTGTAATATCATCCATATCAGTGTTCTAAATAGTAGCTATAGCGTAGCTAAAGCTTTTTTGGACTCCAATCATGAAGCTACAAGCCAGTGTTCTGTTATATTAACTACAAGTGCTATAGCTAGCAATAACTTCACTACATATGTACCCATGTGCCAAAACATTAGGCACATCTTGAAATCCAACATTACTAAAAGACCCGAATGCATTTTTTTATAAGGCCGAACTATGAAAAATCCTAGTAAAAGGCATCATCTCGGCCTTTTTTAATAATCCAATATTCATATTTATCAATGATTAAATACTTATTGTTAAGAATATTATGATATAGTTATTATTTATAGCCTTTTGGACCTGACTCATATACTTATTATAAAAAATACTAGTATCTTTAAAATACCATGTTTTTATAGTTTGTTTAGAGATGACTTCTATTATACACATAATTAATTTTTAAAAACTTTTTAATACTTAAAGTGCAAAAAAAACAAAAGGATATCTTTCGCGATAGCTGCTATAGCTTTCTTGAGACCTTACTATGAAGCTACGAAATTTGCGATGTAAAACCTTGATCCATATTGATAGTAGCAGTGGCAGGTTCAACAAAGGAATAAAAGAAACCACGCACATATTCTTCAATTCTCTCAGCTAATTCATTTTTGCATTGGCTGACTCATCCATGTTGGAGTTCGGTGCACACTGCAAACTTGTGTCACTCACATCCTGGTGCTTTGCACAGGACCGATCGGGTCAGGCTCAACCGGTTAGGACGAAGGGGACATTAGGATCATTTCACAGCTGAATTTCGGACTGAAAATATAGAAGAGGGGGTGGGATCAAGGGTCCAAAATTCGGCGAAATTCGGCGAAATCCCGGCGAAATCTCGGATTTCGGACCCCTCCGAGATTCAAAATCCCGGAAAATTCAAAAAAAATTTAAAAATTAAAATCTCGGATTTCTCGGCGAGATCTCGGCAATTTCGGGCGAGATCTCGGCAATCTCGGGCGAGATTTGATATTTTTTTTGCCGGATTTTGATTTTTGTGCATTGTATTTGCTTGGGTTTAGGATCAAGATCATCCACAAAAAATTTCAAAAAAATTTTAACATGTTTTTGACCATTTTTTGATCGGTTCAATATGTCGGTTAGGACTTTCCGAATTTTTTAAATTTTTTCAAGATTGATTATCTTCTGAAAATTTTATGGGAATATTATAGATGTGTTAGGACCATTCACAAAAAATTTCAAAATTTTCTAAAGTGGTTTGAACTTTTTTAATACATAGGAACTTTTCTAATGCATTGAAACAGCAGAGAGAAATGATATCTGATACTGACATTGATAGTTGGAATCAATCTGTGTATGACTATGATAGAGAAGTGGAGTGGAAACAGTGGTACAAAACTCACTTCAAAATTATTGAATGACATATATTGAAAAACAAAATTTAAAACCTAAGATAACATGTATTTATAAATGGGTACAATACTAACTCACTTATGTATATATGGGTGGGGATTCACATATACATGATCAGTGCTCATATTTATGGCATTAATCTTTTCTTAGTGGTCAAAATTCAAAACTGCAAGTGGTTTCAAAGAAAGAATCTTCCTCAGAACTGCAGGTGGTTTCAAAGAAAACCTCCCTTAATACATAAGAACATATATAAAACTTTCCAAATGACTTGAAGTTCATTTGTTACATTTAAAAAATCAAAAACTGATTTTATATACGGTTTTTATCACGACTTTACCACTGTTAGATTTTTAAAAAAATTGTCATGATTGATCATCATCTCAAATTTTTATAGAAACATTAGTGATGTGTTAGGACTATCCAAAAAAAAATTCAAAATTTTTTGATGTATTTTGAACCATTTTTGAGCCGGTTCAATTTGGCCGAGATCTCGGTGATTTCGGCCGAGATCTCGGCAATTTCGGGCGAGATCTCGGATTTCCCGGTAGAAAAAAAACCGGATTTGAAATTTGGTTTTTGCAATTCGTCCGGATTTTGTCCGAAATTTCCGAATCTCGCCGAAATTTCGGATTTCGGGAACCTCCGAAATTTGACTCAAAACGAGATTTGAAACCTTGGGTGGGATCAGGGGTCAAAATCTCGGCGAAACTTCGGTGAAATTTCGGATTTCGCCTCCCCCCGTTCCATAATCCCGACGAAATTAAAAAAACCCTAAAAAAAATTTAAAGTGCTACAGTACATTAATATCTCGCCGAGATTTCGGTGAATTTGACCGAAATCTCGGTAAAATTGACCGAGATTTGTATAAAAGTTGACCGAATTTGACTGTAATTGACCGGATTGGATTCTTCACGTCATTTCCCGTGTGAAACAGTCAGTAGATCATAATTTCCGCGAAATCAAAAAAACCCTAAAAAAATTCAAAGTGTGAAATTACCGGGAAATTTCGCCGAGATTTCGGAATTTTGACCGAAATTTCGTCTAAATGAACCGAAATCTCAGATTTCCCGGTTGAAAAAAAACCGGATTTGAAATTTGGTTTTTGCATTTCGTTCGAATTTTGTCCGAAATTTCCGAATCTCGGCCACCTCCGAGATTTATACCAAAACGAGATTTGAAACCCTGAGTGGGATACAAGAAAAGGCAAATCCTGAGTAGAAGCCTCTCTGAATCGACAAATCATGAATTGCATCCTGAAGAGTGGCAAATCCAGAGCTGAAACCTTCAGAGTGGCGAATCATGAATTTGCCCAGTTTCTTATGGAAAAAGAAAACAGTCTAAGCATCGATGAAAACAATCTAGAAAACAACCCAGCATCCATTATGCGGAGACGACAGCAAATGCATGTGGGTACGTGACGATCAATCAGAGTTTGATTCAAGAAAATCTGCAAAACATTTGATGGCTAACAGACAACAAAATACATGATCCAAACTTTGCTTTGCGTAGTAGTCAACAGATTTCTTCCCTAGCTTGTGGACGCACAAAAGGATCAATCAATATTCCTCGTGTAAAAAGAATTACAATAGACAGAGCTGTGACACTGTAAACTTTCTGCTCCTCTCACCATCCTAAATTGCCTTTTCTGTGACTGACAACCAACCCGGCTTCAATCAACTTCCTTCCCTGGAGCGTCTCATACTCTCATCAATCAACTTGAATGTCTTCTTTACAAGTTTCTGGTCCAGGGCTGTTGTTCTGTAGATCTTGAACACTCGGTCTACACGGTCCGGCTTGCTGCTCTGGAAGTAGAGCTCTTCAAACTTCTTTTTGACAAACCTGCAAAATACCCCTCAGACCGTAAGCTGCCATAATGGCAAATGTAGATAGATAACCGCAAAATGGAAAACTTGTCTGGGCGTATGTACGCGTAGCTGCAAACACATGTTTATCTGAGAGCGATAGGGAGACGAACACACTCACTCGTATGCGTGTTCCACCTCCTGTTTGCCAGGTGCAATAGGCTGGTAATCTTTAAACCACTCGCACACACTTAAAGGAACCTACATAAGGAGGGCAAATATTGGTACACAGATGCATACTAAGTATTACTTGGCTCTTGATGGGTACAAAGGGCACTCCTTACCTTTTGTATTTTCCTCTCGAATATGTCGAATTTGTTGAGAAACAACATGAACGATGTTTTCTGGAAAAATCAGCATCCCATCTAGGATTGGAAATGGGTAAAAAATAGAAATGAACACAGAGGTTGAGATGGACGTATGCAAACCTCAAAACATCTTTGCTTCAACACCCAGTCAAAGAGTTCCTTGGTCTCCATCATTCTGTTCTTTGTCTCATCCTCAAATAACATCTGGTCATACCTGAAATTAACAGCCCCCAACATTAGATCATAGGTGTGTCATATTTGCCTGCAAATATTTAAAGTTTTGAACATCTTTGCTTTATATTCAAAATGCTTAACTGAAAATACAGTTAAAATCAAAGCACCACAACTAAACCTGAATAGCACATGAATAACAGAGCAAGTGTTCTAATTATCGCCGCAAATAGATCAGATTATAGAAAAATGCCATACACAAATTTTACAGCACTCTTTTTGTAGTTCTGCACACCCAAACTAAATCTAAAGTAAGAAGTAGCTTCAGAAGAATTTAGCAGTTTAGGATAAGTTCACGCAAACAAAGAAATTGTACTTACTCACTAATGGCAGCACAAAAGATTACAGCATTAACACCTTCAAAAAGATGAATCCACTTCCTCCTCTCATTTCTCTGACCCCCTACATCGTACAGCTTATATACCTCTCCGCCTCTTTTGCTCTCTCCAAGAGGGCTGCAGAAAGACTACCCAGTTAACCAGATGATTCAAATTATTTCATAATAACACAGCTATATCCAAATCTTCTCAGGTTGTATTTCAGATATAAAAAGTTAAAGGGCTTCAGTCTGTCACCCTGTAGAAGTAGAGCGAAAAAAAATATGCAAGCCTCATGTCAGCAGATTACCTAAATTGAATTTCTACAACACCATTTGTTCGTACTCTTGCGTGAAGCACATCCTCCTGCAAAACCTCTCAAAATGTATGACATATCAGTTACCGGCCCTTAAAATCTATTCTTGAATAACTAGGTACAGTAACAAAGTATCTGTATACACACTGTAGAATTTCCACAGCTAATAATGCCCAGGGAAACTTGAAATAGAAATATGAAGGGATGTCCACACACATATAAAGGGAATTAAACACATAACTTTCAGCATCTATACGCTGTGAGCATGAATTTTAATGTAGAACATGTTATGAAAGCACCTGTTATATTCAATATAAGGCCAATGGCCAGAATATATAAAGTACATGAGGATACAAAAGGAAAGCCTATGTAAGGTATTACCTAAATAAGGAAAATCTATATATAGAAAGTCTATATAAGACACTATTTATATCCTTACACCCCCACAAATGCAAGGTGTATGCAATAGCATTGTATTTGGAAGGGTTGATACTAAAATAGGAAAAATCCAAAGTTCTGGTTTTGAAGTAGTCGTCGTAGTATCCAACTCTTGAAAAACCGAGCCGGTGAATGAGCCGAGTTGACGAAGAAGAACCGACGAAGCCGACAACACCAACCGAGCTGAAACCGGCTGGCATAATGAGCTGAAACTGACAAAAGAAAGCCGACGAAGCCGAGCCGAGCCAAGGTAATCAGAGTCGATGGAATGAGCCGAGCCGATAAAAGAGCCAAGCGACGACAGAATCAAGATGCTAAAGCCTTGGATGGACGCAACGGAAGACTCAATAAAATACTAATGAAAATAATAGCCGCAACACTAAAAAGCAGTAGCCCGAAAACCACCGAGCCGGCGAAAGAGGCAAGCCGAGCCGAAACCAAGAGCCGAAAGCTGGAGAAGCTGAAGCCAAAGAAGCCAGGGCCGGAATTGAGAAGCCAAAGCCGATGCAAAGAGCAGAAGAGCCGGATTCGAGAAGCTAATGGGCTGTTTGGTTGCCTTCTCAACTCAGCCAGGCTGCATGAGCTCAGCCAGGCTGGTGGGAGTCAGGCTGAGTGGATGCAAGGAGATGTTGTTTGGTTGGTCGTATGAGATTGGACAAGCTGCACAGAGATGTTGTTTGGTTGGCTGCACTGAAATGGAAGTGTGATAGGCAAATTCAAGAGAGGGATGAAACAAATTTTAAAAATACTAGAAAATCAATAATTTCACAAACAAAATAAAAAGTTTTAAAATATATTCTAGAAAATCAATAAATTGAAAAACTAAAATTTTAATCTTTTGAAATTTATATAGCAAGTATGGTCTAGTTTTGTTCGAAAAAATATCATGAACACATAGGTGAAATCGGTTCATTGATCGGAGATGCTAATCAAAAGATATAGCAAAGAAAAGAAGAAAACTAGATAGTAAATGCTGATGTCAGCATGCATGCATGGCTCGGCAGAGCCTGGCTCTGGGGAAACGGTGCATTTTCTCGTTTCCCTGGAGCCAGGCTGAAATGGGTGTTTTGCATCTGTAGAGCCAGGCTGAGTTGAATGAGAAGACAACCAAACACCCATCTTTTGCATCTGCAGATGCAAATCTCTTTAGATGCAGCCAACCAAACAGCCCATAAATAAAACTAGAGCTGAGCTGTGTAAAGTCGGAGCCGAGAGGAGAAGCTGAGCCAAGCTGGAGCCACCAAAAAACCGAGCCGAGCAGAAAAGAACCGAAGCTGAGCCGTCCGAACCGAAGCCGAGCCAACATGTAGAGCCGGAAGCCGGTTTGAAAGCCAAACAGATTAAATCCGGTTAAAGAAGACTTGAAATCCGATCGAACCATCGATCGATCGGTCGCTCGGGAGGCGACGCGTCATGCAGACGGCCGAAGGCGGTCACCAAGAGGACGTCGGGCAGGCGCGAGGGGTCGTTGGCCGAGGCAGCGGCTAAAGCACGCTCGCAGAGGAGGCAGCCACGGGTAGACGGGAGTCGGAGCCGACAAAGGTCGGCAAGTGCTTTGGCCGTCGCACCGAAGGCGGTGCGGCCGAAGCGAGCCGCGGGCGGGCGAGCGGGTAGGCACTCGACCGGCCGGTAGAGCTTCCCCGGGTGAAGACGACCGGGAGAGACTTCGCGGTGAAGATGGTCGGCGAGGAATGGCCGAGGCGACGCTGGCAGAGACACGACAGTGAGAAGAGCTCAACGCGGTAGGCCGGGAAGAAGCCGCGGGCGTCGCCGGCCGGAAAGGAGCTCGTCCGGAGCGAAGGCCGACGAGGATGAGCGGCGACGGAGGTGGCCGCCATCGGGAGAGATTTTTTCTCCTGAGGGCAGCGGTAGCGGAACAACAGGGTGGCGGCTAGGGATGGCACAAGTGCAACGCCGGTAAAATCCTAACCCTAGAACCTAAGCTATGGTACCATGTTATGAATAGCACTTGTTATATTCAATATAAGGCCAATGGCCAGAATATATAGAGTAAGGATACAAAAGGAAAGCCTATGTAAAACAATACCTAAATAAGGAAAACCTATATATGGAGAGTCTATATAAGACAATATTTATATCCTTAGCACACGTAAATTAACTAGAACTTGGAAAAAATCGTATTTAATACAAGTTTTAACCCGTATTTACAAGATGATACAACAGTTTCACGTATTTACAAAAAAAACCGTCATCTCCGGTTCCCCGTAAACTAGCGAAGCATGACCGATTCCCCAGGAACCGGTCAAGCCATCTACGGTTCCCCAGGAACCGGCCATGGCAAACAAATTTTTTTTTTCTTTTTTCTAATTTTTGAAACCGAGTTGATTCAAATGCAAATAACTTTCGCTATACAACTCCAAATTCAATGAGACAACTTTCTAAATTTTTGTAAAATCATTTAGATTATGAATATGCAAAAATATTTTAGTTTTGATTATTGTGCAGCAAACGATGTCCAGGTCACGGTCACGAAGCGCAGTTTACGGTTTGGGGAGTAGAGTGTGAAATTTAACTAACTCCTCAAATTTACTATGGTTTGGATACTATAGTAAATTTCATACTCCCCGAACCGTAAACTGCGCTTCGTGACCGTGACCTGGATATCGTTTGCTGCACAATAATCAAAACTAAAATATTTTTTCATATTCATAATCTAAATGATTTTAAAAAAATTTAGAAAGTTGTCTCATTGAATTTGGAGTTGTATAGCGAAAGTTATTTGCATTTGAATCAACTCGGTTTCAAAAATTAGAAGAAAAAAAAATGATTTTTTTTTTGCCATGGCCAATTCCTGGGGAGCCGTAGATGACTTGGCCAGTTCCTGGGGAACCGGTCATACCCTTGGCCGGTTTCTGGGGAACTGGTCATGCTTCGCCGGTTTACGGGGAATCGAAAATGATGGGTTTTTTTTTGTAAATACGCGAAACTGTTGTATCATCTTGTAAATACGAGTTAAAACTTGTGTATTAAATACGATTTTTTCCCTAGAACTTTTGATGCACAGTTTGGAGTTCATCATTTGGACAAGCAAAACCCTATTGAATTACTCAACTAGCCTATAGGATATATCAACAATGTCTTTCAAAAACATCCACAAATCATACATGACAGATCAGAATTAGATGGTTCTTTGCTGTCTACTTATAGAGGCTACTTGTTGATGCATTTTGCGAATGATTCAAACACAAACAAGTAATTGCGACAATTTTCTTTGCTTAAGAGGTGATGGGGCATGGTTGCAAAAATAGAAAATTGATTTGGGTAACCCGATCATATACATTGTTTGGAACTAGTGAACATAACTGCAGGATCTTTGAGCAAAACAAAATATCTGGTAGGTGACACATATGGAAACTCCAAAGGTCAAGGTGTTCAGATAAGATTATGCCCTATATGTAGCAGTCTAGTAGCCTTGGATGTTTAGTTTAATTTGAAATGTTTTCGGCTTCATTTACTACATTGTAAACAGGAAAAGGGATTCTACTGACCCTTGTTATATACAGATTACAGAGCATAATATTTGCTCCCTCCCATAATATTGCATTTCAAAACATTAGCCTCCTACAGTCTTCAAAAGGAAAAGATCAAAATATCTCATATTTGACCATCTTTATAGCCATTTGACAACCTCGAACTTTGATGAAGGTTTGAGTTGTTAAGGATATACTGCCTTATATAGGCTTTCCCTTATATAGATATCGACTTATATAGTCTTTCCTTTTGTACCCTCATGTACTCTATATATTTTGGTCTATTAGCGTCATATTGAATACAAGTACTATTCCTAACATGGCATCAGAGCAATGTTAGCCGCCACCCTGTTCTTCCACCGTCGCTGCCCTCGGGAGAAGAAATCTCCACTCTCGGGGGGCAGCCACCTCCGCCAACGCAGCTCCTCTGCCATCGCTTGTCCTCATCAGGGCCTCGTCACCGGCCGACAGTGCCGCCGCCGTTTGTCTCCGGCACCTCAGCTTCCACCCGCCGTCACCTTCGGCTGCCGTGCACCACTCGGCTCCTTCATCGGCTTTTCTTCGTCGACTAGGCTCCTTCGTCAGCTCGATTTTTCAAGAATTAGATACTACGACGACTACTTCAAGACCAGGACTTTGAATTTTTTCTATTTATGTCAACCCTTTCAAATGCAAATGCAATGTTATTGCATACGCCCTGCATTTGAGGGAGGTGTTAAGGATATATTGCCTTATATAGGCTTTTCTTTATATAGATATTGCCTTATATAGGCTTTCCTTTTAAACCCTCATGTACTCTATATATTCTGGCCTATTGGCCTTATATTGAATACAAGTGCTATGCCTAACATGAGTACAGTGACAACCAATATCAAATAGATGATATTAGCACAAACATCAGAAAAGAGAAAACCTGTAAATAAATATGTCTCCGAACAAGAATTAGATTGTGGATAATTGCAGACCTTTGTTGGTACATAATCTGCTTCAGCTAATCGGTTCAAATTTTCCATGAAGTACTGTGCACAGTCAGGAAGTTGCAGAATACTTCCACATGAGTAAGTTTCCTACAGATGCATTTCTCCGTAATTAAGCTGGCTGTGAAACAGTATATACATTTAAAAAGAAATTTAAATAGCAACTTCTTTTCACCTGAATGGCTGGATCTTGCCATAATTTTCCCACATCCTGTACAAGTTGTTTGCTAAGCAATGGGTAATCCAACCTGCCGCCAATTTCTGATAGTTTTTCTCCAACATCCTGAAGTTAGGATAACATGACAATATAAATAAACAAAAGTTCATAACCATAATGGTTTTGTAAGGTATACAATTTGAAGGTGCCAATATCTTGTAATGCCTAAGAAGGTAACATTTAGTTCCAGAGCCATCAAACATGGTAAATGCTCAAGACCTGAAAATGATTGAATCTAAACACTCAACATATGAAACAACTTTTATTTGAGCGTATCAAGAATAAGTCTTCTTCTCTTGAAGCAATCAAATGTAATAGCAAGGTACAGTACATATTTTCCAGTTATCAAAAGACAATTGGTTTTTGCAAAATTGAAGGAGCAACACATAAAAGGACAACGTACAGCTCATTTTTTTCCTATTTCATTTGGTTGAATCATCTGCGGTTCAATAGATATCCTTTCACTAGTGATTAGTGAATGACAATGGAAAACATAAGAATGCAGTAAAGCTTAACACAGTTGCAAGGTCATGTTCAATCATAGCATAGTCATGTAACTGAAGTGCTGCTTCATCTGTAACAGGCTACAATTATAATGTTGCAAGATATGGGTGTTTTTATGCCCAGATGAAACTCTAATCACTGAATAAAACTGAAGGTACAAACCTGATTATCAGTGGATATAACATATTTTGAATAATCAGATTCCACTTGGGCTAGTTCTTTAGCTCCATCATATAGTATCTGTGCACATTTAACTCATTACTCAGGCAAAAGATGTCTAAACACACATTCATAGGAAGAGCATGTAACTCCCTAGTCAAAATTCCTACATAATCCCCACAATGCAATAAGAGAAAAAATAGACACACCCTTTCCAGTATTGCATACTTTAATTGTCTGATACACATTAGCATGGATGACTGGTGTATAGCTCCTAAATTCTGCCTCATCAAAGCCAGTTTGGAAAAGGAGCTTTATCTGCAAACAAATAGTCAGAATACATCAGATGTACTGATGGCATAGGAATTATGATTCTCCAGAGAATATAACAGAAGCCTCACCTGTTTAAATATTGTAGACTTTCCCGATTCTCCAGCACCTTAACAAGAAAGCAATTAAAAAAGGAGTGCTATTAGGAATGGGTCCAAACTAATGTTTTCTAGGATCCATTTGTTTCACTAATTTATTGATGACAAACATGAGAAAGGTTACGTTTTTCAAAAACAAAGGAAGTACACAAATGGAACTGACTAGAGAGGAACAACAGTTATACTACGTTTTTTCTGAACCAGTAAACTCTCAAGATAGAATTGATAATTGTCATAAGAAAAGTATCTTCAATTTAAGTTGGCAGTACCAAGAAGTAAGAGCTTGTGGATGTGTTGCTCTGCCTTTGTCTCTTGCAAAATTCGCCGGTCGATGTCCGCAGACTGTTACCAGGTGCATCAGAAGAAATCAAATGTGGTAGTTAACCAACTCGCTTAGCGTGCAGTTGCTCGCTTAGTCTAAGTGATAACTTACTTTTGCATTTTCAGCTGCTTCAGCCTCATTTAAAGAATGATGTCTGCTACAGGATGAGCCCATGCTTTCAAGCACACAGGTAAGCACAGACATTATTCTAGATGTACACTCTCATGCCTGAGCCTCTTCCCGAGAAGTGCATCTAGGCCCAGATCTCAAGAATCCAAGAACTGTATACACAAGTCTAAGCCCCAAAAGATGTCTGTCAAGATTCCAAGCAATCAGATATGGAGTGTAAAGGAGTGTTGCACAGTTCATTAGTTCAACACTGTTGACTCAAATGGCTAAGCATTCATATGTATGCAGGGATATTTTTTTAACTAAGAGGGAGTCAAGAAGACAACGTGCCACCATTTTTGAAATTCATTTGCTGCCGCATTTGTGCTAGTTAAAATCTGATTTACAACTATGCATGATCACTATGAGAATATCCACCTGATGAGAAACAAGACAATTTAAATGGGGCTTCCCATTTCTTTATACATACTGACATATGGTTTACCTTTTCAAGTTACATAAACTAGCCAAGACTGCAATATCACTAGCTAGTAGCTACACACTTTGGGAGCTGTAAAACATTGTGTTTTGCTTCATAGGAGCACCCAAGAACAACAAAAGGCATGTTCGTTCATTTCCCACTCCTCACTTCGAAAAAAACTGAACTGCATAAGGACCTGGCGTCATGGACTTTGAGAAGCTTACATCTTTATCAAAACTAACCTCTAATAAATTTGCAAACTGAAAACCACATGGAAGCACCTAGTGCTTTTGACAGCAACACAGAGGAAAATCACAACAACAAGCTTGTGATCCCACCTACCTAAGTACACCCAACGCATGTTCTGGTCTTTCTAAAGCTGCATTGCTTTGTGCAAGCTTAAGTTCCCAAAAACCGCATTGTACCATGCAGTTGAACTCCCCAATTTTTTTTATTTATTTTTTTTTAATTTTTCGGAAAACTAACTTGCTGCTATTAGTAGTATTAGCTCAGGGCAACTTGGATAGTATCAACTGAGGTGGATCTTGAAGAAGAAGAAAAGATCTGGTTGTGTTGGATTATTCTCAGCAAACAAAAGGACCAGAGCGGGCAAAATGAAGAACAATCGAAGCAAGCTAGGGCTTCCTTACCAGAAAAAGAAGGAAGCAATCCAGGTCCGGTTGGATCTTCACCCCCCACGCCAGTACAGTACGAGTACCAGTAACAGTAGAGGGAATCGGAGGAGGAGAATAATGCCTACGAGAGTACCGAGCTCCTTGGCTTCGAGGTGGCAGGAAGGAGGAGGGCTAGACGTGGCGGGTTTGACAGCGCCGGCGGAGGAAGGGGTTTCGGCGGCGGCGGCGGCGACGAGGGACGGAAGTACGGAACCAACAGGGGAGCCAGTTGCCAGCGAGGTGAGGTGAAGTGCCTTTTTTTCTTCATGATTGGCCGCTCCTGAAAGAAACAGTAAATCTACTCACCTATGGACCACAAAAATACCAACAAACAATACATATCATTTACTGTATTTCTCTATTACCACAGATGACCAGTCGAGCACCATGTATCCCGTTTTATCGAGTTTGAGTACCGCTGTAACTCTTTTGTTGTGATGGTAACATGCCATAGTAGAGGAGTGTGGTAGATAACACGTGTTGTCTGTTGATACTATCGTGGTGATAAAAGATGCTAGATTTATGATATTGCTTGAGAAAGAATTATTGATGTAAAAAAAGAAAAATGTGAAAGGCCCAAATAGACCAAAGTTTCAGGTAAAAAAGGAAAAATGTGAAAAATGATTTTGCATTTTTTTAGAGAAAAAAATGATCTAAACGTTTTTCTAAAAATTTCTGTAGGCTCTCAAAACCTTAGAGATCATGCTAGGGAGAAAGTACGCGGTGCACGCCGCCCGCTCGAACGGAAAATAATTTTGCGTTTTTTTTAGAGGAAAAACAGATCTAGCCATATTTTAAAATGCGCATGGCGCGCGCGTGAACGAAAAATAACTTTATTTTTTTTCGGAAAAAAAATAGACATAGACGTATTTTCCAAATTTTTGGATGCTCGAGAAACCTCAGAGACCGACTAGAAAAAAATACGATTTTGCATTTTTTTCGGAGGAAAAATAGATCTCAACGTATTTTTAAACTCGTACGCCGCGCGCGTGAACGAAAAATAACTCTGGATTTTTTTTCCGGAGAAAAAGTATACATAGACGTATTTTCCAAATTTTTAAAGGCTCGAGAAACCTTAGAGACCGAGCCGGAAAAAAAGCACACAACTTTCTATTCACGAAAATATTTTTTTTCGAGAAAAAACGAAGAAAGGACCTGAACGTCAAAAGCAGGGGCCTATTTGTTATATTTTTAAATTTGATCGCTATTTCGAAAAAGTAGAAAATGGCTCACTCGCAATTCACATTTAACGGGAACCTCTTTAAAAGGGACGTAAACGCAACCAGCTGGTGCTACTACGATCGCCACATAAGCAGAAGGGCCTTATCCGGGTCATCCAAGAAGGATCCAACGTCCAAGGATCAAACGGCACACCTTGTATTCTACTTTCCGTCCCCAGTCACTCTTAAGTCCATACCTGACTTCTTCGGTTCTTGGCCCGGCCGTCTGCTGTTTCTTGATATTGGCCATGCCCATGTCTCCTCCAACCTGTGTAAGATGCAATGTTCCTTTCAATAGCTTAGAACGCCGGTCTTAATTATTAAAGATAGGACAAGATTAACTAGGATCTTACAACCTGATCTGAGGTTTGAGATTGTTTATGTATTAGTTTAATAGAATCTATCTACAATCAACGAGAAGAAGTCACTTTCTTCCAAGCTTCGAAGGTGACAAGTAGATTTGATGAACAAGGAAAACACTAAGGCCCCGTTGGAACCGGAACAAAGGGATTCTATAGAAATTTTTGCAGTAGCTTTACTAGTAATTATGTAAAATTTCTGTAGAATTTCTGCCTTCTGATCATGCCGGAGTATTTGGGCTTGGCCCAAATAAATATTTCCATAAATCCTAAAGGCCCACTCACGCATGGTGGGAGGTGGGGAGTTTATTACCATATTGCTAGTTTAGGTGGGATGATACCAACATACAAGGAAGATTGGTCTTACCTAGTTGAAGCATGACTGGAGGTGAAATGCAATGCACATGCGCACGCACGTGCACGTGTACGCGTTTATTCACGTATTTATCACGTGACTTGTGACTGCGACGTGGCATGACATGTGTACTTTTCTTTTGCCATGTGTGTTAATATTGATACGTCTTCACTGCCACATGTCGTTATAGACTGGGAGACGCACGTTCACGTGCGGTTAGTTTGTTGGCGCACGTTGAGAGAATCCAGGACAATTTTTTGGAGATAATGTAGTTTGAATGTGTCACGTTCTTATCTCCATGACGGTTTCTGGAGATTAGGGATGGCAATCGGGCGGGTACCTCCGGGTACGACCACTGCCTACCCGAACCCGAAATCGTGGTACCCACCTGAACCCGAAACCCAAAACGGACACGGATGTGTACCCACACCCAATGGGTACCCGAAACCCGGTGGGTACCATGCAAAGCCAAAAGGGAAATTGGAAAAAAAATTTGCAACCGTCTCGGCTAGAAGAGGGATCGAACCCACCATCTACTGCCCAGCACAGTCGTGCTCTACCGCTGGACTAGGATGTTGCTTGAGGCAAAGAAACTAAACAATTCAATTGAGGTAGCATCCAATGGCTGTCATCTAAAATGAGAAAAAATTTCGCGACCATAGCGACTGGGGGATTCGAACCCGAGTCTTGAAGGTTGTAACCCAGGGTGCCCACACACTGGACTAAGATGTTACTTGGGACAAGGTTGTATGGCCAAGTATCTAAGTTCAAATTGGGTCCGGGTCTGGGTATCCACGGGTCCAACTTGAGACCCGGATCCAGACCCAGACCCGCCGGGTTGGGTACCTGCGGGTACCCAGACCCACGGGTATTTTTGCCATCCCTACTGGAGATAATGCGAATCTCGTCCTAAAAATAAATCGATCAAGGAGACATCCTTGAGAGATGAGTTTAGAACGTGAAAAGAGAGAACGAGCAAGTTGGCTATGTTCCTTGACGTTGCGCCACCAGGCTTCTCCATCCTTTCATCGGCGTGCACCAACGTAGGGAGAGCAGTGTCTCCGGAACCCTCGTCCTCAAGATCCTGCACGGGTTGGGGTGAAATAGGTTTTTGGGAAGCATTCGAGCGACTGCTCACGTCTTCCACGACCGATCTACTAGTTACTACGGATTTCACCGGACTCTACATCAACTGTCGCATAAATAATCTACTATGTGGAATATCTTGTAGTAGCGATGCCTCTTACATCTGCTAAAAGTATTTTTAAGTTTGTAATCAATCTAGTAGGAAGTATGTATGAAATAGGTATATTGTCGTTCATGATGATGCTACTGATTATTGCATTCAATATACCTAGTATATATATTATGATTACAATTATTCTGTTTTAAGAATTAAAATAATCATAAAAATACCCAATTTTCTAACAGAGCCTAGAAGTGAAACACGACGTGCCCTCAGTTCTACTAGTAAGATTTGCGCGCTCCGCCGCGCCGTGTGGAATTTGATCCAAATTTTTATCTCTGAAAAAAGACAGGAATATCCAAGCGTTTCTTTGTTCGATTGGTTTTTTTTGGGGAAAAATACGCTAGGTAAGAACCGTCAACGAACCAGCAAAACAACGGGCATTTTTTGGGGGAAAAAAGAATAATACATGTTCCGAAAAATGTTAGATTCCGAGCCGCAAAAAAAACTATAGACGCCGAGTTTAACACCCTATGCGTTCAACGGGTAATAATACATATTTTAAAAAATATTAGAGATCGAGCCGCAAAAGAAATTTTAGATGCCGCGCTTAACACCCTATGTGCTCCCTTGATTTTTCACCAGAAAAAATGGGGGAAAACGGACAAAAACGGAGAAACAACGAACGAAAAACAAATCTCCATTTTTTGGGAAAAGCGGCCAACGAAAAAAAAACTTTTTTTCGGGGAAAAACGGGCTACGAAACCCGGAAAAAATGAGGAAACACGGAGAAACGACGGACGAAAAACGAATTTCAATTTTTTTTGGGGAGAATGGCCAACGGAAACATTTTTCCCATGCTCCGGAGGAAAAACGGATCACGAATACATTTTTTCCGGGCAAAACGGAGAAAGGAAACGGTCTTCCAATTGTTTTTTGGGAAAACGGCTAGCAAAAATATTTTTCCCATGCTCCGGTGAAAAAACGAATCACGAAAGTATTTTTTCCGGGCAAAACGGAGAAAGGAAACGGTCCTCCATTTTTTTTTGGAAAAACGGTCAACGAAAATATTTTTCGCATTCTCTGGAGAAAAAATGGACTACGAAAATATTTTTTCGGGCAAAACGGAGAAATGACCCGAACATAAAGCGTGGGACCTACTTATTATAATTTTGGACCTGTTCACTATTTTAAAAAATTAGGAAAGGGCTCGTCCGCGATTTGTATTTAACGAGAGGCTCTCCCTGTAAAACAGCAAACGATGGACCTAAACGCGAACCGGGAAAAAATATTCTCCTCTCACGTAAAATCGCGTAGGAACCCGTTCGTAATCTCAAAAAAACGGAGGGCTTTTTCGCAAAAACGGAGACGACACGTGGCCTACCTGATTGCTCTCGGTTTTCTTCCCCTATAAGGGTGGTAATATATTTCCATTTCCTGTTCTGTTGAGAATGTTGTGCCATAAGCCACCGAGTTGTCAATGTATTATATCCAATCCAACCCAACCTTTTTTTTTTTGGTACAAAGACCGCACTCCTGCACCACACACATACCTGTGTGCATTTTATATCTCTACTATTCTAAAGCAGCACTTGGTGGCAGTGGTCCGTTCTTCCCACGTCATTAATTGCTGCTTAATTGCCCTACGCAAGAAACGAAGCATTGCTTTAATTAGCCAGCTTTCGTAAGAAACGAAGCGTTAAAGATAGATATTTGATCTTGTAAAATAATTTTTTTAATCTTTATTTTTCGTTATCAATTTTGTTTTTCGTAGTAACGCACGGGCATGTAACTAGTACACTCTAAATAATTAATTGGAGATTTCACTTAACATACATGTATGTTGTATATCTATTTTTATTGGCAACATATTCAGTGCAATTAAAGTTTTTCGTGTAACCACCGTGCAACCATACTAAAAAAAGTTTCAAAAAATTCTAAAAAAAAATCATGGATATACATCTCAACTTAACCAATATACGTATAAATTTTCATGATCAAATACGTACTATGCTAGAAGTTACAAAAATAAATAAATTTTGTGTTGTCGTAGCAAGATTCCAAACGAAAATTTATTTTTTTGTAACTTTTAGCATAGTACGTATTTGATTATGAAATTTTATACGTAGATGGGGTAAGTTGAGATGTACATCCATGATTTTTTTCAGAATTTTTTAAAACTTTTTTTAGTAAGGTTGCACGATGATTGCACAAAAACTTTAATTACACTGGATATTTTGCCATTTTTATGTGATGAGCATTTGTATTGAACCGCAGGTTCTAATACGGATGGGCAGCGTGCACGGCAGCGCTTGCCATCTGAGCTACGGCTCAGTCCTCAATCCAACTAAACCAAACACTGGAGAAGCCTACATCATGACTACTCAGCACAGCACATTCAACTCACCAAAACACAAACGCTCTCTGTCAACCTTGGCATTTTTCCATGATCTGACAGGGAGGTTTAAATGATTTGTGCAACCAGGTTACAAATAGTTTTACACGGATTTATCTCAAATCTATCTAAACATGTGCTAAAGAGAACACTCGCATATGTATATGTGTGATGTGTCATGTGTGTATGGCGATAAATGTGCGTGTACATCTTCATTGTTTTTTTTTAAACTGTGGCAGGAGCTTTGCCCTTTATTTCAAAGAGAAGAGAGTGTATAAAAAAATAACAATCTAAAAAAACGAAAAAATAACAAAACCATTCGGGCGAATACAAAGTACATCACTGTACCAGCGGAAACCGACTTGAAGACTAAGGCCCCGTTTGGTAACTTGAAACCGGACCGTTTCTACTGAATTCTAGAAGAAACCTGATTAAACGGGCTAAAGCTCGGAACGATTCTCCTCGGATTGTTTCTTTTTTTTCCACTTTGTGGCCGAATCGGTCTCAACCCCATTCCACCCGATTCACAGAATCCTACCTGAAAAGCTTCTACCAAGAATTTGGAACCATTTCTATTTCTACTAAAATCTAGAACCGTACCAAACAGAGCCTAAAAGAAGAAGGGAGTGTATAGGCATCATCTGGATGTTTTTGTCCCCAAAAAAATCCAAATTTTGGACCGTACGATCAAAACACACATCCGTATGATCAACCCACCTCGAATTCAGGGGGCGTGCATCGATCTGAAAGCAAATCCATGTCCAAGAATTTGGATGATGGTTACTGAAGAAAACATCCGGATAAAACTTATCAAAACCCAAGAAGAAATTAAATTCTAGCACAGAGACGTCACACCTCACAGGCAGCAGAATTCAAAGCAATCTCACCGCACCTCCTCTCACCTACAAGGCTAATACTCAAGTCCATTTAGGCGTTTCCTCGTGTAATCGTGCCACCTATGATGCATCCTCATGAGTCATGACTCCTCTCGTTCCTCCCATGCAAACTCTGACTCCTTCGTACCACCTCCATGGCCTCCTCCTCATCACCATCGTTGTAGCCAATATACCACACACCTCCTCCTCGCCTCTCTCCACCTTCACCATGGTCAAGGCCTCCTCCGTGACCATGGTGTGCGCCCTCCTCCCTTCCTCCACGTCCCCACTCTCCCTCGACCTCAACTGCACCAGCGCGGGTCACGCGCGTCACCGAACCTACCCCTTCGCCCGCACCTTATCCGCGATCGCTGGTGGCGCAGGCTTCCTCTGCGCCGTGGGGCCTTCCCCCACCCCGGCGCACCCCGGCGCCGTCGCCATGCAGTGGTGGGACCTGGCCGGCTCCCAGGTGTCCAAGAATGTGTACCACGGCCGGCCGTTCCGGGCGCTAACCTCCAGCGGCTACAGAGTGTGCGGCGTGCTCGACGACGGCGAGCTCCGCTTCTGGGGCCGGTGGCGTGATGTTCCAGCTCCCCCCGCGGGTGTCCGCTTTGCGGACGTCGCCGTTGGCGGCGACTTCGTCTGTGGCATCGTGGAGGGCGGGCTGAAGATCCTATGCTTTGGCAACGACACGTCGGTCGTCTCAGACAGGCCGCCCGGCGGGAGTTACCACGTGGTCACCGCCGCCGAGCAGAGCGCGTGCGCGCTCTCGACAGCCGGCAAGATCGAGTGCTGGCGCAGCGCCGCGCTGGTGCTCGGCCCGGACGCGGCCAACGGCGGGTTCGCCGCGCTGGCGCTAGGCGAGGACGGCGTGTGCGCGCTGCGCGTGAACGGCACCGTTCACTGCTTCGGCGACGGCGTGGCCGCGCCGCCAGGCAGCCTCGCGGACACGCAGTTCCTCGACGTCCGCGCACAGGGCAAGGCGTTCTGCGGCCTTCTCATGTCGAACTACTCCCTCGTGTGTTGGGGAGGATCTGAGTTCGACGGCAACCACCTCGTCTTCGACCGCGTCTTGCCAGGGCCGTGCGCGCCGATGTCCTCGTGCCAATGCGGCGTGCTGCCGGACTCTGCTAACTTGTGCTCTGGTAATGGCTACATATGCGTGGACTGTGCTTTCCAGCTGAATGCCAATCTAGACACGCAGAAGTGCAGAACCCTGCAAAGAGTAGGGATAAGATTGTTTTGATCGCCGCCGCCGCAGTGGTTTCCTGTATGTTCTTGGTGGCATTGTTACTGTTTTTTATGTTCTTCCGGAGTCGTCATCGTCGTGACAATGGGAGTAGCTTGCATGAGAGGGGCACGGAGAAGGTTGGCTCCGGCAGAGTGCTGGGCACAGGATGCGTGGTGGAGACTTTCAAGTTCGCTGAGCTCCGGGCGGCGACCGACGGCTACTCCGACGAGCGCCGGATCAGGTCTGCAAGCTCCGGGTCAGTGTACCGTGGCAAGCTGGCGGACGGGCGTGATGTCGCCATCAAGCGGGTGGAAGAGAAGAAGATGCCGGCGTTCCCGTCGGAGCTCACCGCGCTATCGCGGGCCAACCACAAGAACGTCGTCCACCTGCTCGGTTTCTGCGACGATCCCGACGAGCGCGCGCTCGTGTACGAGTTCATGTCGAACGGCGCCCTCTACGACCAGCTCCACAACCGCGACGGCCACCTCGCGCCGCCGCTCGCCTCCTGGCACGGCCGCCTCGTCATCGCCCTCCACGCCGCGCGCGGCATCGAGTACATGCACGCCTACGCCGTTCCACCGATCGCTCACCGCAATGTCACGTCGGGCAACGTCCTCCTCGACGACTTATGGACAGCGAAGATCTCTGGCTTCGGCCTGTCGGCGCCGACCCCGCAGACCTGCAGCGCCGATGACGAACGCGGAGACGACGTGCGAAGCTTCGGCACCGTGCTCCTGGAGCTCATGACCGGGCGCCGAGCCGAGAGCGTCGTGGACTTCGCCGTGCCGCTCATCACGGCGGACGAGGCCTGGCAAGTGCTCGACCCGAGGCTGCCGCTCCCGGCACCGCATGAGGCCGACGCGCTGGCCTACGTGGGCTGCCTCGCCGCCGACTGCGTTCGCCCGGTCAGGTGCGAGCTCCCGTCGATGACCGACGTCGTGGACGAACTGCAGCACGCCGCGGCCGCATGCGTGCCGGCGACACCACCCCGTTCGGGAGCGCTGCTCAGGCCGGTCCTGTCCCAGCCCGGCATTGACCTGTCTGATTTTGACCTGGAGCACTCACCTTGATGACAGGTGGGCTCATCTTAGGGCGTGATGAGTGGTGTTAATAGAGACTTGTCAAATTCCTCTTGGCGCCATTGCTGGTTAAGTTGCTTGCTTGCACGCCATGGGCGTTCGTAGGAAACTGTCCTTTGTCAATGGCTGATACACAATTAATTTGTTTAGTAATAATCTGATGAGCAATGGAGATGCAACTTTAGTTTTCTTTTTCACATGACCCTCTCAAAAGAGTACGTGCTAGTTAGCCAACTCCAAAGCCAGTGGCGTATCCAGAAAATTAAAATGAGGGGGGCTAAAATATCTCTTCATCGTTGTCTATTGGCTCTTTTTTGCTCAATAAAAAATCATCAATTAGACAAATCTAATATGTATGCTGTATTCATGGATTAAGGATTATTGCTTCATTGGATATTTGCATTGACCCATACAACATACATGGGTGTGTAAACTAATTTTCTAATCTGTATTGAGTAGAGTGTTTATGAGTAACAAATGAGACAAACCTTTGGGGAGAAATCTTCAGTTAGATAAACTGAACTGGACGTCAATGCTGCAACGACAAATGGAGGTTGCAGTTCAATGTGCAAGTATCTGAGAACGCGATTTCATCCACCTAGGCCAAGATAGCTGACATCATTTCCCATCTGCAAGCAAAATTGTGCAAATGTGCAGTGCGCAGACCAAGTTTTTTAGTTCTACTCATGTGGCATCAACCATATATTCAGCATTCAACAAGGCATAAATGGGAGAGTGTATTGACTTACCGTGAAGAACTGAAGAATCTAAAGATGCTCATAGAGTGTAGACTATCATTCTTGAAAGCGGAAGAGCATGCTCCGTATGATGGAAGAATATCATTCTTGAAAACGGAGTAGACTCCTTGCAGTGTTTAGAAGGCGAGCGGCCGCGTACACGAAGACGAAGCGAGCGGCTGCGTACAGCATACGGCGTACACGAAGGAGACCTGGTGGAGCCAGTGGGCCACGGGTGAGGCTTCAGCCCACCTCTGCCACACCGGCAGTTCTGCCTCTGTCCAAAGCGATGTTTCACCAACTCTAAGCGTTGTTGGTAAACTGGCTGCTGTATCTGTAGTTTTTGAGGGGTAACCGAGTGGACCCAAGTGAAGAGGGAGTCGAGAAGGTGGCGTCCGAGCCAAAGGGAGACGAGGAGGCGACTGGACGGGGATACGACGGGACGAGGAGGGAGGCGGTCGAGCGAAGCCATAGCTGAAAAGCACCTCCCTACCAGTTGCGGCTTTTAGGGGTGCTTCAGCTGTGCAGTTGGGCTGTTTGGGGGGGGGCTTTAGGCCCAAAGCTGAAGTACAGCTGAAGCGCAGCCCCCAAAACAGGGCCGATGTGCCGATGGATGCTTTGCAAAATATTTGCCTCTTTATTTCATTTTCTTTGACTGTCTAATTCATAGTAATTTGAAATTTTGTATTTACATGTGCATATACATTCCCATTTTCAAATTGTATGAAAAAAGTTCAAAATATTAGACATTCCATCTTTATTAATGATAAATTATTGTATAAACAAGTCATGAGAACTGTCGACGTTTGTTATCGTCAATAATGAATATGGGGCTATGCACTAGATCCAAGCTCGATGGTAACACACGAGAAGGGTTTAGACAGGTTCAGGCCCTCGGCGGAGGAGGTAAAACCCTAATCCTGTGTTCTGGGATTGTGAGCAATGTACTTCTCACGTATTTTTAGTTGCCTCTCTCTTCTCGGAGCCCCCCCCCCCCATATAGGAAAGGACGGAAGAGTCCAAGTTGATTACAAGGGGGAATCCCTATCGGTTACGGGATAAGATTCTATCCCTATCTCTACTTGCCAGACACGATTACAATCATATCTTTTCCTAACAAGAAGTAGTTGCCATCCTTTGACCTCCCTTGTTAGGTACGGTACCGTCGATCCATGCGGTGTTCGATCCCATGCAACTGGCTCGGCCCATCCCTTCTTGGTTGGCCCTCGCAGCATGCCACACAGATACCTGGGGCCCATGTATTCCACAAGAACCTCAAAGGGTATATTAGACATCTCAAAAATAAACCACAGCTCAACAAGACAACTAACAAAAAAATTCATACTACCAAACACCCTAACTAGGCTTAAAAGGGAACTATTTATAAGTTTTTTAAATAAAAAACTAACTTTAAGTTATAAGCTGAAAAGTCTAACACTAAATAAAGGGGTATATTCTTGGTGGCATATTTTATGCTTTTTCCTTGGAAGTACAGTGAGAGGAAGCATCGAAGCGGTCCACTCCACTGCATACAAATCATATAATCCATTATCGGCTTCATGAAACAATAAGAGAAGATCGTTAAGATGGCAGGTAACCTATGAAAACTAAAAAAACATATATTACTATTCCATAAATTGCCATTCAAGAACGTGTGGATCAGATACTACGTCAAAAAAGCTTATATCAGATCCATCATCACTAACCCTTATAGCTAAAATCGTCAGTGATGACAATAGTACTCATCACTGATGGTTTTTTTGCTACAAGGTCAGTGATGAGGAATTTATCACAGACGGTTCTAGCTATAAAACCGTTAGTGATAACAAGGGTACTTATCACTGACGATTTTTGGGATTTCCACAGGACACCAACACTTACCGGAGCAGGAAAAGAGCCAAACCCAAGCGCAAGGAACGCCTAGTGGCATCAATTAAGGACCAGATTAAGGCAAGGCTGAAAACGCGATTTGATGAATAGCTAAGAACCCTTGGGGAAAAGTGGGAGCTAACGGTGGTTGCGGATAAACTCGCACAGACCGCACAAACCCTAGAAGCACCGACGCATTTCAGCCCCACTAACCGGCGGAGCATCTATGCATCCGCCCCCAAGATAAACGTAAATGACGGCACATCTGCCATCGATGACATCCAGGTATATAATACATATGCCTATAATGCTCCGTACATAGAGTATGTTGGACATCATAGCTAATTAATTGTGTACCGTTATGTAGGAGGTGACGCCATGTAAGCCCCCAAGTGAGGCTTGCCGATAGCCCTGTTGTCCTGCAAGCTGGTTGGGGCGCGTGTATCCAACCAGTGAAGTGATAACTGTTCATGGTCACCTGGTAGCGCTGGGTTACGCGAATGTGTGTGTGGACTATGTCAATCCAACTTTCAGTCCTGTCCCACTGGAGATGCTCCCAAACGATGAGATTGTGACACTAGGACATGCCGTCGACACATTCATCCAGTGGCGCAAGAAGGATATTTTAATTGACGACGTCCTCCAGCATCGGGGCAACATGAAAAACATGATCCACTTACAGTGGAGCCACCAGCTACACCGAAGAGGCCCACACAATCAGATATCCTGTCCACAGTATCAGTGCAGACCGATACAACACATAAGGCCCACTCCTCTTCGGTGAAGACGACCAAAAGTGGAAAGGGAGATAAGGGAAAATCCAAACAGATCAAGAAGGAGATGGAATATGAATATGCCCCGTTGGCCCGAAAATTCAAGCTAACAGAGCCTTTACTAACGGAAGAGGGACCACAAGACCTTTCATCGGAATCCAAAAGATTGCATGATTGGTACATGGAAAAGGCCAAAAAGCTGGAGGCAACACGCGTAACGAGTATCTTGATCAGCTTTAAGCACGTGCATCTTTTCAACCAGTCGTCTGGAGGCTTCTTCCCCGTTGACTTCGGGGACTTATTCAATCTCTTCAACTTTGACGCTATCGATGCTAGGCTCATGAGATGCTGGAGATTATAAGTGTATGCAATCACAGTCTATACATTCATGTATTACCGATAAATGTTATATAACTCCTTGCTTTTGTTTATATAGATACATGATCCTTGAAGCGAAAAGTAATAAAGAATCGGTGGGCTTCCTTGACCCACACATAGTCTCGAGCCAAACAATGAAAGATAATGCTACTTACGTCGAGGATTACGTGATAGAGGCATTGCTGGCTCAAAGCGATAAAGAGTATATACTTTTGCCCTACAACCTGTAGTAAGTGTTGCACTACATGGTATATTTTGATTTATACTTTACACGCAACTCAAAGTTAGGTTTAGTAACCATGGTTTTATTCCTGTGTAGGTTTCACTGGGTTCTAATTGTATTTGAACCAAGAAAAAACCGGGTTAGCTACGTTGATTCGTTACGTAAGGGCAGCCATGACCTGAGGACTATCAGAAAACTACTAGATAGGTAATCATGTTTCCTCCGTAGATAACTCTCCTCTAGCTCATGGAATGGCTGAGGCTAACTTTTTTGGAATCACATAGGGTGTTCAAAGTGTATAGAGCTTGTGGAGGGCCACACAAGGACTCGTCGAAGCTGAAACACGATTTTGACTTTTCGGTAACCGCTAGTACACAATAATCCTATATCACTTCATAATAATGCCTATCAAACTAACTAATTCTATTTTCGTAGTGCGCCCAGCAGGGACAAAAAAAATAACCTATGTGTGACGGATACTCATACCACAGGTACCCCAAGCGGCCCGAGTAAGCAGTTGGGCCGCTCCGGGCCCAGCTCCGCCCGAAGGGCCTGCGCTGGGGGGCAAAGGAGTCCCGCCCCCGATCAAGACTGGACTCAAACGCACTTTGACCCCCTCGATTGGAGTGCCCACCAAACCCCGACCCCCGTGGGTCGGGGCACCTACGGCTTTGACTCAGCTGGGACCGTCTCCACCAACGACCGCGTCATCGGGGCCCGCGCTGGGAGTTGGCCGCCTACCCCGCGGGCACGACGCTCAAGACCCCCCTGTCAGGGTAGATGTGTAACATCCTGAGTTTGTACTTGCCTTTTTGAATGTTAATTATCCTTTAAGAGTTATTTGGAAATTCAATTTGGAGTTAATTGTGCTTGGATTTGTTTGATTGATCTGTTTCGTTTTAGTTTTTGCTCCCAAAATCTTATTTCGTGTTGCGGTTAGGACTTCCAAGCAACCGTAGTTTCCAAACCTTCTTTAGCTATCCTAGAGTCTATCCTAAAGGTTTCCGGGAAGGGTTCTTGAGTTTCGAAGCTTTTTTGGGGGTTTTTGGGGTTTTTCTGCCTTGGGCGGCAAGATGCCCGCCTGGCCTGCATCGGCCGAGGGTGCGGCAGGGGCGGGCGCCGTGGTCGACCGGTTGCCCTGGCCACCTCAGCGTGTTCTAGAGGGTTCACCTCCCCCAGCCAACTCCCTCTCCCTCACTTCACTCCCTCTCACTCTCACCCTCACCCTCTAGCTCTCCCTCTCTAGCTCTCTCTCCCATGGAGCTCTCTCCCTCTCCCTCGAGCTTTCCCTCCAGCTAAACCTCTCCCTCCGGTGTTCTGGAGCTCGTGGAGCAGCTGGTCAAGGAGGAGGACGTCGTTTCCCAAACCCTAGACGAGCATTGTGGTGAGTGGAGCAAGTTTCAGTCAGATCTGTGATGACTTTAGCTTGATCTTGTACTTTTCTCCTTTTCTATCAACTTTTCTTTTAGCCAAAACCCTAGAAAACCTAGTTGTAATGCTCAACTTTTGGTTAGCTGAGTCTCTAAACCTAGGTTAGGTGCTAGAGTTCTCGTTAGCGCGAAAACTGAGATCAGAAACCCTAAATACGTTTTTATCGGATAGATTTGGTTAAATGTCGTTTTCGTAGCTTTTGGAATTAAACCTTGGAACCCTAGTTCCAAAAGCTAGGAAAAGGACGCTAGAATGTATTCGACGTCGTTAAAGTCCGAGTTTCGCGAAAGGAATCGAGTTTGAATCCGATTCGGGGTGAAAGTCGGAATTTAGCATGAATTAGGACTCTAGAGTTTCTCGGATTAGAAATTAGGCCAAACGAAGTCAGAACCTCGTGTGGGTTGCATAAATGGGTCCTTTCCATCTCCGAGAACCCATCCACGCAATCGTCGTGAAGTTCCGAAGTCGTTTGTGCGAAAATCCTTTTTCTGGAAAAATCAGTCGACTGCGGGCGGCAGACTACCGACGCGTGGTAAGTCCAGATCGCCGCCAGTCAAGACTACCGACCCTTGTGGCGTCTTGATCGCCAGGCTTAGGCCGGCACTACCGCTACCACAACGCTGGTAGTTATTTTCCAGAGAGGTCCTCTTTTAGGTTTCGTTGCCTCCGGTACTACTGACCCTTGGGGCGATGCTGATCGTAGGGCGGCACTACCGGATTTGCATGCTTGCATCGCCGGGTCTCCAGTTCAAAATTTGGTCTTCGTTTGAGATTTTCTCTCTCGTGTTTGCTTATTGGTTGTTGTCCGCTTCTTTGAGCTTTTTGCTTTGTTCTCGCTGGATCTTAATCGTTTCCTCGTTATTCCTTTTGTCGCACTTTCGTTTAGACGTTGACGCCTCGGGAGCAGTAGGCGAGGATCCGAACTTCGACCTAGAGGACATGCAAAACTCAGAGCAAGCAGGCAAGCACCCCCTTTGAACATATTGCTCCTATAATTGCAAAAGTATTTGATGTTTCGCAAAACTATTACGCATGCATATGATTAGTACAAATACTTAAATGGTGGGAATAAGTAGTTACCCTAATGGTTGGATGGCTTATCTCAATCTTGTTGTTACCCTAAAATCCTTGAGTAACCCTAGTTTAAGGATAAACGCTATGATAAGTGTCGTCAGGGATTATAAGTCTAATAGTTGCATACGCTTAGCCCAGCTTTAGACTGATTGAATAATGATCGGTGGACTCAGTCAATCAAAGATTTTCGATACGTTATTAGGATTTCGGAAATGATGATTTTTTTTGAAAAACAAAGGCTATGTTGGTAAAAGATGAAAAAGGAAAAGGTGTTCAGTGATTTATGCCAGACGGATGATGGGAGGTCTCGTCTGTGCAATCCTAAGGACTGAACTTGACATTTTTAACCAAGTCCTTTCGTACAACCACATGTGCTAGTATGGGATAGCCTAAACCCAGTACAGGAGTCGGAATTTGGACTTGCGCCGTGGTAGGTAGAAGTAGTTGGGCAATACCGACGTGCTGGTGTTGCTTAGAATACTCCCTCACCACGCGCAGGTGTTGGAGACTTTCGTGAAACAACGGTGGATGGTTTGCTGAGGGTAAAAGGCACGATGGGCTGTTAGCCATCGTTGGATCCGTGTGGGTGAATCAGGTTTGGAGTTTAAGGTACCAAACACCTTAATTGGGGGGTACTCTCGCCTGGCCCGGGGGTACTCTGTGTGGGTGTGTGGAGCCCCCACCCAAAGCAAAGAGCGCACATCGCCGGGGCTGACGCAAGGCTAGATGCCGACAATTGGAAGAGTTTCGTCACAATTTAGCAAAACGGATACGGTATGTATCGCGTGGCATGGTTGACATGATTGCTAGAGCGTGTCGTGTGGGTAAAGTGTGCATTCTCTGCAGAGATTAAACAAACTAATCGATTAGCCGTGCTCACGGTCACGAGCATCTTGGGTATTTATTGTCAAGTATAGTATTTTGGTTTTGATTTCTAAAAAGGATTTGAAATCGGTAGATCTTTTAAATGTTGGGCTGTATCATGCAAATGTTGAGTCGTGGGACTCAAAGATTGGTTGGTTTGGTGATTTGATCAAGCTGGTGGTGATTCCTAATGCCTTGTAATGGTATGATGGTTATGTTGAAGGAAATGATTCCTAATGCCATGTGATGGTGGTGTTGCTTATGCTGGAGGAATTTGGATGTTGAATGAAATGTACAATTACATTATGTATTGCTTTACTCTCTTTTACTAAATGTTTATAAACTGTGCAATATTCCAATCTATTAGTCTATTACAAATAACTTCAGCTTCATGCAAATCTGAACTAGAATAGCAACCATCTTCATTGTTTAGCCTGCATTATTATTATACTTGTGAAATCATGTGCTGAAAAATTGGCTTAGAATTGAATTTGCAAAAATGTGTTTGTTCATGTGTTTTGACAATTTGACAAGAAACAGTAAGTTTCGCTTTGGCGCCTGACCAAACTTAAAGAAAACAGTAAGTTTCCCATCTACGACGGACCAAATTTTTTGGTCCTACGTGAACATGTTTTTGGCAACCTCATTTTCCCATCTACGAAGGACCAAATTTTTTGGTCCTACGTGAACATGTTTTTGGCAACCTCATTTTCCCATCTACGAAGGACCAAATTTTTTGGTCCTACGTGAACATGTTTTTGGCAACCTCATTTTCCCATGTACGCCGGACCATATTTCTTTTGGTCCGTCGTGAATGCGTTTTTGCTCGATTAGGGTTTTGAGCAAACTTGGAATTGAGTTTTTGGTTTGACCTTGAGATTATGAAATTGGTGTGAATTTCATGATGCTTGTTTTGAAGTGGAATTTATGCAATGCTCGTGTGAGTATTTGCATGGACTAATATTGAGTCAAGTCGCGGACTTGTGCTCGAAATTGTTTTGTGGTTTGTTCATGTGCAGGTATTGCTCGAGGGCGAATGTGGTCGATGACGGGACCGGAACTAGGTTCATGGAGGAACTAAGGTTCGGGACTAGGTTCAGGGAGGAACTGAGGTCTTGGTGGTCAAGGATGTCATGCGGGACGTTCGGGCTAAGAGAATGGTGCACATGAAGAATGGTTAGTCACGTGAGAATGGCAGGAGGTCATTCGCGTGCAAAGTGTTAGTCACGTGAGTATGGCAGGTGGCCATACGCGTGCAAAGTGTTAGTCACGTGAGTATGGTAGGGTTGCCATACGCGTGCAAGAGTTGTACTCGGCCAGGTTGGGCCAAGAGGAGTTGTGTTGAATACATACTCTTTCTAGGATTAGGAGTGGGACTCCTACTAGGATTAGGAATTGTATTCAGAACTCCTTGTGTTTTGCTCCTTTAAATAGGAGGGGAGTCTCCTGTTGAAGGGCATCAATCGGAGCTGAGCGCATTGAGAGCCTCAAGCTCAGTTTTAGGGTTTGTACTCTTTTGATGAGAGTACTTTACACAAAAGAAATAAAGATCAATTCTTCTAGATCCTTGCGTGCTACTGATGCTTAGCGTTGCTACAGTGTTTCCTGTTTTGGTTCTTGTTTGCATGCTTGTTCTTTTCTAGATTGGTTTTTGTTATTTGAGTTTTATCTTGATTTGATCCGTCAAAACCTTTCTAGGGTATTGATTTAGAGTTCCTCAAAGTCTAGTTGATTAATCTTTTGAAGATCTTGTTTAATCTTGAAGTTTTGATTAGATTAGTTTTCGTTAAGTTCTGGAACAGCAAGCTTGCGAAGCTCATAACTTTTGATCCGTAAGTCCGATCGAGCTTATTCTTTTTGGGTTCGATTTGTATTGGAATCTTGTTTCTTGTGTCCAAATTTCAGATCAATCTAACGGTTGGATCTCGGGGAATTCTCGTTTTACCGAACCTCTGTCATTCTGTTTTTGTCGAATACGAGGCAATTATTTGGTTCTATTTTGGGGTGAACTTTTAGTAGATCAAGAATTTGGTTTTAGCTTCCGCACAATCATTCACCCCCCCTCTGATTGCTATATTCGTATACTTCGATCCTACAATACTTGCAAACAATAAAGTCTTGCGAGTACATACGTGTACTCACCGTTTGCTCTGAAAATTTGCGTGAGGAGCAGAAGATGCAGGTGAGGAGGAAGGTGACCAGGAGTTCAGTGACCCAGACGCGGGTGGTGCGTTTGACGGCTAGCGGATTTAGTTGCTCGCCGGTTGCCTGAGGGAATGGAGGCACACCGCGGCCGCTTTACTTTTGTTTCTCTGATGTTTTTCTCTTCAGTTTACTTTAAGCCAATCGACATTTTGTAAACAGGAACAAGTTGTAATATTAATATCTATCGCTGTAATATACTACCTCTGCCCTTATATTACATTCGCTTGGATGAGACTCTACCTTCTGAACATGTGACACTAGCCTACTGATCCAGGGACTAGTGGTTATCACATGGTTGCGGGAAGCTCAAATTGGATCCAATTGGCTAGCATGTGACCTCATGATTCGAGTATCGTGCTGACCAAGTGGTTTCAATCTGAGTCTGTCGTGATGCCGTGATCGTTACGTTACTGGTTGCGTGATTATCCAGGCCCGCGCAACAGTAATGGAGTATCACTGTACCAGGACAGGAGCCCCCACGACAAGATGGCTCCTTCCCAAGGTAGCAGGGGAGCCGCACGAAGTCAAGCTCCGGTCCCATCCGCCTGACACATTACCAGAGGGCGCGCCCTCTGGCGGGGGACACCAAGGTCTAGCACCACTACGTCAGCACCTGTGGACGAACGAAGCAGTACGTCACTCCCCCAACCAGGCCCATAACCGACTCCCTCGACTAGTCTATCAACCCGGCGTGGAGGACGCGAGGACCGGTCGGGCGACAAGACCAAAGAACAAACTCCGAGACGTGAGAGACCCTACCTTTTTTCTTTCCAAACTCCCATGTAACTTGCCATTTCCGTCTATATAAGGAAAGGCAGGACGCTGAGTGGGGGGAGAGGTTCAATCGATCAAGCTGGAGACCGGTTGAACACAAAAAACACTTCCTCGCTTGTAATACCCCGCACCTACTTGCTCCCAGAAGCAATACACATCCGCAGCACGAACTGGAGTAGGGACCTTCAGCCCGAACCAGTATAAACCCTTGGCTTCTTGAGTCGACCATTACGGGAGAGGGAGCGCGCGACCCCCACTAACCAAAAATTCGTATTGCCAGTGTACGAAACACCGACAATTGGCACGCCAGGTAGGGGGATTTCGCGCGTCATCATCGCCATCGACTCCGGATTCCCATCTGCTTCCCCGATGGCTTCTTTCTCGCGTGACGGCTCACCGACGTCGAGGGGCTGGATCCGCTTCGGCGCCTTCGACTTCGTCGTCACTACGACGGGAGAGCTCATGCTCATCCCCACCGCCGTTCGCGACCGGGCTCCCTCCACGAGCCTAGACGCGGTCGCCGATATCCTCGGCAACCTTCGCCTCGAGGTTCCCACCCAGGCCTCGATAACGGAGACACTCCACGATGGCGCCGCCCCCGGTGGCGCCATGCACGTATAGCAGCGGGCGGCAGCCCTGCCCTCCGTGAACCCCCAGTTCGTGGCGATGGCCGACTACGTGCCGGCCTCCCTCCATGACTTGCTGGGGGACTCCTCTAGCCGCGGCTCCAGCTCCGACAGGGAGTACCCCCCGCGCCGGCTGCACTCCCGTGAGTGCAACATGGCAGGCGCGGCGGACCCTTCCGCCACCCCCGCAAGCCCCGGAACTCTCCTCCCGCGCACCGAAGCGTAGGATGATGAGAACGGACGTGAGAGCCCCGCGCACCTCCAAGCTCGCCGCGCTGAGATCGAGCGGCAGCGAGAGGAGCTCGAGGCCCACAAGATCGACCTCGATAGGCTCGAGGCCGACCTGGAGCAGCGTTGGCTCGATCCGCCTCTTGAATCCGGCGCGCGCGCACGCCAAGTGCATCGTTAGCTCACCGAGGGGTCGGACGGTCACCCGTTCTTCCCACATGTGAGCCAGATCGTCGCCGCAGCGGCAATGCTGCTCCGCGGGCTCCCTGAGCCGACGGACCCGGAGGCCAAGGTCACGTACTGAAACCTCCGGGGGCTGATGGAACGTGCTGCCGTTCAGCACGCACAGGGTTTCGGCTAACCACTCCGGTGCGAAGCCGCCCGAGTCGACCACGAAGACGGCGCGACACCTCGAGCGGCCCCAGGCGTCACACACCCCGGTGCGCTACCGCCTAGGGGACAACCGCGACCTCCGCGCCACCCTCAAGGCGCAAAGGAGAGCGGCTGACGCGGCAGCACAGTCGCAGGATGCGTACAGCGGACGGCGCAACAATCGCGCACCAAGCCCCGATGGCCCAGGGCCACGGGCATTCGCTCGCGCCATCCACAATGCCGACTTCCCGGCCAGATTCCGGGCCCCCGTCAACATAACTAAGTACACGGGGGCGACGAACCCCAGTGCCTGGCTGGAGGACTACCGGCTCGCCTACCGGGCGGGAGGGGCAACGGATGACCTTTTCGTCATCCAGTACCTTCCCATCTACCTCGCAGACTCGGCTCGAGTACTTGCCCGCCGACACCATCAGGAATTGGACAGACCTAACGAACCTCTTCGTCGGCAACTTCTAGGGCACATACAAGCGCCCTGGCAACTCCTGGGATCTGAAGAGCTATAAGCAGCAGCCAGGGGAGACGCTCCGGGACTATATCCGGCGCTTCTCCCAGCAGTGCAATGAGCTCCCCGACATCCGCGATGCCGACGTCATTGGGGCGTTCATCTACGGCACAACTTGCGAGGCCTTGGTGCACAAGCTGGGTTGCGCCAAACCCAGGACCACCAAGGAACTCCTCGACATCGCTACCAACCACGTCTCCGGTGAGGAGGCGGTGGGGGCCATCTTCGACAAGAAGAAGGCCAAGCAAACGCCTCGCGACGAAGCCGGCGTTGCCCCCGACCGTACCAACAAGCAGAAACGGAGGGGGAAGCACGGCCGCGAGGGCGGCATGGTCGCCGCCGCCGATCGTCCTGCCAAGCAGCAGGCTCGGTAGACACCAGACCATTTCGAGAAGTTGATGAATAGTCCGTGCCCGAACCACGACTATCCCGTCAAACACAAGTACCGGGACTGCGAAGTACTGAGGCGCTTCCTCTTCGGGAACCCTACGACGTCGCGGGGCAAGGGGAAGAAGCGTGATCCGCCGCCGGACGATGGAGGCAAGAACAAAGAGGCGACCGACGAGTTCTCGCAACTCAATGGTTGCCTCATGATCTTCGGGGGACCAGCATCCTACTCCGACAAGCGGCGGCTCAAGCTCACCTTTCGCGAGGTCCACGTGGTGGACCCCGCCATACCTAGCTACCTCCGGTGGTCTGAGTCCTCGATCACGTTTGATCGGACCGACCACCTCGACCACATGCCGCATCCAGGATGCTACCCGCTCGTCGTCGACCCCATCGTGGGAACGAAGCGCCTAACCAAGGTGCTGATGGACGGCGGCAGCGGCCTCAACATTCTGTATGTTGAGACCTTCGACGCCCTGGGAACCCATCGCTCGGGTCTCCGACCGAGCAAGGCCCCTTTCCACGGCGTCGTCCCTGGCCAACAGGCCCATCCACTCGGGCAAGTCGACCTGCCCGTCACCTTCGGGAGCCCAGAGAACTTCCGCACCGAGACCCTCACGTTTGAGGTGGTGAACTTTCCTGGCTCCTACCACGCCATTCTGGGGAGGCCGTGCTACGCCAAGTTTATGGCAATCCCCAATTACACCTATCTGAAACTGAAGATGCCTGGGCCGCTGAAGGATCGTTATTTTTGATCCATTTGATTTTGATGATGAGTATTTGAAAAAGATTTGAAACCAGTTTGATATTTCGACAAGATTTATTTTTTGGTTTGTTTATTTGAAAAGATCTGAAATCAGTTTGATTATTTGAAAAGCTTTTTGATTTTTGCAAAGGTTTTGGTTCGTGTTTTGAAATCGTGTTCTTAGAATATTTAATGCAATGCACTCCTGTGAGTGGTTGCATGGTTTAATGTGAGTCAAGTCGCGGATTTGTGCTCGGAATCGTTTTGTGGTTTGTTCATGTGCAGGTATTGCTCGAGGGCGAATGTGGTCAATGACGGGACCGAAACTAGGTTCATGGAGGAACTGAGGTTCGGGACTAGGTTTAGGGGGAACTGAGGTCTTGGTGGTCAAGGATGTCATGCGGGACGTTCGGGCTAAGAGAATGGTGCACATGAAGAATGGTTAGTCACGTGAGAATGGCAGGAGGTCATTCGCATGCAAAATGTTAGTCACGTGAGTATGGTAGGGTTGCCATACGCGTGCAAGAGTTGTAATCGGCCAGGTTGGGCCAAGAGGAGTTTTGTTGAATACATATACATACTCTTTCTAGGATTAGGAGTGGGACTCCTTCTAGGATTAGGAGTGGGACTCCTTCTAGGATTAGGAGTAGGAATTGTATTCATGACTCCTTGTGTTTTGCTCCTTTAAATAGGAGGGGTTGTCTCCTGTTGAAGGGCATCAAGCTTTGCGCAAGCTTTAGGGTTGTACTCTTTTGTTTGGAGTACTTTAGACAAAAGAAAGGAGAAATAAAGATCAAGTTCTTCAAATCTTTCGGCGAGCTACAATTCTAATTAGATCTATTCTCGTCATCTTCTGTCACAGCAAGCTTGCGAAGGTCATAACTTTTGATCTGTAAGTCCGATCGAGTTGATTCTTTTGGGTTCGATTCGTATTGGAATCTAGTTTCTTGTGTCCAAATTTTAGATCAATCTAACGGTTGGATCTCCGGGAATTTACGTTTTACCAAACCTCTGTCATTCTGTTTTTGTCGAATACGAGGCAATTATTTGGTTCTGTTTTGGGGTGAACTTTTAGTAGATTAAGAATTTGGTTTTAGCTTCCGCACAATCATTCACCCCCCTCTGATTGCTATATTCGTGTCTTTCGATCCTACAGCCGCAGGGAGTGATCACCGTGGCCTCATCTTTCCAGCTCGCTTACAACTGCGAACGAAGCAGTTGTGAGTTAGCTTCAGCGGTCATCGCGTCCGCTGAGCTCACCGACCTTCGAGAGAAGGTCCTCGAGACTACCCCCGACTCCGGTAAGTCGGGGCCAAGCTCCTTCAAGTCCGCGGAAGACACGAAGGAGGTCGCGGTTGATCCCGATGATCCCGCGAAAACTGTGCGGGTAGGAGCCACGCTCCCCACCAAATAGGAAGGCACGCTCATCAACTTCCTCCAAGCCAACCGGGACGTCTTCGCATGGAAGCCCTCGGACATGCCGGGAATCCCGAGGGAGGTCGCCGAGCACTCCTTAAACATCCGACCATGCTCGAAGCCGGTCGCCCAGCGCCTGCGCCGTTTCGACGAAGAAAAGCGCAGGGCCATCGGGGAAGAGATTGCCAAACTTTTGGCCGCAGGGTTTGTAAGAGAGGTGTGCCACCCCGAGTGGTTAGCAAACCCTGTTCTTGTAAAACAAGAAAATGGGCAATGGAGAATGTGCGTTGATTACACGAGCCTGAACAAGGCATGTCCCAAAGACCCATTCCCATTACCCCGAATCGACCAAGTTGTCGACTCCACCGCAGGGTGCGAATCCCTATCGTTTCTGGATGCCTACTCAGGCTACCACCAGATCGCGATGAAAGAGTCCGACTAGCTCGCCACCTCTTTCATTACCCCCATGGTTCGTTTTGTTACGTCACAATGCCGTTTGGTCTGAAAAACGCGGGTGCTTCGTATCAGCGGTGTATGCAGACGTGCTTTTCTGACCAAATAGGCCGTAACATCGAGGCATACATCGACGACATCGTCGTCAAGACTAGGAAGGCTGACGACCTCGTCGCCGACCTAGAAGAGACTTTCGCGAACCTTCGACGATTCCTCATAAAGCTCAATCCCGAGAAATGTGTTTTCGGGGTCCCAAAAGGGAAGCTGCTCGGCTTCATCGTCTCCGAGCGCGGCATCGAAGCCAATTGGGAAAAGATCTCTGCTATCATGAGGATGGAGCCAATCAGCAATATGAAGGGAGTTCAGAAGCTGACAGGGTGTCTCGCAGCTCTGAGTCGCTTCGTGTCTCGACTAGGCGAGCGCGGGATGCCGCTCTACAAGCTGCTGAAGAAATCCGACTGCTTCAGCTGGATGCAAGAAGCGCAGGAAGCCCTCAGCCGACTGAAGGCGTCCCTGACTTCGCCCCGGTATTGGTCGCCCCGATACCGGGAGAACCTCTGCTCCTCTATATCGCCGCCATGACCCAGGTCGTCAGCGCGACACTCGTTGTAGAGCGAGTGGAGGAGGACCGCGTGTTCAAGGTACAACGCCCGGTCTACTTCATCAGTGAGGTACTCTCCGAAACCAAGGTCCGGTACCCGCAGGTGCAAAATCTACTCTACGCAGTGCTCATTGCAAAGAGAAAGCTCGCACATTACTTTGACCGGCACTCGGTGTCGGTGGTGACCTCGTCTCCGCTCGGGGAGGTCATTCACAACCACTTAGCCACCGGAAGGATTGCCAAGTGGGCACTCGAGCTCAACGGCCTTGGCGTATCATTCTTCCCCCGGACGGCGATCAAGTCACAGGCCCTGGCCTATTTTGTCGCCGAATGGACCGAGGCTCAGACTCCACCGGCGTTCGAAGACCCCGAGTACTGGACAATGTACTTCGACGGGTCCTACACCAAGAATGGAGCAGGCGCTGGAGTCGTCATCATCTCCCCGCTCGGCAACAAACTCCAGTACGCTATCCAGCTGCTCTTCGATGCCACCAACAACGTCGCCTAGTATGGGACCCTCGTCAACGGCCTCCGGATCGCCGCCGACCTCGGTACCCGGTGACTCTACGTACACGGAGACTCCAAGCTGGTTGTCGACCAAGTAATGAAGGCCATGGAGCCTCGCGACGCCCGCATGGCGGCCTATTGCTTGCAGGTACGCAAATTCGAGGAGAGATTCAAAGGCTTCGAGCTCCACCACAGCTACAGACGCTACAATGGTGAGGCCGACTCCCTTGCCAGTCTTGCCTCCAGCAAGGGCCCGGTTCCCCCCGGGATATTCGTCTCCGATCTACACAAGCCGTCCATCCGGTTGGACTTACCCGGCGAGACCGCATCCGACCCCCCAAAAGCGGTCATCTTGACCAACGCTCGGTCGGGAGCAGACCAGCCCGGGTCGGACCGAAGTGTGCTCGCAACTGACTCTGACTGGAGGCGGCCCTTCATCGACCGACTAACCGACGGGGCACTCCTCGCCGACCCGACCGAGGCTCGGCGCCTCGCACGGCGGGCTAAATCCTTCGTCCTAGTCGAGAAGGATTTGTATAAGAGGAACCGACCAAGGGAGGCAGCTGCTGCTCGACGTCCATGGTGGGATTTGCGGTCACCACGCCGTGCCTCGGTCCTTAGTAGGAAAAGCCTATCGTCAAGGTTTCTACTGGCCGACCGTCGTGGCCGACACCGAGCAAATCGTCCGCACCTGCGAAGGATGTCAAGTCCGCGGCCGGTCGTTCAGTATTGGCGACTGGTCCTGCGTCAGGTCCAATCTAGCAAGGATAGACACAAGCTCTCTCCACCATGGGAAGGTCCCTTCACCGTCGCAGAAATACTCCGACCCGGCACCTTTTGTCTCAAGGATTCCGAGGGAAATCTCGTCCCCAACGCATGGAACATTGAGAAACTAAGAAAGTTCTATCCTTAGATTTTCTTTCTTTCCCGTCCGTGTATCACTTGGGAGCTGTCGGTTTGCGGGGCCGCGTTGGTCGGCACCACGACCAAGTGTCCGGACCTCCCCCGTGATAGCTCTCTCTTTCTCGCTTTGCCCGGATGCTGTCACTTCAGCCCACGCCCGACCCCCGTGGTTCCAAAAAGGGCTACGGTCCTCGAGTGATCACAAGCACGCAATCAAGAAATAAAAAGAAGCACAACATCTCGGAATTTCAAGACTTTATTCCTTTTTACAAAAAGAGTGGTCGGACGCCCAGCCTACTGGCCCTCACGGCAGTTTCAGTCCGGGCGCCCCCCGACCCAGCCGTCCACCTCGTGGCGACGCTTCGTCAACGCCTGGATAAGGGCCCCCCTCGCCTGGTGAAGGTGAGGGACGGCCCCAATGAGCGCATCGACCCGACTAGCATCCCTGACGAAGGCGCCAGCCTCCACGTCCCTGACAACCATCTCCCACGCCTCCTCGGCGGAGAAATCCCGCGGCCAGTTGATGGGAGGGTCCGCCATCCGGAGAAGTGAGGAGCGAGCTAAAGAGGCAGGTGAAGCACACTTGCGTTCCAAAGGTTCGCTGCACCTCCTTTTATACTCCGCGGCACGGGAGACGAAGCTCATCGAGTAATGGCAGGGACCGGAAGCCAAAGCGTCCCGCACCAATCCCAACCACGACGCGGCCATCCAGAAAAGTTAAGGCGCTCTAATCCCTTAGACTCTTTTCCATTCCGTCACGTCTCTTGCCCCCGAGCTCAAAGTGGTACGCGGCGACTGCAACCCAGTCCCTGCGGACCACTCGGGGGCTACTTATGTGTGCCCGCACGAGTCGGTGACCAACCAAACGATCGACCAAACGATTTCCCTCGTGGTAACCCCTTCGACCCGAGTGCTACGGCCTACGCCACAGTGGCTACGGTTGCGAAGTAGCGCTTCACAGAAGAAGGAAATACTCGAGCGGGGCAACCCAAAGTCGGTCGAAAGCACTTCTTTCCCATGAAGTGAGCGCTCTAAGTCCTAGTCCTCTTCGGCGTTTCCCTCGGAGGTGATGAACACAACACCCACGCTCGGGAAACCCCCAAGGATCCCGTGGCTACGGTCGACAAGCGTTCATCACAACGAAAAAATGCAGGATGGGCGAAGGAAAACTTAGAACGGCCCAGCAGGCCAAAGCCGTTAGCAACTCATCCATTGTTCATTACATGAATTCGTCACCCTACGAAAATAAAAGGAAAAACTAATTATCTCCCTGCTCTCGATGGAGGACACTCAGACACCTCGTCCAGGGAAAACCTGGCCTCGGACACCTGGCCTCGGACACCTCGTCGCCCAGGGACTGAACCAGCTGCCAAGCCTCCTGTAGAGACTCAAAGAACCGTCCGACCTCGATTAGCGGCGGCCTTCTCTGCTTTCGGCAAGCGCTCCCCGAGCATCGTGCAACATCGCTCCGAGGCTGTCACGTTCCTCCTCGATAGCCTCCCTCCGACCGTGCAGGTGCCGCAGGAAGGCTGACTTTTCCATCGCCCGAACCTGCAGGCGCTGCGAAAAACCACCTGGTTGGTCAACCGCAGCCCTGTTCGAAAAACCGCTAGGACAAGGCTCTCAATCTTACCGTCCCGGCCGGGTGAGTTCCCCCAGTGATAGAGCCTAGCGCCTTGCTAGAGGACTCGAGAGCGAGAAGAAGACCCTTGCGGATCTGGCCGATCTCGTCCTCGATGCTCCTCTCACCCTCTTGCAGGGCCACCCATTCACTGTTCTCCGCCATGTCGTCCAGGGGCGAGTACAGACTCTCGGACGGGCCGCTCGCCAGGTGAGCACGGCAGTGGACTTCGGGACGGACCCCGATCAGGCTGCCCCAGCACCGCTTCTTCCGGAGACCGATTCGGGGAGTCTAACTCGACCTCGATCGTTTCCTGGGCCGCCCCCGCTGGCGCGTCCCCGAGAACCCATCGCGGGGCCTCCTCCGACAGTCGGCTCGCGCTGGCTAGCGGTTCCCTCGGCGGTGGCGGCGGGAGTACCCCCTTGTCTCCCCCGACTGGAGACACGAAGAATCCCCCACGCGTCGGGCTCCTCAGCAACGGCACCACCTCCTCTTCCACCGGCTCTGCCGTCGGGACTGGCCCCGCGGGCTCCCCGCTCCGGAAGACCGTCGTCACGGTCCCCGTCGGCGGGGGCGGAGGCGCAAGACCCCTCGCGGCCGCAGTTGGGCTCAACACCACCTCCGCACTTGAGTAGACCCTGCACATGACAACCAGTCGGGAACCGCGCAAGGTAGCTCAAGTGGAGGGTGGACCAAAAGGGAACAGGACACTTACCGCGACGAACGGATGCGCGGCGGCCGACGCGCCCTCTTCACTGGACCCCCACGTAGGGGCGTGACGGCTCTCCGCCTCCTCAGGAGGAACCCCGTATACGGAGCGTCCTCCTGGGGCTCAAGGGCACCGACCCCTTGGTCGACGCCCTCACCAGGGCCGCCCGAATCGCCTTCGACGTCCTCGCTGCTGTCGCTCGAGGTCACCCCCAAGCTGCCCTCGCTCGAGGACGTGTCGGAGACCTCCTCGCCCCGCGCGACCCTGGCCGCACGCTCTTCCCTCTTTTGCGCCGCCCTGGCCTGTCTCCTCCCCTCCCTCCGCTCCCGGCGGGCGGCGTCGTGCTGATCAGCGATAGCGCGCGCCGCAGCCCTCGCTTCTTTCTCCCCCCGACAAGTAGGCCTGGGAGACCATTCCACCGAGCCCCTGCAAGGGTACACTTGGATGAGCTTCGAAAGGCTAAGGAGGAGGGGTCAGAGAAGGAGGGTGCCGTCCGACATACCAGATTCGGCGGGTTGTGCACCGAGAACGGCATGGGGACGTCGCTCGCAGCCTCGATGTCGCTCGCGCCGATGACTACAAAGACCCGAGCCGAGAGCTCCGACGCCGGAAGCTCCGCCTCGGACATCCTCATGGGATCGGATACCCTGGCATATCTGAACATAGGGTGCACCCGATCCATAAGGGGTTGAACGCGCATCTCCATGAATGCGCGAACGACGACATCGCCGGTCAGGCCCCGCATACTTAGGTCCTTGACCCGCTCGATGACCATCTTCACCCTCTTCTTGTCCTTCGCGTCGGGTCCCCAACCCCACTGGGGACCCGCCTTGGGCAGTTCGCCGGTGAAGACCGGGGCGCTGCCACCCAGGTTCTGGACTTAGAACCATTCGGAGTGCCACCCCCAGTTCGACGACGGCAGCTTCATGTCGACGTGGTCCGCCCTGCGGCCGCCGCACAGCTGGAAAGCTACACCGCCAAGGGGGATGGCCGCGTCTGATGGCTTGTCCTGGAGAAGCCGCACCTGGAAGAAGTGCCTCCAGAGCCCCCAGTGGGGTTCAATCCCCAGGAAGGCCTCGCACAGCGTGATGAAGATTGCGATGTGGAGGACGCCGTTCGGGTTCAGGTGGTGCACCTCCACTCCGTAGAAGTGCAGCAGTCCGCGGACAAACGGATGGAGAGGGAGCCCGAATCTGTGCTCGTAGAAGGAGGCGGGCATGATGACCTCTCCGTCGCCTGGCGCGGGGACCGCGGCCCCCGCCGGCACCCTCCACCGCGAAACGTCCCGCGGGGGGAGGAACCCCTTCTTCTCCAGGCCAAGGATGCGGCCGGGCGTCAGCAAGCACGTCGGCCACGACATCACGAAGACCGAGGAGGAGGGGAGAGGAAAGGCAAGGGAGCAAGGGATTCTCTTCTCCAACTGTAAGCCCTCTCTTTCTCTCTCTCTCTCTCTCTCTCTCTCTCTCTTCGCAGAAGACGAAAGCAGGCGCTCCCCTCCTCGCGCCCCCCGTGCCATTTTTGTAAATGCCGAACGGGCACCGGCCGAACAGGTGCCCCCTCGCGCGAACCGGCACGCACCCCGATCGCTCGTCTGCCATAGCCTCCACTACCGCCGGTAACGCACTACGGTTTCCAATTCCCACTGTGCATTAAAATCCTGACAGGACAACTGCCTCGCGCCGCGCGCCCCGCAGCCCCGCGGTCTCCGCCGGGCGGTTTGGGCCAAGCGCCCCGTGAAAGGTATGATCGGCCCATTAGGCCGCCCGGCCTCGAGGTAGCGAACCGCTTTTCGGCTCGCGCCCGAGGCCCGGCATCGTGCTGAGGGTTACGAAGGCCAAATCCAATCAAACGGATCTAGCGTCGCCCCAGCACGGAATTAGAGCGAGGGGCGGACCAGGGCGAGCCCCTAGCGGGCCTCCAGTTGGGTCAGCGGACGACCCAATCGCCCTGGCTCGCGTCCGAGACCATACCTCACACTCTCCCGTGGAACTCGTCGATGGGTGGCGGCCAGCCGCGCTTTAGGTCGGCGGACGACCTTGAAGTCCGATACGGGATCAAGTAAGGAAAGGTTCTCATGGGATGCCCCGCGGCGGGCCAGACACCCGCACCAGGTTTCGTCCGCTTGGAGATGACCCCCCTTGAGAGAGATCACCAAGGTCCCACTAGGATTACCCGTTAGTAGCTCGCACGAGCACGGCGTTCACACCGACGTAGGTAAACGCGCATTCGCTCACCCGCTCCAGGTCCCACACCTGCGGATGGGGCGTAAGTGTGGGACAGACAGCGGCTACTCCGCCCGCAGATACTCTCGCCGAACAAGAAATCGGGATGGACGCCCCGCACCGACGAAAGCCTGTCTAGCTACGACGTAAAACAAGCATTCGGACACCGGAACCTCGCCAAAGGCATCCGGGGGCCCGCGTCAATAAAAGCTTTCGACAAGGGTAAACCCCCGACCGGCTCTCTGACCCGCTCGGGGGTTCGGGGGCTACACCCACCGGGTGCGCTCGCGTGCACCCGGGTTTTCCGGCCGTGGCAGTCCCTGGCCAAGTCGACCTCGACAAGGGTAAACCCCCGACTGGCTCTCCGACCCGCTCGGGGGCTACACCCACCGGGTGCGCTTGCGCGCACCCGAGTTTTCCAATCGTGGTAGTCCCTAGCACGCTGCGCCGACCGAATCCCGCCGACCGACCCGACGCCGAGTCGACCTCGACAGTTGATCTAACCCCCCGACCGGCTCTCCGACCCGCTCGGGGGCTACACCCGTCGAGTGCGCTCGCGCGCACCCGGACAAAGCGACCGATCGACCGAGTCCGGAACACTCGGTTAGGGACCGCCCGTGGGAAGGGAAAACCCCCCGACCGCTCTCCGACTTGCTCAGGGGCTCGGGGGCTACTGATGGATACTCATACCACAGGTACCCCAAGCGGCCCGAGTAAGCAGTTGGGCCGCTCCAGGCCCAGCTCCGCCCGAAGGGCCTGCGCTGGGGGGCAAAGGAGTCCTGCCCTCGATCAAGACTGGACTCGGACGCACTTCGACCCCCTCGATCGGAGTGCCCACCAAACCCCGACCCCCGTGGGTCAGGGCACCTACGGCTTTGACTCAGCTGGGACCGTCTCCACCAACGACCGCGGCATCGGGACCCGCGCTGGGAGTTGGCCGCCTACCCCGCGAGCACGACGCTTAAGACCCCCCTGTCAGGGTAGATGGCTCCTTCCCAAGGTAGCAGGGGAGCCGCACGAAGTCAAGTTCCGGTCCCATCCGCCTAACACATAACCAGAGGGCGCCAAACATTTGAGTTGATTTCTGAAGTGGTTGTGTAATCTATGATGTGTAATCTGCTTATCATATAATCTTTGTAATCTGCTTGTTTTAAAGGGTATGGCTAGTATTTCCTGAGACTAGCCAATAAATAGAAAATATTTAGTAGTAAAAATACATATCACAGATGGTTCTATATAAGAAACCATCTGTGATATATCAGTATATCACGTACCCTAGATGGTTGTAGTAAAAAACCGTCTGTATTGTGTGATATATCACATACGATTTTTACCATTACTCACACATGTTTACGGATGATTCGCAAGACCGTCTATAATTACCTCTTAAAGCCATTTGTAATGATCTTGTGTGTAGTAACGAGACTCTAGAAAGAGTAAGGATATGATTCTCTGGATCGCCGTTGCCATTGAGGCTTCGTGCATGTTCTTGGTGGCATTATTACTGCTTCTGCTGTCCTTCCGGAGTTGCCATCGTCGCCACAATTAGCAGTTTGCTTGAGAAGGGCATGGAAAAGGTTGGGGATTTTTTTAAAATAATACTTTTTTAAAAATGTATTGCCGTATTAATACGCGGAAAACAAAAATTACAAAAATAACACCTATTCGCCAAACGGTATGGCGAAATAGCTATTTTCGCCAAACGGTGTGACGACAAATGCCTAATTACGCAGTTAATCGCTAGACGATAAATTCCACGCGAAACGAGGGTATTATCGCCGAACCGTTTGACGAAAATAGAGTTGTCGCTATATGGTACGGCGAAAATAGCTTCTTTCCCCTAAACTCTGACGGCCGACTGTTAAATGCGTAATTAAGCAGTGGTCGCAGCACTGTTTGGCAAAAATAGCTATTTCGTCGTACCGTTCGGCGAAAATAGCTATTTCGCCATACTGTTTGGCGAATAGGTGTTATTTTTATAATTTTTGTTTTCTGCGTATTAATACCGTAATTTATTTTAAAAAAAGTATTATTTAAAAAAAATCTTAAGGTTGGCTCCGGCAGAGTGCCGGGCACGGGCAGCGTGGGGGAAGCTGATCTCCACGCGGCGACGATGGCTTTTCCGATGAGCACCGAGTAAGGTTCGGGAGGTCTGGGTCAATCAGTCAATGCATGTACCGGGCAAGCTCACCGACGGGCGTGGGGTTGCCATGAAATGGTGGAAGAGAACATGGCAGCGTTCCGGTCAGAGCGCTGCTCGTGTCCTCGTCATGCCGCTCATCACGGCGGATGTGGCCTGGCAAGTGCTCGACTCGAGGCTGCTGCTCCAGAGTCTTAGACACAGAACGAGGTCGACGCGCTGGCCTACGTGGGCTACCTCGCCGCAGACTGCGTCCACCAGGTCAGGTGCGACCTCTCGTCTATGACTGATGTCGTGGAGCTGCAGCGGGCTGCGGCCGCATGCGCACCGGCGACGCCTCCCCCGGTCTGGACCGCTGCTCAGGCTGGCCTGGCACGGACCAGTTTGTCTTTGACCTGACTCACTCACCTTGAACCTTGGGACCATGTAAGCCTGCGTTAACCAGAGACTTGTCGAATCCTTTTGTTTTCGAGTAATTGCTAAATGGCACACGAGTGTTTTTTCTGTGAGCACTTAATTTTTTTATCTATTAGATAATAATGTTTGTTTTTGGTTTGTGAGCACTCAATTTGTTTTGTCTTTTAGAATTGCTTTGTAATCCATATTATGCTTTGTCATTTTGACTTTGTGATCCATATTTTTGTTTGTTGTGTTCTTTATGGTTTGTTTTGTTCTTTTTTTTTTTTACAAATTGTTGCATTATTTTTTACACAATTTAATTTATGTAAAATAAGTATGTAATTGATGTAAAAAAGGCCATGTAAAAAATTGAGTATTCTTTGATAAAATAATACTTAAAATGGAGAAGAGTAGGTAAATTGATTTCATCCACTAAATCTAGATCTAAAGACTCAAAATTTGAATGGTATTTAGTAAGAAAACATTTAGATTCACACTAGACACCTCTTTTTTTTGCGATGGAGTTGGTTAAAGCTAGTTGAATTATTTGCTTGCACGCCATGGGCATTCGTACAATTAAACTTGTCGTTTGAGCATTTGGCAACTGGTTATGAATTTATATTGTTATTGTTAAGTAATAATGATGATCCGATGAGCACTAGAAAAGGAATTAAAATTCTTGTGTTTTCAGCTGGTGTTCTTGTTACTAGTTACTAGTTAGCCTACTCCAAAGCGATGTTTCACCAACTCCGAAAGCAGTATACGGCGACGCGCATGACACGTGAAGGAACCACTTTTCTGGCTGGCTGCTGATAATTTTTTTTTAATAAATCTAGTATCATTTTAAATATAATTATAAAAAGAGAGGTGCTCCTATGTTTTTTTAATGAACGAAGGGTAAATAATGATTACTTACCCCTTCGTTTACTTTAAAATTTGTGTAATTTGTATTAAGAAAAATATAAAAACACTCCTCAAAAAGAGTTCTATCTCCAGCGACGAATGTGCCCAGCAGACGGCATAATGTTCCATTATGTTTCCCAATTCTTTTGCCCCCAGTCAGCTCCAAATCTATTACACATCAAGTCAGGCAAGGGAGTAACGATTTTATGTGCTTTCGTCTTCTTCTTCGCCTCTTCAGAGTGTTATCCTTCGACCTCCTTCATGGGAGGCTCACAGCTGGGCGGTGGTAGTCCATCGTCTCTCTTCAAGCTGCGCCACCGCGCTGCCGTCGCAGTCCAGAGTGTCCATGGCAACTCATAGCGAGCTACTCCTCCTGGTGCATCAGCAAATTAAGGTTCTCGCCGATCTCATCAGATATCCTGGACGGGGGTGCCCAACAGGAGCATCATCGTCGACGACGACGCCCAAGAATATTGGTCGCCAATGTTGTCTGGGTGACTCCATCCTGGTCAACAAACACTACACATGCTCTGCTTCTTCCTCCAAGTGTCTACATGCGAAGTACAGGGTATATTTATAGGGAAATTTTACGGTGCATTATACTGGTAGTATATGATGGGCAGTAAAAATCAGATCTAATTGTTGATTAATTAAGGGTATTTTTACTATTTTACTATCAGATAAAATATAAATAAACTATAGTTAATCAGATTTATTGAATCGAAAAGAGTGAAGAATTCATATTCAATTTGTAAAAGAGATGGAGCGCGTGCCGTAGGGTTGAGACCTCCTCGCGGCGCAGAAACGAAGAGAAAAAAAGGGAGTCGTCGCCGCAAGGAAATAAAGCGGCCAGAGGAGAGGGTGCTTCGGCGGCGCAAGGGTTAAAAAAAAGGAAGTGTATAGGCATCATCTGGATGTTTTTGTCCCAAAAAACATCCAAACTTTAGACCGTACGATTAAAACACACATCTGTAGGATCAAACCACCTCGAATTCAGGGGGGCGTGTATCGATCTGAAAGCAAATCTAATGGCCAAGAATTTGGATGATGGTTGCTAAAGAAAACATCCGGATGAAACTTATTGTTCGCGCTAAAAACGTGAAGCAGGGTTTCTAGCCTCGAACATACAAGACAAACACCGGGTTTGCAAGGCGTGCCAGTCAATTTGACCTGTAATTGACAAGATAGAGATTATAATCGATCAAAGCCGATAATATCAACGATTATCGGCTTAACGCCAGTCGGCTAGAAGCCGACCAGGAGATAACTAGATCAACCTTGCGGTTAATCCGGATACAAGGTGAAATCAGCTTTGAGAAGGCAATGTGCAACAAAACAAAGTAGATCGAACCTGAGCGAAATCGGCCAAAATCAACAATCGGCGATGCGCAACTTTGTTGATTTCGTCGACTTACAGAGGGATGTTTGTAGGTCTAAAACAATGAAAAAAGAATTGTAAAAAGTAGATGTGTGTTGTGTTGAGATTGATTGCCTTCTATTACCCCATGGCCCGTCCTTTTTATAATGCCTTGGCCGATCCGAGTCGCACATGGATACGGTAGCTACATCCGTATCGGCCTCTGATCTGATTCCATTTCCTTATTAGAAACGGATTCTCCTCTGATTCGTTTAACGCCGGCTTATCTTTTCCATAGAAAACCTTTATATCCAAATTGGACCGTTTTACTATAAACGCCGATTTTTGGTGCAAACATATGCCCTCCGTTTTTGGAAGATAACTTGTTATTTTCCAAAAATTCTATCAGCTCTACGTCCATATCGGCTTATGGAGGAATCTTTCTCGAGAACCACCCCATTAACTGCGCCGTAAACATCTCGGTGCGCTTTAAATGCACAACTGTTCCCGCCCTTTCGCCTCTTTTCACCGTGGTATAAATATAGGGGGTCCCCCACGGTCATTTTCATTCCTTGAAGCCCTTGCTCTCTCAACGATCGGCTTTCTCTGCATCCTTGGTCTTCCTGAGCGACCTTCCTTCGTGCTTTCATCGCCCTTCTCCCTTCTGAATCGGCTGAAATGGACGCCTCACAGGTACTCGTCCTGATCCCTAATAGTGATAACCAGTACTTCTTAGGGCCGATAGGGACAATAGAAGCCGACACCGTTGTTAACGATGAAATCCCTAGACTTCCTCTTTCGGCTCCAGGCTACGCTATAAAAGAATGGGGCAAGAGTTTTAGGGCTTGACCGACAGCCCTTAGGGGTTGGAGATCTTGGTATATTAGAATATCGGCCCAAAAGAGAGTAGAGTGGGAAAGGATGGGCATATCCGAAAGTCTCCCTTTATCTTTAGCCGCCTCTGAACCTAACGAACCTTTAGTGGCCGTTGCTTGCTATTTCTGGTTGGATTAATTCTTTCAATGCTTTCTTCTTCCCGACCTGTCCCATCGGCCCAACCCTTCTAGACGTAGATGAGTTGTGCTGTCTTAGGCCTGATGGTGACCAAGTGTCAGCTTTTAGCGGGAAACCTAGGTTTAAGTTGATCCGTTCCAAAGGGGAGGGTTGGTTCAAGTATATCCAGAATAACAACAAGGTAACCGGCCCGGTATCGGATGAAGAACACGTTGCTTTTCTTAACTTGTGGCTGGACCGATTCCTCTTTTGTGGGGCTTCTTTAGGGCCAACCCAAGTTTATCAATTTATAGCTGAACAGTTAGTGGAGGGACGTCGGCTAGCTTTGGGCAAGACATTGCTAGGAGCCGTTTACCAAATGATGCATATCATTCGGAGTCGGCTTTATACCGGCAATGGCCGTTACGTCGTTGGCAACATCGGCGGTCCCTTATGGTTCATTCAGGTTTGGCTTTACTGTGTCTTTGGCCATATCATCACCTCTGATCCTTCAGACGAATCAACTTTTCCCACAGAGGGTTATCCTGAGGATGCTCCCCCTAGGTTCCAGCCTAGCCGATCACCTGGCGAGAAATAAATCCTGTACTCTGGCGATCGAAAAATGTCCCCGGCCGGTTTCCACAGATATATCTCCTTTTTCTTAAACTTGAACCATACCAATTTCAGCCGACAAGATTATTTTACATATAGTCAAACAGCCGACCTTCCCTGGCCATTCTTTTTTCGGCTAAATGCTAACAGCTCTTTAATGCCTCAGTCCACTCTCGACCTCTTCCCTCTATTGATCTCTCCTTGCATTCTCCATGTCGGCTTGAGTACCCGTAATAGGACTTTTCAGCCGACTTATGAGTTCTACCACCCCTCTGTCTACGCACGCCAACTGGGCTTCGGGCAAGTGATCCCGTGTTTCCCACTGTTCGATCGGATTGAACCACGAAACAGGGTAACCAATGTCACCGCTGCAGAGCTTATTCTTGAGTTGGCCGATGATCTTCATGTTGTAGATCTGCCTTTTCTTGTGTTAAACACGCGTCGGGTAGGCCAATTTACCTCGTGGTGGGCCACTGTGGCGGAATCACTTTTGTTGAGGCGGACCCTGCAGGACGTCATTTCCTCATTTCTTCCTGATTTTCATGAGCCGACAGAGGCTGCTTCTGGGTCTAGCTCGAGTTCTGGTTATACTAACTCATCTTTAGAGGTATATTGTCCTTGGTATGCTTTCACCAAAATGTATCTCCGTCGGTTAACCGTATTTTGAATTTTATAGTCCAGCAAAAGGTCAGCCCCGCCACGCGCATCATCGGCCGACGAGAGATCCAAGCGACAGAGACCGGTCGCTCTCGCGGGTCTTTCCTCCGGAACTTTGGGTACTAACAGCCCGTCGCTGTCAACCCTTGCCAAGCAGCGTGCGGAGAGTCAGTCCTTTTGGTCAAGATACTCATTTTAACAGCCGATCCTAAAAATACTTGCTTTAGCAGCTAATCCTGATGCCCGTTACTTTCAGAGAAAAAGAAAAAGGAGGGCTGCAAGGTTGTCATAAAGCGGTCTCCCAAGCCTGCCGGACGTGACGTGGCATCTTCTCCTGCCGGATCGGCTGCTGCGGTTAGTTTTATTCCTCAAAATCCTTTCTTTGTATCGGCTTTCGCTTATACCCTGATGTTGAATCTTGTCTTTTCAGGAAACCCCCTCTGTTCAACTAATTGATGCTTTAGCCGATACTCAAGGAACTTCGGCGGCCATGCTTCCCTTATCGGTTCCTGCTCTTGCACTGCCACCCGCTTCTTCGACTCCAAACCCCTTTGCTGCTTCTTCACCAGTACCATCGACCGCTGCCCCAGCTGCACCTGTGATTCCTCATGCTGAAATCCCGACGCCTGAAGCGGATCCTGCTGATCTCCTGGGCTTCTCCTTGGATGAGCTGGGTGACCCCGAGGTTTTGGCAACCGACGAATACCCAACCGACATTCAACAGATTATCAACGCGGATGCAGAAACATCGGCTACCGTAACTTTTTTGCCCCGGATGCAAGAGAGGCTTAATCGCCTATTAACGAAGTTATGCAGCCCGAGACTCAACTTCTGGCCGACACGCAGCCCCTGCGGACAGCCATGGCTGCGGTTGAAGCCGATCTTCCTCCAGAGGTGATGCGAGCCCTTTTGGAAGTTTGCCACCTAGACTCTCAAAGGGAGGCGATTGCGGCTGCAAGAGCCAAAATAGCTCAGCGGACCGCCCAGCAGGCTGATCGGGACGCCCTAGACAAGCTAGTAGCCGATACGAAGGCCAAGAAGCAACAATATGATGAAGGCATTTCTAACTTTAAATCGGCCAAGATGGAGCAGAAAAACCTGGAATCTATGAAGAAGTCCCTTGAGGAACAATTAACCAAGGTGACCCAGCAGTTGGCCGATCTTGAGACATCTCTCTCCGTGTCGGTTTCATCGTTGTCAATGCAGAAACGTGCCCTAGGTGATATGGTGGCCGCAGTGAAAAGTCAATCGGCCACACTCAAAACAATCCCTGGGAGCGCAGATGAAGATAAACGCATGGTTGACAATGTTCAAGATATTATTGCTAAAGCCGCGGGAGCACTGTCGGGCCTGCGAGCTCATTTGCCTGGGTTAAGGTTGTAATTTTAATTCCATACTATACTGCTCGGCGGCAATATCATCGGCTATGTAGCCATTTTGTGATGTAAACCTTTGGATGGTGATGCAGAACAGCTCTAGGGATGGTTGCCTTGATCGGCTGTGTAACCGATCGTTTGTATATATGCTTTTGTATTCGATTTCTTTCTACTCTTTGTTTCTGTGGTTACGATCCAACCTATACGCTAGGGTAATAAGCTTTCAAATATTTCCCATTGATTGCTTTAGGTAGTATGAATCCGTCCAAGGACTCTAATATGTATGAGTTCCCGTCAATCGGTCGATTTATTTTATAAGGCCCCTCCCATGTCGGGGACCACTTGCCAAATCGATTATCTTTCGAACCGATCGGCAGTATAGTTTTCCAAACTAAATCGGCTTGATTAAAAGACTTCGGTACAACCTTCTTATTATATGACCTGGCAACCCTTTCCTTGTTCCTCTTAAGCCGATCCAATGTAATTAACCTTAATTCGGTCAAGTCGTCTAGATTGTCCAGCATTGCTTGCTTGTATTCGTAGGTCGGCAATTTCTCTTGCTCAGATACCCTTACCGAGCTGATGTTGATTTCCACGGGCAAAACGGCCTCGTCCATATACTAGCTGAAAGGGTGACAGCTTGGTCGATCCGTGGTAAGATAGCCGACAGGCCCATAAAGCTTCTGATAACGTTGAATGCCAGTTTCTTGGTTTCTCTTCAATTTTTCTTTTTATCAATTTTATCAATGTCTTGTTTGACGACTCGGCCTGTCCATTGGCCTGAGCATAGTAAGGTGATGAGTTTAGCATCTTGATACCTAAGCTTTTCGCAAACTCCTGGAATTCCTTCGACATGAACACCGTCCCTTGGTCGGTCGTAATTGTTTGGGGAATCCCGAACCGATGGACAATGTGTTTGTTGACGAAGCCGATCAGTTCTGTGCTGGTGACCTTTTTGAGTGGTATGGCTTCTACCCATTTTGAGAAGTAATCGGTCGCCGCTAGAATAAATTTATGTCCTTTGCTGGATGATGGGAATATCTGGCCAATTATGTCTATGCCCCATCCTCTGAATGGCCAAGGTTTGACGATCGGGTATAAAGCTGATGCTGGTGCCGACTGGGTGTTGCCAAACTTTTGACATGTTTGGCATCCTTTGTAATATCTGAAGCAGTCTTCCAACATTGTCGGCCAGAAATATCCCGTTCGTCTTAACATCCACTTCATTTTATGAGCCGATTGATGCGACCCACAGATCCCCTCATGGACTTCTCCCATTGCTATTTTGGCTTCTTCTGTCCCTAAGCATCTTAGCAACAAACCTTCCATGGTTCGAAAATATAATACGTCTTCCAATAGAACGTATTTGAGAGCTTTACGCCTTACCTTTTGTTCAATCGACTTGGATGGATCTGACAAATAACCCCTTATTTCCGTTCTCCAATCGACAGGATGGGCGCACATAATCGGCCAATGGTTTAGCTCGATTGGTTCCTGTCAGCTTTTACTCCTATATCCCGATGCACATTGTGCCAGTAGATTTGCCTTGTCATTGGCTTCTCTAGGGATATGTTTTATGGAGAACATTGTAAATGTCTCAATAATTTGGAGGCATTGATGCAAATATTGAGCTAGCGTATCATCGCTGGATCGGTATTCCCCTTTGACCTTGTCGGCGTATTCTACGCCAGGGTCCCCACTCCCCCGCAATAAAAGAGACCGCTGGACGGGTAGGGTGTGTCCAGGCACACCACCGCAAGCAAGCAGCAACTCCCCGGTGTGGTCGCCCCAGTGGACAGGTGGCGATCAGACCACGCCCTAAGGCGACCAGCAAGGAGGTCGCCCAGTGGACAGGTGGCGGCCAGGCCACGCCACTGGGCGCCCAGGAGAGTGGTCGCCTAGTGGATAGGTGGCGACCAGGCCACGCCACTGAGCGCCCAAGAAGGTGGTCGCCCAAGGGACACGTGGCGAGCGAGCCACGCCCTTGGCGACGGCCAAGTGGTCACCAATGGACAGTGGCGAGCGAGCCACGCCACCGGCGCCAGAGAGTGGTCGCCCGGTGGATAGGTGGCGACCGTGCCACGCCATCGGCGCCAAGAAGGTGGTCGCCCATGGGACACGTGGTAGACAGGACACGTCCCTGGGCGACCAGTGAAGTGGTCACCCAGCGGACAGGTGGCGACTAGGCCACACCACTGGGTGTCCAGGAAGGTGGTCGCCCAAGGGACACGTGGCAGACAGGCTACGCTCTTGGCGTCCACCCCGATCTCGCGACACCGGATCAAGGGTATTTAATGCGAATCGTGCGCATTAAATGTATGGAGGATGCGATATGGCGGCGCGTCTTCCCAGGCGTGCATTAATCGCTTGTGACATCACGACGACACCTCACCCCACGGCCAGGCAGGTAGCGTTGGCGGGCGTGGGGCCCAAGGCGGGGGTGTGACGGCTGCGACAGATAATGATGGGGTGTAAGAACTGCGACGTGCGCATTAAATGCGCCCGTGCCAGTGTAATGAGTTTGACTTGCGGTGTAAGCCTCCCATGCGCCCCCGCCGGCCCAAGTATGAAAGGGAGCCGGGGTGCAAGGGAGAAGGGGTTCGACCCATCGTCGGTAGGGTTTCATATTCTCAAGCTAGAACACGAGCAATATCAAGAAAGGTAGGACTAGGGCTATTACTCTCCGGAGGGCCTGAACCTGGGTAAACCCTAGTGTCCCCATTCCTCTGAGCTTCACCGGTACCCCATCCATCTTCCTTCCGCTGGCGACTACCCCGAAAGCCCCCTGTCTGAACCTTATAAGCACCCGACTCGGAGGTGCCTGTTGGCTAGTACGCTGACAGTGGCGCGCCAGGTAGGGGCTATTGGTGGTTAGATTGCCCTCCTCTTTCAGTTCCCAGTTTGAAGCTCAGCGAGAGTAGGGGCACTTGTTTGCATGGCAGAGTCGCACTCCAAGCGCAGCAATCTGCCCGAAGAAAGCGGCGCCTGCAGCCGATCTCGGCATTCGGGGAGAGAGCCGGGTCTCCCGCGTCCCTCCGTCGCAGGAGGGACGCGCGTGGCTCCCACGCCGGGCCACCGCCCGTCGGCGGCGCTTAGGCGCTGGGCGATACTTCGCGAAGCCTTCATGCGGCCCGGCTTCTTCTCGATCACCCCCCAGTAATGCTGGGGGGAGACACCCCAGCCACCCCGTGGCTGTGGGATATCGTCCACCTGGTTGACGCCGCTCAACAGCAGGTTGAAGCGGCGACCCTGCCAGGGGCTCCTGGCGTGGGGCGGCAGGGAGCGCGCGCCCCTGGCGTGCCGGGTTCCAGCCGCCACACGACGACCTCTCCCGGCATTAAGGGCCGGGACAAGGAAGAAGTGCAGGTTGCGGCCCCTGCATTCTGAGGGGACTTGCACGTGACTCCGCTTCTTCCCGCGGTCCCCCCGAGTCAAGGGGGAATCGCGAAGACCTTAGATCGCGCCTCAACGAGAGGCAGCATCAGCGCGACGGTGTCCTGCGCCATGCTCTCAGCGGGCGTCGCGAGAGCACGCAGCGGCGCGCCAATCCCCAGATATTCGCCGGGCGACAGGGGGCTTCCCCCTCGGGCCTTGGGGAGAGCGCAGGGTCGCACTCCTCATCCTCTCCTCAGGATCGGGAGGCTGGCGAACGACGCTGCTCCCCCTACAACGTTGGATGCCAGGCGTTCACTCTCCGCCTCCGGCAAGCCGCATGGCCGGGGAGATTCCGCCCCACCTCCATCGAGAAGTACGACGGCACCACTAACCCTGAGGAGTTCCTACAAATCTATACCACGGTGGTGCGCGCTGTGGGAGGGTCCGAGAAAGTTATGGCCAACTACCTCCTGACATCGCTGACGGGCTCCGCCTGGTCTTGGCTACTCAACCTCCCGCGAGGCTCCGTGCACTCGTGGGAGGAGCTGTGCGACATCTTCGTCGCCAACTTTAGGGCTCCTACACTCAACCGGGCGTGGAGGATGACCTCCACGCTTTGGAACAGACGGAGGGGGAGTCCCTGAGAGAGTTCATCTGGCGGTTTAGCCACTGCCACAATACAATCCCCCGAATCTCCGAGCAGTCGGTGATCATCGCGTTTCGGAGGGGGGTCCGGGATCAGAAGATGCGGGAGAAGATGGCTACCCGCACCATATCAACCACATCTGAGTTGTTCTCCCTGGCGCACAAGTGTGCCAGGGCGGCCGAAGCTCAGAAGTGCGCGACGAGGCCTGCCGACTCCGGTGACGCCGGCACCTCGAAATCCTCCGACCGCAAGAAGAAGAAGAAGAAGCGGAAGGAGGCCACTGCCAGGGAAGTCCTGGTTGTCGAGCCGGAAACCAAATCCCGGCGTCGTGATGACCAGGATCGAAGGGATGAGCGCCGGGACCGACGCGGCAATCGCAGGGATCACCGCTCACCCCGTCGCGAAGACGATGGCGGCAAGCCCTATTGCCCCATCCATCGCACAAGTGGGCACGACTTGGAAGATTACCAAGTGGTGTCCAAATTGGTGGACAGGCGGCTCAAGAAGTGTCGCGAGAAAGACCGCGGAGGCGAAGACGACGAAGACTCAGCTCCGCTGGCCTTCCAACAGGCGGAGCATACGGTGGCGTTCATCCACGGCGGCTCGGCCACCTACTCATCGAACTCGCAGTACAAGCGAGATCTAAGGCAGGTGTGTGCCACCGTATCGTCCTCTGGGGCGAGTAGGCCGCTGAGGTGGTCGGAGCAACCGATCACTTTCAGCCGGGCCGACCACCCGGAGAACTTGTCCGGTCCGAGCCATTTGCCGATCGTGGTCTCCCCCACGGTCCGCAACGCAAGCTTCAGGCGGGTCCTTGTTGATGGGGGTAGCGCCATCAACTCGCTTGTCGGTGGGGCGTACCAAGCGCTCTAGATATCAGTATGAGAGCTGCGCCACCCCCACTCTTCTACGGGTCGCCCGGGGTGGGCCTCTTGCCCTGGGGCAGTCCGGTTACTGTTACGTTCGGAAGCGCGGAGAACTTCCGGACGGAGCTGGTCGACTTTGAGGTCGCCGACTTCGACCTCCCGTACAACGCCCTGCTTGGCCGTCCGGCCTTGGTCAAGTTCATGGCGGTTGCTCACTATGCTTACATGCTGGTGAAGATTCCGGGGCCTGGGGGTCCAATTATGGTGAAGGTGGATAGACTGGAAGCCCTGCGTCTAAGCAAGCAGCTGCAGGACCTGGCCGGCACCACCTGCTCGGCGCGCGATAAGGACGACAGCCAGGCCCCCCCGGCCAAGACCCGTGTCCACCTAGACTCTCAGGTGAGGCGAAGGTGGTCCCCGTGGGTGAGGAGGGCTCGGGCAAGGTTGTCAAGATCGGCACCGACCTCAGCGCCAAATAGGAAGATGCGCTCGTCACCTTCCTCCGGTCTAACCTGGATGTGTTCGCATGGGAACCATCAGAAATGACCGGGGTCCCTAGGGAGGTGATCGAGCACCGATTGGCAACGCTCCCCGGAGCGCACCCGGTTCGACAAAAGATCCGGCGGCAGGCGCCAGAGCGGCAGGATGCCATTCGGGACGAGGTGGAGAAACTTTTGTCTGCCAGAATTGTGCAGGAGGCCACCTATCCGGAGTGGTTGGCCAACCCCGTGCTCGTAAAGAAGTCCAACGGGAAGTGGCGAATGTGCATCGACTTCACCGACCTCAATAAAGCCTGCCCCAAGGACCCGTACCCCCTGCCGCGGATAGATACCGGCTGCCGATTCCACGGCAGGTGTGAAGCCCTGTGCTTCCTCGACGCCTACTCCGGGTATCATCAGATCGGTATGGCGCAGAAGACGAAGAGAAGACCGCCTTCGTGACTTCGGTGTATCTTGCTACGTCAGGATGCCCTTTGAAATTTGAAGAACGCCGAGCCACCTATCAGCGGGCCATGCACATTGTGTTTCGGCCCCAAATAGGGAGGAACCTCGAAGTGTATGTTGACGATCTGGTAGTAAAAACAAAGAAGGCCGATGAGCTTGTCCAGGACCTAGATGAAACTTTCTCTCGCCTCAGAGAATACTGTGTAAAGTTGAATCCCGAGAAGTGTGTGTTTGGTGTTTCATCCGGGAAGCTGCTTGGGTTCTTGGTCTCCAGCCGCGGGATCGAGGTCAACCCAGAAAAGATAGAAGCAATCGAGCGGATGCAGCCGCCTACCCGCCTCAAGCAATTGCAATGCTTGACTGGCCGGCTGGCCTCCCTTGGCCGGTTCATAGCTCGGCTAGGGGAGAAAAGCCTGCCGCTGTTCAAGCTGTTGAAGAAGACCAACTCGTTCAAATGTACCCCTGAAGCACAACAGGCGTTCGAAGATCTGAAGAAGTACCTCTCCTCCCCCCCGGTACTGGTTGCCCTGAGCCGGGCGAACCGCTACTATTGTATGTGGCGGCCAGCCCCTCTGCGGTGAGCGCGGCGCTGGTGGTGGAGCGGGAAGGTGTCCAACGGTCGGTCTATTTTATCGACAAGGTCTTTGCACGACAGAAACAAGGTACCCTCAGGCTCAGAAGATGGCCTATGCTGTGGTGGTGGCGTCAAGAAAGTTGCGGCACTATTTTCAAGGGAGAGAGATTACAGTGGTCTCCTCATACCCTCTGCGCGAGATCCTCCACAACAGAGAAGCAGAGGGCCGCATCGCAAAGTGGTCCGTCGAGCTGGGGGAGTTCGGTGTCAAGTTCGCTCCTCGTACCGCGATAAAGAGTCAAAGGCTGGCGGACTTCGTCGTCGAGTGGACTCCCGCCGAGCCCGAAGCCGATGAGGCCCCCGCGCCCTCCCCCTGGACGCTCTTCTTCGACGGGTCCTTCAGGCTTGAAGGCGCGGGGGCTGGGGTTCTCCTGGTCTCTCCGACCGGGGACCTCCTCAAGTACGTGGTCGTCCTCGACTTCAAGGCCACTAACAATGTTGCCGAGTACGAGGGTTTGCTGGCTGGGCTCCGGGCCGCCGCAGCCATCGGTGTCCGGCGCCTGCAAGTAAAAGGCGACTCCCTGCTGGTCGTCAATCAGGCAAGGAAAGATTTCTCTTGTCCTGACCCCGTCATGGCGGCGTACCTGGCGGAGGTTAGAAAGTTGGAAAGGCATTTCGAAGGGTTGGGGTATACTCACATCCCCCGACGCTACAACCATCTGGCGGACGAGCTCGCCCAGCTCGCCTCAACCAGATCTCCTGTGCCGGTCGGGGTCTTTGAAGAAAGGCTTCCGCGACCGTCCATCGCAGCCCCCGTTTCTGGCGGGGACGATGGTGATGCCGCTTCAGCCCTCACCCCTGGAGGGAAAGTGGTTCTGGCGGAAACACCTGGCCAGGCGGAGTACCCGGACGACCACCTCATGGTCGCTGTGCTTGACCGGGAAGGCACTTGGATGGATCCGATCCTGGCCTACCTGCGGGATCAAGTGTGCCCCGGCGATGATGCGTCAGCAGAGAAGCTAGCACGAAAGGCCAAGTGCTACACCCTGGTGGGCGGGGACCTGTACCGCCGGGGTAAGAACGGAATTCTTCTGAAGTGCATCACTCGGGATGAGGGGAGCGGCCTGCTCTCCGATATCCATGGAGGCGTGTGCGGGAGCCACGTGTCCGGACGAACGATGGCGGGAAAGGCTTTCCGTCAAGGGTTCTACTGGCCGACCGCCCTCCAGGATGCCTGCGAGCTGGTGAGGAGATGTGAAGCATGTCAGTTCCACGCCAAGCGGATTCACCGACCAGCCCAGGCCCTGCAAACTATCCCGCTCTCTTGGCCCTTCGCGGTCTGGGGGCTGGATATCCTGGGCCCGTTCCCGCGAGCCGTAGGGGGCTACACCCACCTGTATGTCGCCATCGACAAATTCACCAAGTGGGTGGAAGCCGAGGCAGTAAGATCTATCACCGCCGCAGCTGCGGTCAAGTTCATCAAAGGGATTTTCACCCGGCCGGTCGCCAACCGCATCATCACCGACAACGGCACTCGGTTCACCCGCAGGCCTTCCTGGACTTTTGCGAGGAAATGGGCACCAAGGTCTGCTTTGCCTCGGTCGCCCATCCCAAGAGCAACGGCCAAGTCGAACGGGCCAACGCGCTGGTGCTGAAGGGCCTCAAGACGTGGACGTTCGATCGACTCCACAAGTGTGGAGCCCGATGGGCTGAGGAACTCCCGGCAGTGTTGTGGTCGCTTCGGACCACCCCCAGCCGGGCCACCGGGGAAACCCCTTTCTTCCTGGTGTACGGTGCGGAAGCTGTTCTCCCCTCGGAGCTAGAGCTGGGGTCGCCACGTGTCGCGGCCTTCGTAGAGGAAGACCAGGAGGAGTTATGCCGAGACGACGTCAACCTCCTGGAAGAGGCGCAGGATCGGGCGGCTCTGAGAGCCGCGAAGTACCAGCAAAGTCTCAGGCGATACCACGCCTCCCGGGTCAGCGAGAGAACACTGGCAGTGGGTGACCTGGTCTTGCGAAGAATCCAGTCGCATGCCGGGTCGCATAAACTGTCTCCCCAGTGGGAGGGACCCTTCATAGTGGTCTCAGTCTCTCGTCCCGGGGCGGTCAGGCTGGCCACTGAAGGCGGCGAAGAACTGGCGAACTCCCAGAATATAGAAAATCTGCGCAAGTTCTACCCTTGATCGGTTGTAAGTCCCAGGCTCCGTTCCCCGACCGGCTGGAGTGTGTCTTCCTCTCCACCGCGGGTCGGGGGAGGCCTTCTGTTTGAAATTAAATACTCATTTTCCTCGTCCGAAATAGTTATTCTCCCTGCCCTCTTTTCAGTTTCTTGCCCTCTGTCGGGTAGTGCCGGGGCACTTGCTTCTGGTACCCTGCAACCCTGCAAAGCCCCAATAGAAAAGGCGGTATCGCTAAGTGAGAGCGGCGCGCAGGAATGGGTGATTGGATGGCTAGTTCAGCACGATCCCCAGCACGGTCATGACACTCCGGGTGTCCCCGTGGGGGCCGACGACTTGAGCACCACTGCCAAGAACCTAAGGTCCTGCCCCGACTCACTAAGCGCTCGTTCCCTAGAGGCTATCTGGGAGTCAAAATTTTGCTAAGGCAAGGGGTTCGAGGAAAGTGATTCCCTGGCACAAGACCTTAAGTCTTTAAGCGGCCATGTGTTGGCTCGCGCAGAACCGGAAAGATTAGGGTAAAAGTAAACATTAAGCGACATAGCGGGAACTTGTGCTCCCGTTTCGTGTAAAATGTTTTGCGTCTAAGGTCTTTACAGGCAAAAGCTAAAAAGAAAAAAAAACTACGCTACTGGGGGATCCTCCTCGTCCTCCGCTGCCGCCTCGGCAGCCGCCACGTCCTCGTCAACCGGGCCGACGTCCAGCCTCATCGCCACGTCTTCCGCAGCGGCCTCCATCTGGGGGTTCTCCATCGCCAGCTGTGCGGTGACCTGCTCGGAGGCGTCGTGGACCCACTCCTCCACCTGCGCCCAGTCACCCTCGATTCCCCGGACCGTGGTCGCGGGATCGAAGTTGGGGTCACGGCTGGCGCAGCAAGCCAGCACGAACTTCGCCGTGGCCGCGAATCGCACGTCCCTCACAGGCGAGCCGGGCGGTAAGGGCGGCGGGCAGGTGCGTGAGGAAGTCCGTAGTCCGACCGAGGCAGAATGCGTAATGCCACGGCCTCTCCTCCCGCGGACCCGACTGCTCCAGCCCCAGTGGAGCAAGACTGGCCACCGTCCGGTCGAAGGCGTGGCGCAACATCTCTATAGTGTCCACCTCCGACTGGGCCCGATCGACCCTTTCCGCCTCCAGCTCCGCGGCGAGCTCTTCGACGCGGCGGGCGCTTTGCTCTCGCTCCCGCCGCAGCTGCACCTCCAACCCCTCTCCCCGTTCGCGTAAATCTTCCACCTCCTTGCGGAGGCGGTTGATTTCGGCCGCCGCCTCCGTGAGCCGCTCCCTGCTTGTCACCAAACGAGTGCTCATGCTGGAGTAGAGCTCGCTAAGAGCCGCCAGCAGAGCATCCGCGTCTGCCAAAGGAACGGAGGCGGTGGGGGATCCGGGGTAGGCACGGGGCCGAGCGGGTCTGGGTCCTGAACGACGGCGGCAGCAGCAACCGCTTGGGGATCGCCCCCCTCCACCTGCTCGTCCTGGGGATCAGCGACCCCAGGTGGCGCACCTCCTGCGGCCACGGCGCCTGGATCGCCCCCGGCTTGGGCGGCAGGAATACCCAAAGGGGGAACCCTGAAAAAGGGAAAGAAGTAACGGTAAGATACAGTTCGAAGGGACTTAATTTTCGTATTACATGTGCGTTCTTGAATGAGTACCTAGGTGACGGCCTCGGGAATCGGGGCACGCTTGGAGTAAGGACCAGCCCCCCGCGCGGCGCTGGCAGCCGGGGAAAGGCCGCCGCCGCCGGCGGCGGCGGAGAGGCTTCGCCGCCACGGCGGCGGCGGGCGGCCGTAGTCTTTGTCGGGCGGCCGAGGCGGTGGCTGTTGCCCCACCATTGTCGCCACCCTAGCGGGGGCGAGGGAGGACGAGGTCCCGGCGGTCGACAAACCCCCCGCCATCGTCGAGGAGCCGGCCGCGGCGAAGAAGCCTCGCGGCCGCAGAGGATCTCGCCGGCCGAGCCTGTAGGCGGGCCTTTGGGAACGGCCACCGCTGGCATCGTTGCCGCCCGAACGCCACGCCTCGCTGATCACCCCTCCTCGACCACCGCGGGAGGAGGGTCCTGACAGCCAAAGGCGCCGCCAGAAACACGTTTGGGCGTGCCCATGGCGTCCATCGACGGCATGGCACGGATTATCGCCGCGCGCTCCCCCGGCGATAACCGGCAGAGCGGGACCGCGCCCTCCGGAAATGGCGGGACGGGGCTAACAAAACCTAGCTGCGACATCCACCGGTCGACCACGTCGGGAGCCAGGTTCCCGGCGGCTGGCGATGAAAAAGAAGAAGAGAAAGCCCCAGGAGGCAGAAACGCTGTTAGCACCAGATTCAACCAATAAAAAAGAAGGGCAAGGAACAATCCAAGGTAAAAAGGGTTACCTCCAGTGATACTCCGAGTCCCGCTGCTTACGCCATGTCTGCCAGGTTTGGCGGCGGCGGCGCAAGGGGCATAGCCTCCGGATGACGAAGTCCCGGATTACCATGGCCTCGCCAGGCCCGCCGCCCGCGAATCGGGTCGACGCTGGCTAACATCGCTCGGCTTCGAGTCTCGCTCACTTGGGCCCCTGGCTTGATGTTGCCGATCGCCGGACCGATTGGAAGCTCCAAGATTCAATGCCGCTGCCGTCCTCGACGTCTGACCACTCTTCGCGCCAATCCCTCGGTGGACCGGCAATCCGGCGGGATGTAGCGCGACATGGACCCGTCGCGGTCGCAGGTGGCAGCTCCGAATAAAGCGAATTGCCACCCGCGGCGCGAAGGGTATAGAAAAAGCGAAAGAGAAGGAGATTGGGTAGTACCCCTACGAACATCTCGCAGAAGTGGGCAAAGGCGGAAAGGAGGATGACGGAGTTGGGGGGAAGATGGATGTGGTGAATGGCGTAGAAGTTAAGAACGGAGAGATAAAAATCAGAAACCGGTGGCAGCAGGCCGGCGAGAAGCTGCCACCCGAAGAAAACCACCTCTCCGGGCCGGCAGTGGGGCTCGACGGTCCCGGCGCGGATGCGAAGGGCACCCGCGGTTATATTCCGAGATAGCCTAGTGGCAATCTCCTCCTCGACGGTCGACGAGGGAAGGACGGGAGCCATCGGGTGCAGGAAAGTGTCGAATCGCGTCGGCAAAGAGGAAGGAGAAAGAAGCTCTAGAGCAGGAAGAAAAGTTAGAAAAAGGCAGAACCACTCCCCTCCCTCAGTCGACCTCTTATAAGGTTGCAAGGGAGGGATCGGCGGGAAAACCGAAAAGGCGCGGCGGTTCGAAAAAAGGAGTTCAAAAGCCCCATTAAGAAGGCGCGTCCCAAGGGTCGTGCGGCAGTTGCGAGGCGGGAATAACTGCACGAACCGCCTTGAGAACCGGAAGAAGCCCGAAGGTCTCTTGAAGGCCTCGGGGCGTGCGGGCTCGTTAATGGCCCCACCCGGAGACTAAGCGATTTCCCGAGGGGCATTTCAAAGAAGGAAAAATGAAGATGGCAGGCCAAAAGCGCTCCCGGGTGGGCCTGGCTACTCTTGTCGGCGTATTCTACGCCAGGGTCCCCACTCCCCCGCAATAAAAGAGACCGCTGGACGGGTAGGGTGTGTCCAGGCACACCACCGCAAGCAAGCAGCAACTCCCCGGCGTGGTCGCCCCAGTGGACAGGTGGCGATCAGACCACGCCCTAAGGCGACCAGCAAGGAGGTCGCCCAGTGGACAGGTGGCGGCCAGGCCACGCCACTGGGCGCCCAGGAGAGTGGTCGCCCAGTGGATAGGTGGCGACCAGGCCACGCCACTGAGCGCCCAAGAAGGTGGTCGCCCAAGGGACACGTGGCAGACAGGCCACGCCCCTGGGCGACCAGCGAAGTGGTCACCCAGCGGACAGGTGGCGAACAGGCCACGCCACTGGGCGCCCAGGAGAGTGGTCGCCCAGTGGATAGGTGGCGACCAGGCCACGCCACTGAGCGCCCAAGAAGGTGGTCGCCCATGGGACACGTGGCAGACAGGACACGTCCCTGGGCGACCAGCGAAGTGGTCACCCAGCGGACAGGTGGCGACCAGGCCACACCACTGGGTGTCCAGGAAGGTGGTCGCCCAAGGGACACGTGGCAGACAGGCTACGCTCTTGGCGTCCACCCCCGATGCTGCAGCACCCGGATCAAGGGTATTTAATGCGAATCGTGCGCATTAAATGTATGGAGGATGCAGTATGGCGGCGCGTCTTCCCCAGGCGTGCATTAACTGCTTGTGACATCACGGCAACACCTCACCCCCTGACGGAACGGGTAGCGTTGGCGGGCGTGGGGCCCAAGGCGGGGGTGTGACGGCTGCGACAGATAATGATGGGGTGTAAGAACTGCGACGTGCGCATTAAATGCGCCCGTGCCAGTGCAATGAGTTTGACTTGCGGTGTAAGCCTCCCATGCGCCCCCGCCGGCCCAAGTATGAAAGGGAGCCGGGTGCAAGGGAGAAGGGGTTCGATCCATCATCGGTAGGGTTTAATATTCTCAAGCTAGAACACGAGCAATATCAAGAAAGGCAGGACTAGGGCTATTACTCTCCGGAGGGCCTGAACCTGGGTAAACCCTAGCGTCCCCATTCCTCTGAGCTTCACCGGTACCCCGTCCATCTTCCTTCCGCTGGCGACTACCCCGAAAGCCCCCTGTCTGAACCTTATAAGCACCCGACTCGGAGGTGCCTGTTGGCTAGTACGCTGACAGACCTGCTGTACAATTAACATTGCATCCCCGAAGGCCTCGGCGTCTTTTACCCCGATGCTATCCAACAACTGTAGCCCTTTTAGCAGCGCTTCATACTCTGCTTGATTGTTAGAACATCGGCTATTTAGCTGATACATAAACTCATAGTCCTGTTTTTTAGGTGAGACTAACACTATGCCGATGCCTTCACCCTCTTGGCAAACAGATCCATCAAAGTACAATTGCCAAGGAATCACATCGGCTGCCCCAGTTAACGTGGCGTTCCCTGTAATAAAATCGGCTATAGCCTGTCCTTTTGCAGATTTAGTCGATTCGTATGTTAGGTCGAACTCGGTTAAAGCATACGCCCACTTACCAAGTCGACCTCGCAGAATTGGTGCGGATAGTATGTATTTAATCACGTCGGTCTTGCAGGCTATAATGCATTTTGATGCCAAGATGTAATGCCTTAACTTGGTGCAAGCGAAGTATAAAGATAAACATAATTTTTCCACCGGGGGGTACCTGATTTCTGCATCCAAAAGTCGTCGACTTAAGTAAAATATGGCTTGTTCCTTTCCATCGGCTTCCTGTGTTAAAACTGCCCCTATCGTATCTCCTTCAGCCGATATATACAATTTGAAAGGTATGCCCTTTTTCGGTGCGATCAATACTGGTGGATTCATCAGGTAACTTTTCACATCATCGAAAGCCCTCTGTTGATCGGCTCCCCATTCAAATTCTAGGTCGTCTTTTATCTTCAACAATGGGGTAAAAGCACGAATTCGCCCGGACAAATTTGAAATAAAGCGTCGCAAGTAATTGATTTTGCCGATCAATACTTGTAACTCTTTCTTATTTGTCGGCGGCTTGGTATCGGCTATAGCCTTTACCTTTGCTTGGTTTACTTCGATCCCGTTTTCATGCACTATAAACCCAAGGAATTGCCCAGCCGATCCTCCAAAAGCGCATTTGAGCGGATTCATTTTTAACCCGTGTGCTCTTGTGTTTTTGAACATCTTTTCCAAATCGGCTAAGTGTTGCCAATCTTCTTTGGATTTCACTACCACGTCGTCAATGTAGATTTCCACAGTATTGCCGATTAAGTTATGGAAAATATGGTTCATAGCGCGTTGATAAGTTGCACCGACATTTTTTAAACCGAATGTCATAACAGTCTATTCGTAGAGCCCTAAAGCCCTTGGGCATCTGAAGCTGTTTTGGGTATATCGGCTTCTGCCATGAATATTTGATTATATCCGGCATTTCCATCCAAAAAACTTATGATTCTGTTTCCAGATGCAGCATCGATGAGCATATCGGCTATAGGCATCGGGTATTCGTCCTTTGGTGTGGCTTTGTTTAAATCTCTAAAATTGACGCACACCCAAAGTTTGCCGTTTTTCTTCTTTATAGGGACGATATTTGAGACCCACTCAGCGTATCGGCAAGGCCGTATGAACTTGGCCTCTAGTAATCGTCCTACTTCTTCCTTTATAGCATCGTGCAATGTGGGATTAAATCGTCTAGGATACTGTTTAAATGGCCGATATCCAGGTCTTATGGGTAGCCGATGTTCGACCAGCTGTCGGCTTAAACCCGGCATTTCATAGTATTCCCACTCAAAGCAATCCCTATATTTTCTGAGTATCTCGACCAACTTTGCTTTGTAACTGGGCTCTAATTTAGCACTTACAAATGTTGGTCTTTTCCTATCGCCCTCTCCAATGTCGATTTCTTCAAGCAAATCGGCAGATGTAAATCCTAACTCTCTCCTTTCTTCTTCGAAATCTTCGATAGCTTCCTCATATTCTTCTTGCCGATAGCTTCTTGCCTTCTCCTGTAATCTTGCTATTGTCTTGGACTCCATCTTCTTACCACTTTGTTTGTCCGATCAAACATGTTGGGTCTAACGCTGATCGGCTTGAATCCTGATTTCTCGATGCAAATGAAATCACAATCGTCCAAGACCTTTCCTGATATGCATTTGGCTTCTTCATATGGCCAGTTAGTGTCAGGACTGGCCATGGCAATATGAGCCGATGTATCAGCAGGGACGATCTCAACCGCATCGTCGTTCCACTGTACCAATTTCTGGTGCATGGTCTATGGTATGCAGTAATTAGCATGGATCCAGTCCCGTCCAAGGAGCACGCTATAATTGCCCTTTGCTTCTATCACAAAAAATGCAGTCGGTAAAGTTTTACTATCGACTATTAATTCCGACATCATCACGCCTTTTGCTTCGGTGGGATCCCCTGTGAAGTCATTTAATACCATGTTTGTCTTAATCAAGTCTTCGTCGGTTTTGCCTAATTTTTTAAAAGTGCTCAAAGGCATGAGATTAACTGTTGCCCCGCCATCGACCAACATTCGTGATATTGGTCGGCCATTGATATACCCTTTGAGATATAGTGGCTTTAGATGCCGATGCATGTCTTGCGGTTTCTCAAATACGGCATCTGGTGCACCAAGGCACAACTGGGCGAATACTTCCTCAGCCGATTCTTCCCCTGTTTTGAATTCTGCGGGCAAAGTAAACACCATATTTAGATCCATCGGCGGCGTATCGTCTCGGATCATCGGAGACCCGGATTCAACCGATTGATCTGAATCGCTATCGGCTTGCTCCTTTCTCCTACATTCTTGTCCTCCAATTGGTGCAGGCCTCAACCTATTAAATACCCGATCTCGTTCTTTCTCCCTTTTGGTCTCCCTTTCTTCTTGTGTCTTCAGCCGTTGAAGCCTTATGCGTTGTGATTTGCTCAGACCTGAAGGGCACAACCTTGGTTTAGGTTCTATCGGCTTTCTAATTTTTTCGACCAGATTGCTCATGTCACTGTCGGATTCTATCCTGATCGTGTCATTGGGAGCCGATATTTCCTGAGCTCGGGATGTCTCATCCTGTGCTGGTGTCGACAATCTTTCATGGACCGACCTTTTGTTCTCCGTATTTAGCCGATCATATATTGGCCTTGATATTCTATCTTTAGCCGATTGGTTCGGCCGATGTCTCGTTGAGTGCTGCATGGGGCATGATAGTACTGTAGGTAAGGCCATCCATTTATCCCAGCAGAATTGCCAAAAAGGCACTGCCGATGTTCCTCTTCTTCAGTTCTTGGCCAATAGGGTGCGTTTGGCCGACAGTATCTGTCTGTTGGATGAGTACTTGGCCTGTTAGAGTGACTTAGTTGACGGGAGTTTTGTCTGTGACTTATCCTTTCATACTTTTCCAGCAGCTGTGAGAAAGTTGGCTTCGGCTTGAAGCTGGTCTTTCTTGAGACTTTCTCCGCCTTGTACCACTTACCAACTTCCAAGTTTCCTTTTGGTCTTACTGTCCTCGAGTTTTGCCCGTTTTTATCGGCCTCGATCTGTATTGAGCCGATAGTGATTTGAACTGTTTCATCCCCTTTTGACCGTATTTCAACCTTCTTACTCGGCTTGATATCCTCTCCCATTGGTTCCTTTCCTCTTCGTAAACACTGAACCATGTTGATCTGGAAGGGATTCGCATCTATCTGCATAGCCGATTCTTCCGCAAACTTCAATCGTCCATCAGCGATAGCCGATTGAATCTGTTGTCGAAAAATATTACAATCGTTAGTGTTATGTGAAAATGAATGGTGCCATTTACAATACCTTTGCTTTTTAATCTCTTCGGCCGATGGTATAACGTGTCCTTCTGGTAGTTTTATGAGTTTTTCTTGCAGCAATAAATCAAATATTTTGTCACATTTCGACACGTCGTATGAATACTTGACTTCTGTCTTATTTTTCATTGGCATGAGTAAAGAGCACACGAGCGGTTTTTTAGAACCCTTAGTCCATTCGGCTATATTTATCTCTACCTCTTCGTCCTCAGAAGTGTCGCTTGAATTATATTCCACCATATTTACCTTGGCCTTTTCATTGCCGTTCGATCTAAATTTATCCTTGAACCCCTTGTTTTCTGCATATCGGCTTTCATGTGCCGATACGCGATGGAGTAGGTGGCCTAGGTCAGGGAATTCTTGTTCGGCCAGTTTTTCCTTTAATGGCGGGATTAGCCCTTGAAATGCTAGACCGGCTAATTGATCATCAGGCAGCGTTACGCTAAAGTATCTGTTCCGCATGCCTCTAAACCTTCTAATGTATTCGGAGATCGATTCGCCGTACTTCTGTCGGACTGAGCTAAGATCAGAGATTCTAAGCTCCATAGTTCCCGAAAAGAAGTATTCATGAAATCGGCTTTCCAAATCGCTCCAGATGTGAACTGAATTTGGAGGTAAATTGGTAAACCAAGTGAATGCTGCACCGGATAGTGACAAAGGAAATAGCCTAATTTTTAATCCGTCAGATTGTGCAGCTTCCCCATACTGAGCCATAAATCGTCCGATGTGTTCGATAGTGGTAACGGAATCATCACCTGAAATTTGGCGAAGTCCGGTATTCTATAGTTGTGCGGATACGGCATACGATCTATGTAATCCGGATACGGCTTCCTATAGCCGATTATCCTCCCTTTAGGCTGCAAGCCAAACTGTTCCCTTAACACATTAGCAATTTGTTCTGCCCAATTGATATTGTCGGCTTGTGGTGCAGCCTGACATTGCCAATTTTCATTGTTCACGCCCTGCCCCCCGAGTGCAAACTCGGGTCATTGTCCAAACCGCGCCGCAGGGGGTCTTGGCACTTGGTCATAATCGTGGTTTCTAAAAACCAACGTATCGGGTATAGGTGCAAGAGGCTCAACGTATGGCACTACCCTATATGGTGCTTGGTTTCTGGCCGCAATTCCTTGCGATTGTGGAACCTGATTTGTTTCGATCGGCCGTGAAGCCGATAAACCGATGCCACTAACAGAGGGTCCATTCGATGGGCTTGGTATACTCATTTCACCCCATCCGTATGCCCATGGTAGTGCGCCACTCCACCTTTCTGCGAACTAGGTTTTAATACAGTAGGCTGAATCGGCATCATGATAGGTGTTGGGGCTGATACGTTTACTGTGTTGGTGTTGGGCGTTATGGAGTATACTGGGTATGTAGGGAGGGTTTGTAATGGATCTAGCAGGCTCCCAGACACAGCCAATTCCTGAGCAATTGTTTTGACACTATTTTCTATCATCGGCTTCAACGTAGACACTAGAGCCGATGACTGATTAATTAGTGCATGATGCACAGATTGCTCAATCATATTTGACAGATCAACTTGAGCAGGTGCATATCGGCTTACCGGGTCAGATGGTGAATCGCCGATAGGGTTGATTGTTGGAAGCGCAACCTTTTGAGTAACACCTCGGCGTGTTTTCTGGAAACATTGCAACATCATTTCCTCCAAAGCTGCCTTCTGGTCTTCGATCTTTTTCCGCTGCTCGGGGGTTAAATCGGCCATCTTGGGCGCGATTATAGCATCCGTGTTGATATCGGCGGCGACTACGGGCTTATCAGTCGATGACATTTTTTATTTTTCTTGGTCCCACCGAGCGTGCCAAAATATGTTCGCGCTAAAAACGTGAAGCAGGGTTTCTAGCTTCGAACATACAAGACAAACACTGGGTTTGCAAGGCGTGCCAGTTAATTTGACCTGTAATTGACAAGGTAGAGATTATAAGCGATCAAAGCCGATAATATCAACGATTATCGGCTTAACGCCAGTCGGCTAGAAGCCGATCAGGAGATAACTAGATCAACCTTGCGGTTAATCCGGATACAAGGTGAAATCAGCTTTGAGAAGGCGATGCGCAACAAAATAAAGCAGATCGAACCTGGGCGAAATAGGCCAAAATCAACAATCGGCGATGCGCAACTTTGTTGATTTCGTCGACTTACAGAGGGATGTTTGTAGGTCTAAAACAATGAAAAAAGAATGAGAGATGCTTCTATGCTCTTCCTTCTAGTATAAGTTGCACAAATTTTGAAGCAAACGAAAGGGTAAGTAATCACCATCTACCCTTCATTCATACTTTAATAGTTGTGCAACTTTTAAAAGGAAGAGTATAGAAGCACCTCTCAAAAAGAATTGTAAAAAGTAGATGTGTGTTGTGTTGAGATTGATTGCCTTCTATTACCCCATGGCCCGTCCTTTTTATAATGCCCTGGCCGATCCGAGTCGCACATGGATACGGTAGATACATCCGTATCGGCCTCTGATCCGATTCCCTTTCCTGGTTAGAAACGGATTCTCCTATGATTCGTTTAACGCCGGCTTATCCTTTCCATAGAAAACCTTTATATCCAAATTGAACCGTTTTACTATAAACGCCGATTTTTGGTGCAAACACTTATCAAAACCCTAAAATCAAAAGAGCGACGCTGCCTGTACAAGGAAATAGCCGGCTTGGTGACGCGTGGCCGACGACAGGGAGGCGCGTCAGCGCGTGAGGTCAGGAGGCGGTAGCACAGTAGCAAGATTTTCTCCGTGCGTACAGCAAGTCAGCAACAGGAGAAATCAGCGACAGCAAGCAAGCAAGTACTCTACAGCGTAAGCAACAGTAAGGTCCTCAAGTTGAGGAGAGAGAAAATAAATGAGGAGAGAGAAAAATTAGAAGAAAGAGAGAAAATGATAAAATTGAGAGAAAAATTAGAGAAATTATTTGAGATTTGTGCTTTCATGTAAAGAAATAATTGTACATGTTCTTTGAGAAAAATAAGTTAATATGGATTTCAATCTCTTAATTCTTATTTATGCGCAATTGCTTTTTAGTTTACAATCTAGTTTTCTTTCATGGTCATAGATTCATTATCCTAGATTGATTCTTTAAGTTTTACTATTATTTTATTAATTTTTAGAATTAATATAAATAAAAAATATATTTTATGTATCTCCTTTTGATGTGCCTCGATCTTTCATCTTGCTATACGGCGGCGGTGAAAGAACTCGAATTAATGGAGGTTGTCAATGGTGAATGTCTAGTACGAAGAAGTTATACACTAAGTGAATTATATCAAGTCTAAATAACCAAATGTCGATCCTGGCTACACAACCAAGTAGTACGCATTTTGTAAATTGGACTGATAGCAAGCATACTGGTTAGCAAGGCTGCAAAGTATTTATTAAGGACAATTCAGTAGCACATATATATTATTAATATCTATAAATTTTTTTGGTTCATCATGAACACTTGTAGTTTCTCCATTAGGTGAATTGGCTATGTTTTCACGCCCACACACATAAGAATTAATCATCCTCATTGACATCATTATTCTCACCTAAATTCTCATTAGGTTGCTGCTTAACATCAACTAAGGCCAATGCCAATTCCTTAGAATTCCTAAAAGAACCCGTGTCAATCCTAAGAAATTTGTGAATGCATCCTTTTTGGGATTCTACAAACTCATCTATCCGTTTTTTTCCCCTTTTTGTCACTTCCAGATAAATACTTTCTAGATCTAGCTGACATCTTCCCATATAAATAGCATAAGAGATGGTGTACTGTAAGGAACAAAAGCACCTGGATTGGAATTTAGAACTGAACTGTATAAGAAGAAGCTTCAGCTATATGCGCAAAAAGTCCTAAAAATGAAATGAACACCATTAGTCTTTTTGGAGGACAAAAAACTGAACATCATTGGTACCAAAAAATTGAGAGTTGATTTGCTAAATGTACTCTCACTAGATATATATATACCCATCATGTTGGAACATTAGAGGAATTTCATAATAACAATAGAGGAATTGTACTGAGTCCAATAAATAAATTCTTACCAAATTTCTATTTGTTTTTGCTAGGTGCAAACTTATAATATTTGTTCTCAATTTCTCATTTCCTTGGCTATTCAGATGTAGGAGGAGAAAGCACTTCTTGAGGCAGGTTACTCTGACACCCTCTTCTTGTTGCAGGAGCCCTTCTTAGAGCACACCGCCGTGGACGACTGGGCGTCACCACGCCGCGGGGTACTGATCGTAGACAAGGAAGACGTGCCTGTGGGCATTGTTGAATAGAGAAAGAAATGAGAAAAATCAGGAGATGAGGAGAAGATGAGAAGTACCAGGTATTTACCTATTTGGAGGTCATGAATTGAGAGGAGATTTCGACTTTCAAGTAGAGCCACTGAATTGAATACGAATCGCTTCGGAATCCATTAAATTGGGCTCTTTTCCTCCATTAATTGGCGAGGCAGAGATAGGAAACTGGGAGGCGGCGACGGCAGCTTCGTTCGGGGGAAGCGAGGCAGCGAGTGAGGAGCGATTTGGGGGCTGGGAATGATGAGCGACGAGCTAAACAATTTGGGGGCCCTGGGTGGTCGCCCCTCTCGCCTAGGCCTAGGAACGACCCTGCTGGTTAGCTTTCTCATAGCATACGATAGGCAATAAAAATTAGATCTAGCTATTGCTTTGTTGAGAATATCCACACCATGCCGAGCCCTGCCTCTCCCGCGCCACACCGAACGCCAACCCGTCGTTCCCTTGCCCCACCCCGTCTTGCCTGTGGCCCCACGCCGGAAGGGAAGGGGAAAGGTGGAGGGTAGGGTGGAGGGAGCGACGACGGGAGTCGAGGCGATGGACTGGAGGTGAGGCGGTGGAGGGGAGATGAGGGCAAGGCCGTGAGGGCGATGGATGCGAGCCAGTGAGGGTGCAGGTGGGAGGAGGCGGTGGAGGGGAGGGCGAGCGGGAGGGCGAGCGGGAGGGAGGTAGGGAGAGAGAGAGGGGGAGAGGGATAGAGTGTAAAAACTTGATCAAAAGTAAAAAATCCCTGATCCATACCTATCTTCCTAATGCATCATCTTAAGCCTTCGTAATTTAAAGCATAGCCAAATTTCAACATATTTTCCCTCCATAAAATCACTTTTAAAAATAGATAATTATACTCAGATGTATGCACACGCGCACACACATATTTATACACATGCATGGCACTCAACCCCAAACATTCTATGAACGCACATTTAAATACACACACCATGTCGACACTACACCTTCACACATATGTATTCATATTTCACAAGTGAATATATCAACAGTCACACACTAAATTTTAGCACTATGTAAATATGTGTAACCATCCACACAATATTAGTATAATCAAAGACAGTTCCACAATTTGCATAATTAACACCTAATTTAAATGTTATTATTTCAAAGAACACTATATCTAGTTCAATATATCCAAGTCATCCAACAAATGAACACAGAGCAACTCTGTTCTGTGATGGTCTCTGTTGTGTCTGGCCGATCGGGCAAAGCGGAGGCATCACACAGAGAGAGGAAAAAAAATGAATTATTTTTATCACTCTTGACAATATATCTGCTAACACGATAGCTATAGAGCATCTCTCACCGTAACAAGCACGAGGCAATTCGACCGCTTCAAACATATGGAAGAAGCTAAAAGACAAGGCATCTAGTTCGTCTTTCGAAGAGCCGAGCAGGTCGCAATAGAATCCACAAGTAAAGATCAACCACTTCCTCGACACGCCTTTCGTGAAGACTGAGCTTGATATGGATGAGGGCAATCAACTCAGTTTGCTCTTGTGGTGAAAGAATCACCAGCGTATTTACCCCATGCTATCGTATTTTGAACGGGAAGTAATTATGGTTCCGTGTCCACTGTTTCGTCGGAAGCCACTTATAATTCTGTGAGAGGATATTTAAGCCAAGAAGGTTGTCTCTCAGACCTGAGATGGTTGTGGCAATTACATGCCTCAAAGACTGGGAGCATACAAATGACAAGACACAACATCATCCCGAGGATCCGGAGATCATGGACGTGTTAGGTGACTTTGACTATCTCGGCCTCTAGCAGTCTTGTATATATACGTAGTTAATATACTATTTTCCTTATTAGGGGTACCCCACATCGGGGTGTAAGATTGTTAACGAGGCAATAACTATGTACCTGTTCAAGAATAAATAAAATTTACTTCTTTTTTTCCTAATATTTGTGTCCATTACCTCAGTTTCGTACGTCTCTGGCTCATTTTCTCTCGTCGCAATTGTGCAAATGGGTTGTGCTTGGGCTCGCCGAAGATGAGCCGGGCTAACTCGACACAGCATAGTGGACACGACGGGCCGTCGCGATCCGAACCGATTCAGGCATGAAGCACGATAAACCCATGTTAGGCCTACTCAGCACGGCACGATGCCCACCTCTAGATGGAGGTGGCATTGGACGCGGTGGAGCTCACCACGGCCTCGTCTTTGTCTTCTCCCGTGGCCACTCGAGGATCGAGAGCACCGGTAGGGAAGGGTGCCAATGGGAGCTGGCGACCGTTGTCATGCCGATGGGTGTTGAGCAACAATCGACTCCATCGATTCGATTCTAGGGGCTGAGATATTCCTATTTTTAGAGTTTTTATCGTCCTTACGAGATATCATGATGTATTATTAAATTGTAATTAAACTTTTAGTACTAATTTAATGGATAGTTTGGTACAAGAACGATAAAAAGGTCTCTCCTACTTTGATCTACTTTTATAGGTAGAAGATGGACGAAGCGAGACATTGGCGGGAGGAATTTGGTTTCATCACTTCGCCCGGCCTGTTGTAATGTTGTCAGTACTAATTTTGACGCATTTTTTACTACACTAGAGAAAGGCTACATTACCCAACCACCTGTGCACATTTTATAAAGCGAAAACTTCCCTCCCCATTTTCTTAAAAGTGCAGTCTTGTGTGTTTGGTCAAAATATTTGTAGTTCCATGAAATTTACTGTAAAACGCATGCACCTGACCTATTCATTCAGCAGTTCATACATAGAGCCAGTCCATAAAAATACCAAAGAGCTGGGAAGAAGATTCAGAACTTGTTGGTGCGCTGCTACACTACTAATTGCACTCAAGCTTATCAAAAAGTTACATATGCTTCAGAGTACAAACATAAATGGAACTGACTACTCGCTCCAGTACCCATATTTATTACATTTTAGGATTATGTGTCATACTCTAGTGCATGGTTGTAAATGACATTCAAAATAGCTAAAAGGGAACTGTATCGAAGGAAAAATGGTAAAAAAAAAACCCTCAAAATTATAGAATGACATGTATTTAGAAATAAAATTTGAAAGATAGAATGACATGTATTCGGAAACGGAGGGAGCAAAACGTAAATAGAACAAGGAAAGTTATGCTTCAGATTACACGAATCTCAACAGAGATGTCAAATCTTAAATCCTCTAATTGTGGCTCGGCTTCCACTTTATAAGGCCAGGACCCCTGCCATATCCTCAATAACTAGCCCTGCCAAATTTCAGGCCCATCCATACTTCAAGCCCATCTTTCGGCGCACTGCAACAAATTAAGGCACCAATGATACTTACTGATGTAGTTCTTTCTCGCGAGGAATTTATTTATGTTTACTCCTAATCTTCAATAACAAAAACCCCAGTGACAGAAAAAGAGAACATACAAGGGATGGTTATCCTATAAATTAACATCAAGCTGTAAAAAAAAGTTTCTGAGTTTTCCCTGTCCAACGTTTTACTACTCTCCCTACCCTTGCTTATAGGATGAGCAGAGTGTGGAAATTGTATATGCAAAAGTATGCATCTTAAAATACAAATGCATGTATGATAGTAACTCCTTCAATAGTAAATCTTTCTTTAAGAAACAAAGAAACTACAATAAGGTATCATCTGTTCTGTTGGCAACACACTTTCCAACTTATGTTAAGCTTGCTCATCTCCACCCGTAGGAACACAAACAGATAGCCTCCAACAAGCAAACAAAAGAAAAATATCTTCTGTAAATGCAACTTGAAGCCCGGCATTTTGAGCCATGAAACACGAATGCTGCATTTGTTGAACAGGCAAGGAAAACTAGAGGAAGTACTCTCCGAGACAAACAAAAGGATGAGAAGAGTTGAAGAGAAGCTGAATCTTGCGACGCCATCAACAAGCAAAAGGAGAGAACAAGATAAAAAAAAAAGAGAGTGACTAGGGAACGGTATACCGTTGCAACGGTATAGCCATAAAACTTATGAAACTTATCAGTTTCAGTGCTGGTTTCATGAGTTTCAGTGTTTAGTTTCATCAGTTTCATGTTTTATCAGTTTTTAGTGCTAAGTTTCATGAGTTTCAGTGCAAAAAATCATAAGTTTCATGAGTTTCAGAGGTATACCGTTGCAACGGTATACCGTTTTTTAGTTTTTCTGAAAAAAAAAACTTGGGTAAAGAAGAGATACGTGCCTTTTGTGCATAGTGCTACATTATTGGGCCTTTTGAGCAGTCGATCTACCTTACGCAACAAAAAAGACAAGGCCCTTTGGCCCTTGGGTGACAAGCAGGTTTTCGGTGAACTTTGCATCGGTAATTCGCACTCGCATCGCCTGTAGATAAGGATGTATTCTTGTGCAACCGTCCATGAAAAATGTACTGATAATTTGCAGATGTATCTTTCTTACAAAAAGAAGGAAATAGAGTAAAGAACAAAGAATATCCTCATCTTGAAGCAAAAGGAAAATTGACTATTTGGCATATCAGGCAGCTCATGCAACTTCGACAGGAATGCCCTTTCCTCTCAGTTAAGGGTCGGATGTATTATGTCGTTGTACTGTTTTCGTTTTCGGTGCCTTCTGATATAATCCACCCACTCGTCTAGTAACTTCAGGATATCTAAAGAAGAAAAGCAGTTCATGCAATTCCTATCATGTTGTCTTTCAAGGTCATGTGTGGTTCTTTGCTTCTCCTCCTCCTTCGCCGAAGAATTAAATTTTAGTTTCGGAAAACATTTATCTGCTCGTGTATGCTAGCTGGAGAAGTGGTATGTTGAAAATTGATATATATATCCTTAAGTTGAAAATTGATATTTACTTAAGTTGAAGTTTGTGTACGCATATCGAAAATTTTGTTTCTTCGGTGTATATATTCTGCTCTAGGTGCCTAATGTATTTTCGAAACATATGATTGTACCCATTTGAAATTAACAACAAAAACTATTTGAAATCTGTTTTAAAAAGCTATCATAAGTTCTCCAAACAAAATACAATATACACACACAGTAGGATCCTTTCCTATATATTGTTCTCCTATATATAAAAAAAAGTTCTTCAAACAACTGAAAGCATATAATTAACGACTTTCAACTGAACTATACATACCAATTTTCACCTATCTGCTGCCTCTCCGACGGACAGACGTCGTTAGCAAATTAGCATTTCCCCCAAAGTTTTGCTTACAAGTTCCGAAAACGCTTACATGTAAAATTAATCCTCACAAATTAAGCAGAAACAACTATCTATGTACGCACAATTCTCACCAAACAGTTTTATTTCTTTGTTAAAACAGTGATATATATGCACATGTCATTCTCGTTCAAGCAAGATTCATGACGCACAGAATGTATTAGGGGGCAGGGCACTCACACACGACAGCAACAAACACTGTTCGAACAGACAGAGTGTTGCTATTGCAGCAGAACGATCCTCGAATAAAGCGAGAGATCCCAACGGCGACAGAGGGCACCGCAATTGGCATTCATTTCTATCTGAAGTGATGTGATGTGTGCATGGACACACGGGCAGACAGAATTGGCATCGACTACGAGAGCATGCACTCAACTACGCGCGTCAGCATCACACGCACCAATAATCCAAGATGAAACTACTTTACCATGTGCTAACTTAGCTGGGATCCATCAAGGGTTAGCTAGCATGAAGAACTGCTTACTGATCATGAGTCATGATACATATATATGTGTTTGTGTTTGTCCCCCCTAGGGCTCAGCACACATGAGGAGTAGAATGCTCTTCTGCATCATCAATGGTCCCTATATATATGTGTGGTATGAAACAATCAACCTTTTCGTTGGGTTGATGATGACATTGTGATCTAGTTCAAAAGGAATGCACAGAGGCAAATATAGTAGTGCTAATCAGAGTCAAAGATGGTCACTACATGCACAAAAATGAAATGGCCTTCTCAAGTAGTTTATGTGAATGGCAACATTAACGTTACCATTGGAGATGATCATATATGATAGTGATAAGTCACTTGAAGTCCACATACTACAAATTGGAATAGTTCATTGAGGCATATTGAATATTGATGTCTTCCTGCACTCTCATCATGTAGCCTGATATAATAGAAAGGACAAAGATTTGTCCATTAATTAATTATTTTTCTTGCATGGCTCCATAGGCTGAATTACATACTACTGGTCCAAAGTCCCAATCAGCAACCTCAAGAAAAATACACTTGATCATCAGATGCCAAAAAGAGGGAGAAAATTAAAGCCCCTCGATCTCTTCAAATCTCAGTTAATTAGTGCTAATCAGTCGACAGTCTTGAACGGTGCAGCTGCCTTGAGGTTGTGTACAATGTCCTGCACCGAGCCAATGCTGGCGGCAATGGAGATGAGGAGGCAGCAGAAGCTCATGGCCTGCAGCAACCACCACCGCGCCTCGCCTCGCCGGATCTTGAGCCTGGCGACATGCATGCTGACGGGGAAGTAGACGGAGAGCGGCCAGAAGCCGAGCGCGCCGATGAGGCCCAGCACGGCGTTGAAGAATGGCAGCAGCATGGCCACCAGCGTGGTGAACATGATGAGGATGGTTCGTAGCACCAGCTTGAGCGGCGCCACCGCCACAGACGACGACGACCGGCCCGGCAGGCGCAGGTAGTAGGTCGCGTTGATGAACTTGGCGTCCGGCCACTGGCACGCCACGTAACTCTCCAGCCTCGCGAAGATCGGCTGTGCGAACACCTGCGACGAACGATCAAAGAAAGCTTGTGAGTTGTGTGATGAGCTTTGTTAATGGAGGAGGTGCGTGATCCACTAATGGAGGCGTTTTTGATCGATTGCGAATTGGCGATGGTGAGTGGTGACCTGGTAGGCGCCGATGAGGTGGACGATGACGCAGATGTTGGCGATGTCGACGAGCCAGAAGGGCTCGTAGAAGGCGAAGCCGGTGAGGATGTTGCCGGGGGCGTCGTTGCCGAAGGCGGCGTAGCCGGTGCAACCCAGCAGGAGGTAGAAGACAGTGGTCATGCTTAGGCCGTACAGCGAGGCCTTCTTCATGGTCTTGTTCTCGGCCGGCGGCGACCTGAGCGTGTCCTGGATCTCGATGAGGACGTCGGCGAAGGTGTAGGAGAAGGCGATGTTGCCGAGCGCGAGGAGGACGTTGAAGGTCTTGTCTCGCGGGGAGTCGATGCTGGCGCCGGCGAGCGTGCCGCGGACGTCGCCGTGGGAGGCCCACTTGGCGGCGCAGAGGCCGAGGCTGATGAAGGAGTACCCGAAGGAGGTGGCGACGGCGACGACGGAGAGCCAGGCGATGTTGTGCAGGCTCGGCAGCTGCGACAGCAGCAGCTGGAAGAGCCCGAACACCACCATGTACGTGCTCCCCGACGCGCCGCAGTCGCCGGCGCCGAACCCCTCCCGGTGGAAGCAGTTCACCCGCTTCACCGCGCTGTAAATAAAATTTAATCGATATCACTTCAAGATTAATTAATTAGTTACAAAAACAATCTTTTCAACCAGCTGATTAACAGTATACCAACCACACAAGCTAGTGCATGCAGCTAGCGTGCACATGCGTCACACACTCACACCAGGTACATGCAACCATGCAAGCGCAATCGTGAAGAACACGTACACCTACTGACCTACACGCTGGTCTCATGCATGCGTGCTGCGTTTGCAACGTCTACCGTTATAACGGATTAATTCTCGCCTAGTTTCCAGGGGGAGCTATGCATCGTGCTCAAAGCTATAATCACCTGATTCTGACTAATTAAAGCCGCATATTCTGCTATCTTTTCTCCGTCTTTTATCGTACATGTAACCTGTCGCGTGCGTCCGGCAAAGTTTAGGGGGAAGTGAGCACGAGCGCACCGTGAGAATTAAGGAAAAGAGATCTCACTACTGATTCATGCAACTAGCTCGAAGAATATATCATTCGTGAATCTGAAGAATGGAGTACAAACAGTTTGTGCGTTGATGCGCATATAATTAGATCAGAGAAACTTTACCGTGCATTAGAGTGGTAGTATATTGTTGGTAGTAGAAATTAGATCTAACAATTAATTTATTAAGATTGTTTTAATTATTCTACTACCACAAAAAATACACATAAATATTAGTTAATATGTTCTATTAAATAAAAAATAAATAATCTATATTAAATTTAGTATACCGTACGTAAAAGAGCTTTTAAATTAACTGACTTACATCATACTGGTGCTTGCCGTGATGGTATACCCGACCAGCGTCCCCCACAGGTTGACGTACTGCGCGCACCCACACAGCACCACGTTTTTCCGGCCTTAATTAATTAGTCCACCATGTCATAAAGAAATTAAACAAAACCAGGTATAAGCTTATCCACTGATTCCTTGAGAATTTTAAATTAAGTAGTGCTTCTATACATTACCTCTCAATACAAGTTGGATAAAGTTTAAAACAGGTGAATCAGGTAAGTAATATCCATCCATATTTTTTTTTCATTCTTTTAATATGTATATAACTTTTAAATAGTGATACATATGAACAACCGGAGTATACGCAGCTTTAATTTTGTATACGAAATTACCTAGGTAGCAGCTGACGGCATCGATGTACTCGCGGTTGGCGGTGCCGGTGACGGGGTCGGGGTAGCGGTAGCAATTCGCGAGGAGGGTGGAGGTGTAGTAGGTAACGCACGAGAAGCCGAGGAGGACGAGGGGGCCCACGACCCACCCGAGCTGCGCCACCGTCCACGCCAGCGCCAGCACGCCGGAGCCGACCACCGCCGCCACGATGTGCGACGTCGCCGTCCACACCGTCCCTGAATGCATGCAGCACGTACGTCGAAACACACATGCAGGCGATTATTATTCATGGTTAAATTCAGGGGTACGTCGATCCTTAATCGGATCGTGCATGTTTTCTGATATGCTGCTGCTGCTAGGTAGTGTTAGGGTTCAGAGTTTAGCTAACAGTGATGTGGTGATTAGTTATTTGGTAGTAAAGTATATGCATGGTCCAGTGTCTTGCCTGGACCCTGTTCAGGAATCTCAGATCATGCAGACATATATGTCACTGCTAAAAGAAAGGCTATCTGTTCTGTACCTACTATATATGCTATGCAAAGTTGCAAAGTAGCATGCATGAGAGAGCCCACAGGCATGTTTCACAATCACATGAAACCTTCTCTTAAAGCTTTTATTGAGATGAGCAAGAAGTGAGTAATTAAGTGACACTGCAAAGAGTGTATATACTGGTAGAGTGGTAGGCAGCTGGTAGCAAGCTATTAGCATCATATATAGAAAAAGGACACAATTGATGATTGGAACACAGGAGCAAGATGCAATCTTGGTTCACACATACCTTGCCTCTCATGTTCATCACCTGCTTCGGCATCATACACTACTGCTCTCCTGTCCATTCTCTCTCTCTCTTCTCTCTTCTCTTATGTTCTCTTCTCTCTCCTCCTAGCTTCTCACTCTTTCTATATGAGTGAGTGTGTGTGAGTGCGTGCCGAGGCACAAGCCACGCACCAAATATATATAGCCCGCGAAGGGCAATAACCGCTCATACTCCGTCTGTTTTTTTCTTCATAAAAACTGTAGTAAAAATAGAAAGAAAGAAAGAAAAAAAGCAGCGAATAATTAGCAAAGGTAACAAAGATTTGGGTGCCATCCCAATCGACTTCAATCAACGTAGATAGCCTTTAATTATTGAGGTACCCTCACATACGAGTGATCACAGTGAGTCGTCAATCGTCATCTGCTAGAGTGCATCCAGCTATATATATATATAGCTAGCTAGCTAGGTTGCTTGATTGATCATATATATCGATCGTACGTCTTGGTGAGATGTAAGCTTCTTGCTTCTTGCTTCTTGCAATGGATGTTTAATTCTGTCGCAATATTTGCGGTAGACAGAATTAGGTTGTGATTGATGAACATTAATTATTGACTAATCCCTAAAGCTGCGCTGGTGGTGAGATATGATTCATGTGTGGGAAATTATGGCTTCTACGCTCTCCAAAAGAAAAGCGCATGAGTTTCGAAACAGGTACCGTTTGTAACCGCAAATAAGGCTTTAATGAAACTTATGTGCGTGAGTTTGTTGCGTGCTTAATTGCCTCACTGTGTCTTGTGAAACTTACGATCGATCGATAGGTGTCTGGCAACAATAATGAAGTTGTTATATAGTTTAAGGATAAATAGTAGTCATTTCGGATAAGTAGTACTCATTTTAGATTTTAGACATAGATACGGTCGAACTTTTAAAACTTTAAATATCAATGTCTTTTTAAATATTTAAATTGGATACATGAAAAATCATATGTGTACATTTGTCTCGAAAAGTACTTTTATAATATTATAATTTTATTATGTTTTATAAATATGTTATAATATAAATTAGTGGTCAAAGCTGTGTTTTAGAGACATTGTTGATGCCCAAAATGATAGCTATTTGTGACCACAGAGACTAATTAATTTGGAGCCAAAGTAAATTTTTTTTTTGAAAATATTCGATGTAATTAAGAAAAAGATATGGCATACATAGATCAATTTAAGTTAAAACAGAATACACCTTACTTGCCTTTCTCTGCTTCTGCCACAGCGACACCACAATAATTGAAGAGGAAGAATGTGAAAAGATTACTGGTAATTAAATTGCATTTGAAACGAGCAATATTGTATTTCGTATACCATGTAAAAATTTCTGTTCTCAATTTTTTTTTCCTGAGGATAAAGTTAAAGGAAGGCATCCCACAATTATTCTGAAGTCACCTTCAGTTTTTTTTGCTGTCGCTTGAGTAGATATCTAAGGAAACACGTTGTGCCTGGCTAACAAAATTCTAAGGGCAAAGAATCAAACTTAGGGCATATATGCATTTTTAACAAAAGCTAATTCTTTCGAGTGACTTCTTTCACTGCGATTTCACCAATTTAGAGACTGTTTTAATTAGTATACATGCATTTTCGTGTACTCCACAACAAGCATATGGCTTGCTTTCTTTATATATGGTAAGGTGTTTCACGTACACAGAGATATACATATTACAACATCAAGACATGTGGATCCTTTTTGTGATTTGACCCGTAACCTCTTGGCTGCTGAGTTGTTAATTAGTTACACCCTTCGAGCGAAAAATTTACATAGTATTTACTTGGAGTGAAAGTACATTATTGGGTCAATTTTTATGTTGAGGTTACTACTAAGTATATTAATTTATTCATTAAATGTTTTACTTTTGTAAAAGAGTTTTTACAAACATTCCAATATTTCATCTAGCTTAACACATGCTCAAGGTTTGCTTATTTTTAAGATATGCCCCCACAGATAACAATTTGAAAGCGAAGCGGCCCGGCCTGAGGCATGGCGGGCGAATTTTTAAGCCTCGGGCGAAATAAGAGACTATTCTTATCGTAAAATTACGGACATTTAGGTATAACAAAGTACAGTGCAAATTACATCAAATTGAATCCGATTGATTAATCAGTATATTCAAATATATATCTAGCAACTAATACATATTTGATGATTCACATATCACAGTTGCATCAAATAGAGAGTTCCTAAAATGTGCATCAATTAAACTACTGAAGAAGGCAAGAAGCTACCTTGCGCCTGTCCTCTGTTCTCTGTTCCACTGTAGCAAAGCAAGCAACCGTTCGGTCCTCTGTTCTCTGTTCCACTGAAGCAAAGCAAGCAACAAGCGGGCGTCGGCGGCGAAGGCGTTAGGCGTCAGGCGAGCGGCGGCGGAGGCTAACTGGCGGCTAGCGGCGCGCTTGCCGAGGCGGCGGTCGGCAGCTGATCGCCGAGCGCCGTGCGAGGGGCACTGGCGAAGTCACGGCCGGCGGCGGCAGCGGCGCAGGCGCCAAGTGGGGAAGCGCCGGCGGCGTCGGCCTGGCGAGGTGGCGGAGGCGGCGTGAAGCGGCGCCGCAGCGGCTTGGTTCGGGAGTTGGCTTCTAGGGTTCCCTCTGCAGCTCAGCGCCCCAGCTGGTTTTCGTTGGAGGCTTGGAGCCTTCGAGGTCATGGGCCGAAGGCCTCGGGCCCGATTAGAAAAACCCTAATTTTTTAATTACTATTTAGACTGGGCCTCGGGCCCAGGCCCCGGTGGCCCGAGGCCCAGCTCCGCCCCTGAGCACAGATCATATTAATGTTGCATCATATAAGAATGGAATCCATGCATCATGGGGTAGCAACCAACAACTGATCATATCTTCTTTAGCATAAACAGGGGGAGATTCCTGCGCCGCTAACTCTTTGGAGACATGCATGCCATGGAGTATGGAATCTAATTTGATTTTATTTACAAAAGGGAAGTAGGAGAATTTTCTGGGGCTTGTCTTGCCGAAAGGACATGATTATTTATATGACTTGGAGGAGGATTCGTACACGACTGATCCTATAAGGGAAAAGAAACTAATGACACGACCTATATGCTGTCCACTGAGCAAGCCACTGTCTGGGACAAGAGAGCGCTAATAGAACAATTAGGAATCATTACATCATGCAAGTTCTAGAGAGATCCTTAATTCATGGTCTGTGGTCACAACTATGTATTCTCTGATGATCATATGCACACTTCATCCGTAAGTGGCAAAATGGCCACAAGTCTAGCTGGAGCTGAATGCTCATTTATTTTTTTGCCAAGAAAAGGATTGAAGTAGAGAGTTAGAAAATGTTAAGAAAGAGATAAGGGGTAGATAATCACTATCTACTCTTTATTCATGTTTTAATATTTGTGCAATTTTCAGAAAGAAAAGCGTAGAAGCACCTCTTGAAAAAAGAATCTATCTAAATTTTAGAAAAGACAATTGACATGGCATTTAAGCAAACACCCCTTATGGAATCAATTCTGAGGATGAGTGCATAACAGACATGGAAACCATGCATTGAAGAGGTTAATCAGCGTAGGCTTCCTTGGTCACTTAGGGCTTTATCATTATCTTATAAGCTAGTAGTTTGTTGTTCTTAGACCATATATATAAGCCAACAAATCTATTAGCTAGCTAGATAAGCTAGCTCTGAAAATCTATGGGGTGAATCTAGTTGTAAATCAATGGAAACTTGCACTAAGCCTTTTGAATCTTAAATTTATAAGTTCGTATTGAAAAAAAAGGAAGCTATTTAGATTTAGGGTAACTCTTTTTCAAATTAACCCACCGAATTATTCCTATGAAATATGTAGATTGATCAGCTAAACCTAAAACTCGATGGATGATATACAGGGAATAGAATAATTGTAAATCCTGGCAGATTGCTAGCACTTGGTAGCTGTCAAGCTCACAGCGGTCTAACTCAGCCAGAATCACTCTGGCATGACCGGAATATATATATCAACTCTATTACACAGCAAAGATTCGCCGGCCTCCCAGGCATCCACGCCACCCCCATACCATTTTGCAAATCAGTCCTCCACTTTTTCTAAATTACGGATTGGTCCCTGTAAATTACAAAGAGATCCTTTGCGATTTTTTGTGAGTATAAAAAAACTTTTTCAAATTACGTTCAGGTCCCTGGTTTGTTACTTTGCAGCAAAGCCCCCCTAAATACGAATCTCGAACGAGCCATTCCCCTAAATACGAATCTCGAACGAGCCATTTTCTAATTTTTTATAATAGCGATTAGGTCCAAATATATAACAAACAGGTCCCCGGCCCTTACGTTCAGGTCCTTTCTCTGTTTTTCCTGAAAAAATATTTTCGCCAATAGAAATATGTGTATGCCAACAGAAAAATATATCTCTAGTTTTTTTTCCCAACTCGATCTCTAATATTTTTCGAAACGTGTATTATTACTCGGTGAACGCATTAAGAAAACATTTTATTACTCGGTGAACTCGGTCCTTTCTCTGATATAATACACGTTTTTCGTTCGTCCTTTCTTCGTTTTTGTCGGAAAAAAATGTTTTCGTGGTCCGTTTTTTCTTCGGATCCCGGGAAACATGTTTTTGTGGTCCGTTTTTTCTCCGGAGCCCGGAAAAAATGTTTTCGTGGCCCATTTTTCCTAAAAAAAAGGCTCAAATTCGTTTTCCGTTCACGCACGCGACGTGCACCGCGTTTATGTTTTCGTAGTCAATTTTTTCTCAAAAAAAACACACGAATCCGTTTTTCATTTGTCCCTTCTCCATTTTTTCCGGAAAAATGTTTTCGTAGTTCGTTTTTTTTCGAAGCCTAGAAAAATATTTTCGTGGTCCATTTCCCCAAAAAAAGTTGCAAATTCATTTTTCGTTCGCGTAGCGGCGTCCGCCTTCCCAAAAAACTAAAAAAAAAATACGACTAAGTCCTTTCTCCAGGGTTTTTCTTACAAAAAAGAATTCAGAACCAAATTTTGCAAGATGCGGCATTGCCGCACGGTTCTGCTTAGTTGAGCCTATCCCAAGAAAAATGGGATTAAAATCAAGCAAGATATGGGTTTATCTGATCTTCACGACATAGGATTTGGATATTCAATGAGTTGATCCCCCGCTGCCAGATGCAATAGGTTTGTAACTCTTCGATTCATTAAAATCATACGTGCTAATTAACTTCACAGATACCGAGTGAAGTATATCGTGCGATCTCCTAATTCTATATCTCCGTGGAAAATATAATGATCTTTGAAAGAAATCGCTCATTTCTCCCTCTCTATAGATATGCAATGAATAAGCGAAGAACACCTGATGTAAAATAGCGATATTATTAATCTAATATTTTTTATAATAGAATAGATATAAATATGTAAAGAACAAAAAGAAAATGCCGTACCAGACCGAACCGAAATTCACCATTCGGCACTACTGATACTAATTTGTAACTATTCTAGATACTGTTTGACTATTCTGTGCTGTTACTGTTACACGAACACTGTAGCAGCTACACTTGGCGCATGCTGTGACGACTTTGGGTTGCACTGTAGCGCGTGTTGTACTGTAGCGCCGTGGTCCTATATTGTACCACGAACGTCTTCAGTTCCGTAAGCATATTTACTTCAAGTTTGTACAAATTAAATATAGCATATATTTAATTAAATAACATATTCGTAGCTTTGTATCTGTATGTATGATAGAGAAAGATTCAAATATGTTAGAGTTCATATGACAATATTTAATATAATTCGATAATTCTTTCAAATCAAATAAAATGTTTAACTGAAAAGTGTTTAGCATTTATATGTCGAATTTTTTTTAAATAATACATTTTTCAAACGGAATTGCGTTTTTAATACTCAAAAAATAAAAATTACAAAAATAATACGTGGTCGCCAAACCGTAAGGCGAATACCCTATTTTCGCCGAACCGTGTAGCGAATACCTTATTTTCGCCACATGGTTCGGCGAAAATTAGCCGTAATTAAAGCCAGTTAACCATGGGCTAAGGTATTATCGCTGTACCGTATGGCGAAAATATAAAAATCGCCGAACGGTACGGCGAAAACAAGGAAATCGCCGAACGGTATGGCAAAAATGTATTGTCGCCAAGCCATATGGCGAAAATATACAAATTATACAGCAACTATATAAAATATGGCTCCAAAAATCATAAAATAATTAAAACATATTCATATGGTGTTGGATGTTCCATTTGTGCAAAAATATGTAGGAACCATATTATGGAAAATTATTTTATTTACGTCTTTCTTTGCTACAAAAATAAACTGCCACAATAACCCTAAGTACTATTGTCAACGCTAACTTTGAAGCCTTTTCGGCAGCCTGTAAAATGTCACGTTTCAATGTAATTTTTTGCAAGAATACTGCAGATTTGCTCTTTTATATATGCAGTACCATATTATGCAAAATTATTTTATTTACGTCTTTCTCTGCTACAAAAATATACTGCCACAATAACCCTAAGTACTATTGTCAACGCTAACTTTGAAGCTTTTTCGGCAGCCTGTAAAATATCACGTTTCAATGTAATTTTTTGCAAGAATACTGCAGATTTCCTCTTTTATATATGGAGTACCCTATTACGGAAAATTATTTTATTTACGTCTTTCTTTGCTACAAAAATAAACTACCACAATAACCCTAAGTACTATTGTCAACGCTAACTTTGAAGCCTTTTCGGTAGCCTGTAAAATGTCACGTTTCAATGTAATTTTTTGCAAGAATACTGCAGATTTGCTCTTTTATATATGGAGTACCATATTATGCAAAATTATTTCATTTACACCTTTCTTTGCTACAAAAATATACTACCACAATAACCCTAAGTACTATTGTCAACGCTAACTTTGAAGCCTTTTCAGCAGCTTGTAAAATATCACGTTTCAATGTAATTTTTTGCAAGAATACTGCAGATTTGCTCTTTTATATATGGAGTACCATATTATGGAAAATTATTTTATTTACGCCTTTCTTTCCTACAAAAATATACTGCCACAATAACCCTAAGTACTATTGTCAACGCTAACAAAATAACAAAATAATGTTGTCACGGACGGACATCCGAAGTGTTTAAATCATTACAAGCATTGTGAAAAGTATGTAGATGCAGCCAGCAACCTTAGTACGCAAACTCAACCTTAGTAGGGCAGATACAACGGATATTACAACAGTGACGACATTGCTAGGAGAAGTGCCAATAACACTGATTGTAATGGTGGAACAAGTGATCGTTCCGCCTATGTTCGTAAAGTGGGAATGATGCCATACATTTTCTACATATTACATCACCCGTCAATCTTGTGCGATTTGTTCTCGGACACCGCTCAATCTCTCTTATGAAAGAGCTCCATGGGCGTACACAGTGCTCCCAGCTGCTGACCAATGGGTAGCCTATGCCATACGTCTCTGGGGTGTAAGAAGTAACTTGTTTGTGTGCATTCTGTGGAGTCCTGCCCTCCCATATGGGCATGCCATCCCGATTTCCGGCGCCCCCTATGTTAATACCACCCGGGTTCCCGGATGGTCTTTGTAATGCGTCAAGGATTTGTTGCGTCTTTGCGGACCTCGGCATTGCTTCCCCTTATCCGTACCATTCGAGAGGCGAACCCTCTTGCCCTTGAGAGACTTACCGAGACGCCTCCTCTGTTTCGGCTCGCACTCCACTATATGGTCGGGAGGTGTGTGTTGGGCTTACGGTTGTACTGGCACAAAGCGTGCCTGCGATCAATGCGGTATGCATTGTGGTGGTTGAAGAATACCGTATGCGTACTCAGGGTCCGGCTTTTCTGGGAGGTAGTAGCAACACGGCGAGGGTTGCTCTCCCCAGTTATCAAATACGGGAAGTTTGAGATGTGGGTGGTACGTCTCCGGGTCCACCCAGTTGAAGTACCAGCACCATGCATCCTCGGACAAAGGGCACCGGTAGAATCTTCTGTCCGCTAGATCCTCGTCGCCTGTATCAACCACTGCTTGGAGTCCGTGGTCGCACAGTTCAGGGATTTGGGGTGGCCCCTGAGGAGGATGTTTCTGCCTTGACTTGAGCCATTTTGCAAGCTTCTTTTTGAAGTCCTGTATGCGATGAACTGGTTTAGAATGGGTACTTTGTGGCTGAAACATGAGCCACATGAAACTCACCGATTGGTTGGTCCCTTGCCCACCGGCCCTTAACTCCGGTCGATCTAGGTAGGGGACATATCCCGGCGGCCTCTCCCACCGTGTGAAGTTCTCAGGCGAAGTGGGGTAGGCGTCGTGGCAGTTGTAGAGAAATTCGTAGTCACGTCGTTCTGACCCGTCGATCTATTGGAAGAAGCAACAATGGTCCCCGTCCTAAAAAAACAAAGATCGATGCATGAAATGGTAGTGTTACCCTAATTTGTATGGACAGCATTTGTTTTACCTCGAAGCCGCGGGCACAACAGTAGTGAGCGCGGGCGGCCGTATCTCCGATCTGTTTGTGTACTATTTTATTGCCAATTGCAAGATCAAATCGGATGGCACACCCACACCTAAAGAATTAAATCCGGTGTTTGCGTGTGTGATTACGATCAACCCGTCGTCAAGTTTTTGGCGCAACACACTTTTAGCACGCCCGATGGGACCAAATTGGATAGAGATGCCTTCAGCTAGAAAATCAATCTCCCTGTTTGATGTCAATACGGAAGCCATAATCATCCCAACATTGGACGATTTAACGTCGGAGCAGCGCAAAGAGATTGAGGATCAGAATGCTACGTTCAAATAGATGATGCTCAACTACTACCAGAAGACTAGATGAGGCGTCACACAAAAGACTGCATTGCTGACGATGGCTAACTTGGGCAAGAGATAAGCTTCGGATGCTGCTGAGTATGCGTAGGTAAGTCAATATATGTCTGCTTAGGCAGAATTATTGGATATGATTAATCAATCTATACATTGTGCTCTCATCAACCAATCGTCAGCTCTAGTCACTACCCTTAGGCTAATGATAGCAAATAGCGTTAAGGAAGTTGCACATGAACTAGTGTCGGTTGGTACTTTGCTTGACCCATTGCAAGCTTTACCGACATACCCAGTGTACACTATAGGGCAGAATACTCAAAACGTAAAGCCAGCTGTTGATCCAAAGCAGTCAGTTAATCCCCCCACCATGGCACCGGCGCAACTGACTATGATCCTGCCACGGTACCACCAAACGAGTGGGGTTAGGCACTACCAAGCCTACACAGATTGCTCCAAATTGGGCAATCAATCCAACTTGACCCTGCCCGCTCCGGTATATGTATACCCATGGTCGGCTACCTAGCTAATTGAGACTGATGTACAACCTCAATACGTTGAGCCGATTCAGCTGCGATAACCAGCCCCCTATAGGGTTGTCACATACTACGAACCATTCGTCCCATTACTGGAGTCGATAATGAGGCAGCAACATATCGGCTATGAGCAACCACATGTTCCAATATAACCCCAACAGCAATGCCAACCCGAGTTTGTACTTGGGGGGGGGGCAACCCAACGAATTTAGCCCTAGGCGGCAAGTGCCTCAGGCACAGGTGACATCGGCCAGATAAACTGATTAGGCCAAAGCCATTAGTGCTATTCTAAGAGATCAGTTTGGAATACAACCAAAAGGGCGGACCATCGGCTATGGAAAGTTGTATCCAGACTATATTGATCGAATCCTGTATCCCAACAGGTATAGGATTCCAGATTTTGCTAAGTTTTCTGGGGACGATTCCACTACGACCCTGGAGCACATCGGACGCTTTATAGTGCAATGTGGAGAGGCCGCACAGTCCGATGGGCTTAAGATAAAACTATTCCTTTATCATTGTCGGGGGCTGCTTTTACGTGGTTCATAACACTGCCCCCGAATTCGGTCAATACTTAGACCGATTTGGAGAGCCAATTTCATGAATAATTTTTCCGTGGGAGCTTAGAATTGAGAATATTATATCTGAGCTCTGTCCGGCAGAAGTTCAAAGAATCGGTAACAGTTTACATCAAAAGGTTCAGGGAAGTTAGAAATCGATATTTTAGTGTTACACTGCCCGACAATCAATTAGCCAATTTAGCTTTTCAAGAATTGTGTAGGATCGAAGTATACGAATATAGCAATCAGAGGGGGGGTGAATGATTGTGCGGAAGCTAAAACCAAATTCTTGACCTATTAAAAGTTCACCCCAAAACAGAACCAAATAATTGCCTCGTTTTCGACAAAAACAGAATGACAGAGGTTTGGTAAAACGAGAATTCCCGGAGATCCAACCGTCGAAACGATCTGAAATTTGGACACAAGAAACTAGATTCCAATACGAATCAAACCCAAAAAGAATCAGCTCGATCGGACTTACGGATCAAAAGTTATGAGCTTCGCAAGCTTGCTGATCCAGAACTTGACGAGAATCAATCTAATCAAAACTTCAAGATTAAACAAGAACGACAAAAGATTGATCAACTAGACTTTGAGAAACACTAGATCAATACCTAGAGAGGTTTTGATGGATCAAATCAAGATAAAACTTGAAGAACAAAAACCAATCTAGAACTAGAACAAGCATGCAAACAAGAACCAAAGCAGAAAATCTTGTAGCGGCGTGGTTCTTATCAGAGCACGCAAAAATCTTGGAAGGATTGATCTTTATTTCTTGTCTAAAATACTCTCATCAAAAGAGTACAAACCCTAAAACCAAGCTCAAAGCTTGATGCGCTCAGCTCTACTTGGTGCCTTTCAACAGGGAGACCCCCACCTATTTAAAGCACCAACCCACAAAGAGTTGAATACGATTCCTATTCCTAGAAGGAATCCGTATCCAACTCAACTCTACTTGGCCCAACCAGGCCGAGTACAACTCTTGCACGCGTATGGCAACCCTACCATACTCACGTGACTAACACTTTGCACGCGTATGGCCACCTGCCATACTCACGTGACTAACACTTTGCACGCGAATGACCTCCTGCCATTCTCACGTGACTAACCATTCTTCATGTGCACCATTCTCTTAGCGAACGTCCCCGCATGACATCCTTGACCACCAAGACCTCGGTTCCTCCTGAACCTAGTCCCGAACCTCAGTTCCTCCATGAACCTAGTTCGGTCCGTCACATCGACCACATTCGTCTTCGAGCAATACCGCACATAAACAAACCACAAAACAAATCCGAGCACAAGTCCACGACTTGACTCAATGTCAATCCATGCAACTACTCACATGAGTATTGCATAAAGTCCACTTCAAAAGAAGCATCATGAAATCATTACAAATTTCAAATTCACATTCAAAATTCAAATCCAAATCGCTCAAAACCTAATTGGCGAAACGCATTCACTGACGGACAAACAAAGTTGGTCCGTTGTATAGAAAAGTTTACGTTCCAAGAAGCCAACCAAGCGGAAAAACACGTTCACAACAGGACAAACAAAGTTGGTCCGTTGTACATGCAAAAATGGCTTGGTCATGAGCTCAAAACAAGTTCTGGACCCCGGAAGCTTGTCCGGCGCAAACGTGCCACGCTCAGTTTCACAAAAGTAAAACCCTAGAAAAAGTCCATTCACGACGGACAAAAAGAATTAGTCCGTTGTACATGTGAAAATGACTTCGGTCATGGGCTCAAAAACATGTTCACAACAGACCCAAAAACAGTCTAAAGTCGCGGATGGGAAACTTCTTGTTTCTTGAGAACTTTGTCCGGCGCTAATCGTAACTTCTTGTTTCTTGTCAAATTGTCAAAACACATGAACAAACACATTTTGCAAATTCAAATCTAAGTTAATTTTTCAGTTCAAAGCCAATTTTTCAGCACATGATTTCACAAATTGATTCCTCATTTGAAGGGGAATTTGGTGGCCAAGAGTTCACTAACTTGGGCCACCTACTGCATACGGTATCGGCTCAAGAAAGCTGATTCGTTGCAAGCAAAAGCTTCAAAAATAGATTCAAAAATGGTAAAGATAAAGAAAAGCCTAAAGTTAACCTCATCAAATATGAATCCGGTAGTTCATCCGATGAGGACGAGGCTGAAGTAAATATAGCTGAATATTTTTGATTTATTATTGTAAGAAAAGTTCATACGATTGCCTGAGGGTTACACTATGCCGTCGACTGATGAAATTAAGAAGCGTAGGTATTGCAAATGGCATCACTCCTTTTCACATAATACTAATGATTGCAATATCTTTCGTTAGCATATATAGTTGGCAATTGAGGATGGTCGGCTAAAATTCGCTGAGTAATCGACTATGCAGCTCGACGTTAATCCCTTCCCTGTCAATATGATCAGCTGCTCATCTAAGGTAAAAGGGTTAGCACGAGACGAGATCCGTTCGTTGTCAACATCGGCTAGAACTACTTGATAGGCTGATGTAAAGACAGTCGACGTTGGTGAGACCATCAAAATCACAGTTGGTTCAATTCAAATTGAAGTCGACCGTGAAGATAAGCACTCTAGGATGGTTAAACTAAAGGGAGAGCTTGAAGTCGACAAGTGGTACAAGGCTGAGAGATTAGTACCACCAAAAAACCTGATACAAAAGCAAAAGCCAATATTTTCTCAATTGTTGGCTTAGTATGAGAGACAGGGTTGGAAGCTGTAGAACCCTCATCAACCGATAAGTATGTATCGGCCAATTGCAGCAGAAAGGGTACACGAGTGTTGTCCTTTCTGGCAGTTTTGCTAGGAAAGAGGGTTAGCACTGCCCTCACCCTATGTTTGTCCGATGCAACATTATCTTGGGCAGAGTCGAGAGCATAGGCCATCGTTTAGGTCTCGACTATCAGGACTGGATTCAAGCCGGCAAGAAGAATGTCAGAGGAGGCTAGTTCATGAGAGAATCTCTAAGCCGGTCCAAAAATAGGAACAACTCGATCAAGAGCGTGAGGAGGCAGAGGATTTAGCTGGTAAAATACGGAAGCCAATTGAACTGATGCCGCGGTGGTGCCCTCCAGGCTTAAGTAAATAGCAGAGGTGTCGACTTCAACGTCATAGAACACGAGAATTGTGTGAAGCCAACCAGGAAAGGTAGAGGGACAAAAATTTCAATAAATTTTGTCCGATTAAGATGGTGAAAAAGTAGTAGAGAAAAAAAGGAGATCGTCTAGGAAGAATTTGGTTTAGCCGATGATCTATATTCTCCTATTGTGTGCAGTGACACGCCACCACCGGTAGACATCAATATACCGATTGAGTTTAAGGCACAGATGTTCTCAATTGGGGAATCACATGCTCAATTGTGTCTTGGTTCGCAAGAAGCTATTTTTGAGAAACCAGAAGATGATTATTGGCATCTTAAACCATTATAATTGAAGTGTCACATTAACGAAAAGCCGATATCAATGATGTTGGTGGATGGTGGTGCGACCGTTAACTTGATGCCTTATTCAACTTGTAATAAGCTGGGTAAGTCCGATGAGAATCTCATCAAGAACAATATGGTGCTAAATGATTTAGATGGAGATCCTACGAAAGCCAAAGGCGTCATGGTGACTGTGCTCACGGTCGGTAGCAAAACTTTGTCGACAACCTCCTTTGTGGTCGATGCCAAAGGAAGCTACAACGTGTTGCTGGGTAGGGATTGGATACATGCCAACTATTGTATCCCGTGACTATACATTAGAAATTGATACAGTGGAACGGCGATCAAATTGAAGCGGTTGAAGATGACACTTCAGCCCATATAGCCATGGCTGGCCCAGAGGCCAATTGGCAGCATGAAGGGGCCAAGTGCATATCGGGTGAAATGCTTCAAGGTTGTGATTTCATATGTATCACCCAATTATGTGTAAGACCGATAAGCATGAAATCAAGTACGTTCGATCGTACAAGTGAGATTTTACGCCGATGGAGCCCAAATCGGTTGTAAAAATGTTACAAGACAAAATGCAGAACTATCGGCAAATAACAAATAGCTATGAAGCCATTGAAGACTTTGAAGCTATTGAAAATTTTGGACAAGGCTTCACATCTTTCGATCCATTAGAAGAGATAGATATAGGCGATGGTGATCAGAAAAGACCAACTTTTATTAATTCTAAATTGCCTGCTGAGTACAAGGAAAAGTTGGTCGGTTTATTATAGAATTACAAAGACTGTTTTGCTTGGGAGTATCGTGAGATGCCTGCTTTAAGCCAACAACTTGTTGAACATCGGCTACCGATAAGACCGGGTTATCTGCTGCTTAAACAGTCCTCTAGATGATTTAATCTGGCTATGTATGATAAGATAAAAAAAGAAATAGAATGATTATTAGAAGCTAAGTTCATTAGGCCTTGCCAATATGTAGTGTGGGTTTCCAACATCGTTCCCATAATGAAGAAAAATGGTAAACTTAGGGTGTGTGTTGATTTAAGAGATTTTAAAAAAACTACACCTAAAGATGAATGCCTGACTAATACTCATACCATGGGTATTCCCAGCAGCCCGGAACCTCGAGCGGGCTGCCTTTAAGGCCCAGCTCCAGCTGGAGACCTGTGGGCCACAGACGAACTCGGTCCCCGACTAGGCTCCGGCTCGAACACCCCGTCTAACCTTCTCCGACCGCCCGGGTCGGAGAGCCCCCCAGTTGGGCGTTCCGGCACTCGAGTACCTGCCCTGCCAAACACGACGTCCCGGGACGTCCGTGTCAGGGTAGGTGGCTCCTTCCCAAGGTGTCAGGGGAGCCGCCTGCGAAACTAGACTCCGGTCCCATCGCTCTAACACGCAACAGGAGGGAACGTTCCCTCCCAAGGCCTCAAAGGTCATTCGCCATTAAAATCAGCCGCCTGACAAAGCGTACGGGACGGCGCATCACGTTCTCCCAATGGGACGAAGCCTTCCTTCCACCGCAAGCCTCCCGACAGAGCGCACGGAGAAGTGGAGCTCCCGTGTAACCTGCCGCTCTCGTCTATATAAGGGAGAGTAGGGGGTGTGAGGGGTGTGTGTGAACATTTTGAGAGAACATCTGGACAACGAACAAACCCTAACTTCCTCCTCGAAGTGGTGATTGTCATCCCTCATAAGGGTATATACACAGTGAACAAACTGAAGTAGGGATATTCAGCCCGAACCAGTATACACTTTGGGCTCCCTTGAGTCAGGCCATTCGAGGAGAGGGAACGCGCGACCCCCCTAGACCAAAAAATCATATTGCCGGTGCTCGAAACACCGACAGTTGGCGCGCCAGGTAGGGAATCTTTGCGCGTCGACATCATCTCCCGCTTCGCCTTCTCGATGGCTTCCTTCATCCACGCCGGTGCACTCGCGTCGGGGGGCTGGATTCGTTTCGGCACCCTCGACTTCGTCACCACCACCACGGGAGAGCTCATGCTCATCCCTGCCGCCGTCCGCGACCAGGCTCCCTCCGGGGGTCTGAGCACAGTTGCCGCCCTGTTCGGCAATCTCCACCTTGAGGCCCCCTCACAGGCCTCGACGACGGAGCAACGGGTGGCGGCCTTTCCCTCCACGAGTTCTCGACTCATGGCGATGACCGGTTACATGCCATCCACCATCCACGACCTGCTGGAGGACTCCTCCAGCCACAGCTCCAGCTCCGATAAGGAGCATGCCCCCCGCAGGTTGCACTCTCGAGAGTGCAACATGGCGGGCGTAACGGACATCGCAACCACTCCCCCAACTCCCGGCGCCCTCCTCCCGCGCACCGAAGCGCAGGAGGATGAGCACCGGCGCGAGAGCTTCGCGTGCCTCCAAGCTTGCCGTGACGAGCTCCAGCAGCAGCACGAGGAGCTTGAGGCCCGCAGGGCTGAGCTCGACAAGCTCCAAGCCGACCTGGAGCAATGTCAGCTCGAGCCCCCGCTTCTGTCCGGCGCGTGCGCATGCGCGCCAAGTACACCACCGGGATCGGACGGCCTCCCGTTCTTTCCCCACGCGAGCCAAAACGTCGCCGCAGCCGCAATGCTGCTCCGTGGGCTCCCTGAGCCCACGGACCAGGAGGCTAAGGTCACGTACCAGAACCTCCGGGGGCTGATGGAGCGTGCTGCTGTCTAGCACGCACAGGGCTCCGGCTCTCATCACTCGGGTGCAACCTTGAGCCGCCCGGGTCGCCCTTCCTCGCGGGACCAGCAGGACCCGACGAAGACGGTGTCGCGGCACGAGCGACCCCAGACATCACACACCCCGGTGCGCCTTCGCCTGGGGGACAACCGTGATGTCCGCGCCACCCTCGAAGCAAGGAGGAGGGCCGCCGCCGCGGCGGCCCACTCACAGGTTGCCGACAGCGGAAGACGCGACCACCGTGATCCAGGCCCCGACGGCCCAGGACCACGGGCGTTCGCTCGCGCCATCCGCAACGCAGACTTCCCGGCCAGGTTTTGGGCCCCGGTCAATATAGCCAAATACACAGGGGTGACAAACCCTAGTGTCTGGCTGGAAGACTACCGGCTCGCATGCCGGGCGGGAGGAGCGGTTGATGATCTTTTCATCATCCAGTACCTCCCCATCTACCTTGCGGAATCCGCTCGAGCCTGGCTCTAGTATCTGCCCGCCGACACCATCAGGAATTGGGCGGACCTGACGGATCTTTTCGTCGGGAATTTCCAGGGCACTTACAAACGCCCTGTCAACTCTTGGGACCTGAAGAGCTGCAAACAGCAGCCAGGGGAGACGCTCTGGGACTACATCCGGCGCTTCTCCCAGCAATGCAATGAGCTCCACGATATTCGCGACGCCGACGTCGTCGGTTTGTTCATCTACGGTACCACCTGCGAGGCCTTGCTACACAAGTTGGGTTGTGCTAAGCCTAGAACCACCAAGGAGCTCCTTAACATCGCCACAAACCACGCCTCCAGCGAGGAGGCTGTGGGGGCCATCTTCGACAAGAAGAGGGCCAACCAAGCACCCGGCTTCGAAGCCGGAGCCGCCTCCGACCGCTCTGACAAACGAAAGCGGAAGGGGAAGCAAGGCCGCGAGGGCCGGATGGTCGCTGCTGCCGACCGTCCTGCGAAGCAGCAGGTTCGGTAGGGACCCGACCATTTCGAGAAGCTGATGGATGGACCGTGCTCGAACCACGCCTATCCTGTCAAACACAAGTACCGGGACTGCGAGGTCCTGAAGCGCTTCCTTTCTGGAAATCCCACGACGTCGTGGGGCAAAGGGAAGAAGTGGGACCCGGTGCCAGATTCCAGGGCCAAGGGGGAGGAGGCGAACGACGAGTTCCCACAGCTCGATGGCTGCCTCATGATCTTTGGCGGAGCAGCGTGCTATGCCGACAAGCGTCGGCTGAAGCTCGCCTACCGCAAAGTCCACACGGTGGCCCCCGCCGTGCCCACTTACCTGCGGTGGTCGGAATCTCCGATCACGTTCGATCGGACCGACCACCCCGACCACGTCCCGCATCTGGGACGCTACCCGCTCATCGTCGACCCCATCGTGGGGACAAAGCGCCTGACCAAGGTGCTGATGGATGGCGGAAGCGGCCTCAACATCCGTTATGTCGAGACCCTCGACGCTCTGGGCGTCCCTCGCTCGAGTCTTCGACCGAGCAAGGCGCCTTTCCACGGCGTCGTCCCTGGCCAACAGGCCTATCCACTCGGGCAGGTCGACCTACCCGTTACCTTTGGGAGCCCGGGAAATTTCCGCATCGAAAACCTCACCTTTGAGGTTGTGGAATTCCTCAGCTCCTACCACACCATCCTGGGGAGGCCGTGCTACGCCAAGTTCATGGCGGTCCCCAACTACACTTACCTCAAGCTGAAGATGCCGGGGCCAAAAGGGGTCATCACCATGGCCTCGTCTTTTCAGCTCGCCTACAGCTGCGAGCAAAGCAGTTGTGAGCTGGCGTCGGCGGTCATCGCGTCAGCCGAGCTCGCCGGCATCCAGGGAAAGGTCCCCGGATCCTCCCCCGATTCCAGCAAGTCGGGGCCAAGCTCCTTCAAGTCCGCGAAGGACACGAAGGAGGTCGCGGTTGATCCCCAGGATCCCACCAAGACGGTGCGGGTCGGAGCTACGCTCCCCGCCAAATAGGAAAGTGTGCTTGTCGACTTCCTCCGAGCAAACTGGGACGTCTTCGCGTGGAAGCCCTCGGACATGCCCGGAATCCCGAGGGAAGTCGCCGAGCATTCCTTGAACATCCGGCCGGGATCCAGGCTAGTCGCTCAGTGCCTGCGTCGTTTCGACGAAGAAAAGCGCAAGGCCATCGGGGAACAAATCGCCAAGCTCCTAGCTGCCGTATTTGTAAGGGAGGTGGGCCACCCCGAGTGGCTCGCCAATCCCGTCCTTGTAAAAAAGAAATCTGGGCAATGGAGGATGTGCGTTAATTACACAAGCCTGAACAAGGCGTGTCCTAAAGACCCATTCCCATTGCCCCACATCGACCAAGTAGTAGATTCCACCGCCGGGTGTGAGTCCCTCTCCTTTCTAGATGCCTACTCGGGCTATCACCAGATCGCGATGAAGGAGTCCGACCAGCTCGCGACCTCCTTCATCACCCCGTATGGCTCATTTTGTTACGTAACGATGCCGTTTGGTCTGAAAAATGCGGGTGCTACATACCAGCGATGTATGCAGACATATTTTTTCGACCAAATAGGCCGTAACATCGAGGCATATGTCGACGACATCGTTGTCAAGACCAGGAAGGCCGACGACCTCATCACCGACCCAGAGGAAACTTTTGCAAACCTTCGGTGATTCCGCATAAAGCTCAACCCCGAGAAGTGCGTTTTCAGGGTCCTGAAGGGAAATTTGCTCGGCTTCATCGTCTCCGAGCACGGCATCGAAGCCAACCGCGAGAAGATCTATGCCATTATGAAGATGGGGCCGATCAACAACCTGAATGGAGTCCAAAGGCTGATGGGATGCCTCGCAGCTCTGAGTCGTTTCGTGTCTCGCCTCGTCGAGCGCGGGATGCCACTCTACAAGCTGTTGAAGAAATCCGACCGCTTCGTCTGGACGCAAGAAGCGCAGGAAGCCCTCAGTCGACTAAAGGCATTCCTAACTTCACCTCCGGTGCTGGTTGCCCCGACGCCACAGGAACCTTTGCTCCTCTACATCGCCGCCACAACCCAGGTCGTCAGCGCGGCACTTGTCGTAGAGCGAGCCGAGGAAGGCCGCGTGCTCAAGGTGCAAAGGCCAGTATACTTCATCAGCGAAGTACTCTCCGAGACAAAGACCCGGTACCTGCAGATACAGAAGCTGCTATACGCAGTGCTCATCACGAAGAGGAAGCTGGTCCACTACTTCGACCGACACCCAGTCTCAGTGGTGACTTCCTCACCACTCGGCGAGATCGTCCGCAACCGTGACGCCACGGGAAGAATAGCCAAATGGGCGCTCGAGCTCAACGGCCTCGACATATCGTACGTCCCCAGGACGGCGATCAAGTTGCAGGTCCTGGCCGACTTCATCGCCGAGTGGACCGAAGCCCAAGCTCCGCCAACGATGGAAGACCCGGAGTACTGGACGATGTACTTCGACGGGTCCTACACCAAGAACAGAGGAGGGGCGGGATTCGTCATCGTCTTCCCGCTCGTCAACAACCTTCAGTACGCCATCCGACTACTCTTCGACGCGACCAACAATGTCGCCGAGTACGAGGCCCTAGTCAACGGTCTCCGGATCGCTGTCGACCTCGGTGTCTGGCGACTCTACGTCCATGGTGACTCCAAGCCCGTTGTCGACCAAGTAATGAAGGCCACGGAGCCTCGCGACGCTCGCATGGCAGCCTATTGCTTGGAAGTGTGCAAGCTCGAGGAAAGGCTCAAGGGCTTCGAGCTTCACCACAGCTACAGACGCTACAACAGCGAAGCTGACGCGCTTGCCAACCTCGCCTCCAGCAGGGGACCGGTCCCTCCCGGGATCTTCATCTCCGATCTTCACAAGCCATCCATCCGGTTGGAATCAACAGTCGAGAGCGTCGACCCCTGAAGCGACCACCCCGATCGCCGAAAGCGATCGGCTCGGGCCCGCCTGGGTCGGACCGAAGCGTGCTCACCATCGACTCCGACTGGAGGGAACCCTTCATCGCCCGGTTGGCGGACGGATCGCTCCCCGCTGACCCAACCGAGGCCCGGCGCCTCGCTCGAAGGGCGAAATCCTTCGTCCTAGTCGAGAAAGAGCTCTACAAGAGAAGTCCTTCCGGGGTTCTCTAGAGATGCATATTGGCCGACCAGGGCAAGGAGCTGCTGATCGACATCCATGGTGGCATCTGCGGCCATGACGCCGCGCCACGGTCCCTGGTAGGGAAAGCCTTCCGACAGGGCTTTTACTGGCCGACCGCTGTGGCCAACGCCGAACAGATCGTTCGCGCCTGCGAAGGATGTCAGTTCTTCGCTTGGCAGACGCATCTCCCGGCACAAGCTCTACAGACAATCCCTATCACCTGGCCATTCGCGGTCTGGGGACTTGATCTGTTCAGGCCCTTCAGAAAGGCGCCCGGGGGCTTCACTCATCTACTTGTCACGGTGGATAAGTTCACCAAATGGATAGAAGCAAAGCCGCTTGCAACCATCACCTCGGCGCAAGCGGTGAACTTTTTCCGCAACATCGTCTACCGATTCGAAGTCCCTAACTCCATCATCACCGACAACGGAATGCAATTCACGGGGAAGGAGTTCCTCGAGTTTTGCGACGACTTCAACATCCGCGTCGACTGGGCAGCAGTAGTGCATCCCCGAGTCAACGGCCAGGCGGAACGAGCAAACGGCATGATCCTCCAAGGGCTAAAGCCGTGAATCTTCAGTCGACTGAAGACATTCGCGGGACAATGGGCAGCCGAGCTGCCCTCCGTTCTCTGGAGCCTGCGGACCACGCCGACCCGGTCAACCGGGTTCACGCCGTTCTTCCTGGTATTCGGGGCAGAAGCTGTTCTCCCGACCGACCTGGAATACGGCGCCCCAAGACTTCAAGCCTACAACGAGACTCGGGGGCTCGAAGCACAGCAAGATGCCATCAACCAGCTGGACGAATTACACGACGACGCCACCCTGCCATCTGCGAAGTATCAACAGAGCCTTTGGCGGTACCACAGTCGCCAGGTTCGTAGCCGGTCCTTCAGTGTCGGCGACTTGGTTCTACGCCAAGTCCAGTCCAGCAAAGACAAACACAAGCTTTCTCCGCCATGGGAAGGTCCCTTCACCGTTGCGGAGGTCCTCCGGCCCGGCACTTTTCGCCTCAAAGATCCCAAGGGCAACGTTATCCCCAACGCTTGGAACATAGAAAAGCTAAGGAAATTTTACCCTTAGAGGATTTGTTTCTATCGTAGTATTGCCCGAGAGATTTTTTAGTTCGCGAAGCTTGTAACCGCTCAAATGATTCGACAGAGCCACTGGTCACCTTCTTGCCATCCTCCTCATCCCAGACGCTGCGGCCTTCGCAAAAGGGTATGCCGGACGCGCTAAGCATCTTCTTCCTGACAAAGCGCCAGGAGCCGGGCTCCGAAGCAGGAGCGCCCAGTGCCATCTCTGACAAAAAAAACCAACCACACAAAAGATAAGTCAACCTTGTCCCTCGAATTTTTCTATCGCAATTCCTTCTCACATCCCGGGTTTTCAGCGGCACGTGACAACTGCGAACTAGTCCTCACGCCCCGCTCGGGGGCTTCTCGTACCCACCTGGGTCAGTTTCCCAGCTGGCAATATTGGCCCTACCCTCCGGCAACCCTTTCGACCCGAGTGCTACGGCTTACGCCCCTGTGGCTACAGTCGCAAAAGCAAACTCTGCGGTAAAAGGTGCCACCCGGTAGAACCACTTATTGCTAGTCGGCAACGCAAGACGGCGCTTTGCTCACACTCTCGCTCTGATCGGTGACCCGACCGACCACTCGGCCCCTCCTCGCAGTAACGCTCTCGACCCAAGCGCTACGGCCTACGCCCCAGCGGCTACGGTCATGAAGTAGCGTCTTGCGGAAGAAGCGGACACTCGAGTGAGGCGACCTCCAAACCAGTCGGGAACACTCCGTCCACGCGAACTGAGCAATCTAAGTCTAAAAGTCTGCTTACTTTTCCCTCGAACAAACGCAAAAACAGACGAAAAGCAGCACTTAGATTGGTCTAGTCGGCCAAAGTCACTTGCGCAACTCGCAGAAAGTCCATTGCATAAATTTTGTCGCGTTAAGAAACCAGATCTCGGTCGCCTTTCTTTGCGCCCACCTGGGTAGGAAATCCGACCAACCTCCAGACTCTCCTCGGCGGTAACCCTCTCAAACCGAACGCTACGACCTACGCCCCAGCGGCTACGGTTACGAAGTAGTGCGTCGTGGAAGAAGGAAGTGCCCTAATGGAGCAGTCCGAGGCCGGACTGGATCGTCCCCATCCCACGCGAGCACAAGGAATATATACACAGCGAACAAACTGGAGTAGGGATATTTAGCCCGAACCAGTATACACTTTGGGCTCCCTTGAGTCAGGCCATTCGAGGAGAGGGAACGCGCGACCCCCCTAGACCAAAAAATCGTATTGCCGGTGCTCGAAACACCGATAATGCCCGATGCCTATAGCCGATATGCTTATCAATGCTGCATCTGAGAATAGAATTATTAGTTTTGTTGATGGCAACGCTGGCTATAATCAAATATTAATGGCTGAAGCCGATATTCATAAGACAGCTTTCAGCTGCCCCAGGGCATTGGGGCTATTTGAATGGATCGTGATTATGTTCGTCTTAAGAAACGTTGGTGCTACGTATCAGAGGGCTATGAATTTGATTTTTCATAAGTTGATTGGCCATATTATAGAGATTTATATCGACGATGTTGTTATGAAATCAACAGGCGATTATCAACATTTGGCCAACCCGGAGGAAGTGTTCAAAAGAAACAAGATACATAATTTGAAGATGAATCATTTAAAGTGTGCTTTTGGTGTATCAGCTGGACAATTTCTTGGATTTATGGTGCATATAAGAGGGATTGAAGTAAACCAAGAATGGGTTAAAGCTATAATCGATACACATCCCCCAAAAAGCAAGAAAGACCTCAAGAAATTGATTGGTAAGATTAATTACTTGAGGCGGTTCATATCAAACTTATTTGGTCGAATTGATGTTTTCACCCCACTGCTGAGGATAAGAGAAAATCAAGAATTTGTGTGGGGAGCAGACCAACAAAGAGCCTTTGACAATATTAAGAGATATTTGTCGAAACCTCCAGTTCTGATTGCACCACAAAAAGGTGTACCGCTCAAGTTGTATGTATCGGCTGAAGAATAAAAAATCAAAGCAGTGCTGGTACAAGAGGTCGATAGCAAGGAAAAGGTAATATTTTATTTAAGCTGACGATTAATTGATACCAAAACAAGGTATCCTCCCATTAAGAAGCTTTGTTTATCTTTGTATTTTGCCTGCACCAGGTTAAGGCATTACATACTGGCATCAACTTGTACTGTTGTTTGCAAAGCTGATGTAATTAAGTACATACTATCTGCTCTGATACTAAAAGGTCAACTTGGAAAGTGGGATTATAGGCTTAGTAAGTTCGACTTAATATTTAGATCGGCTAAAGCGATTAAGGGACATGTAATAACTGATTTTATAATGGAACATAGGGCCGATTGCATATTGGTAACTGTTGCCCCTTGGCAACTGTACTTTAATGGATCGGTTTGTAGAGAAGGTGATAGTATCGGTATTGTGCTAGTTTACCCAAAAGGGTATAGTTTTGAGTTTGCGTTTAGACTCAATTGCCGATGTTCGAACAACCAAGCCGGGTATGAGGCATTACTTAGAGGTTTACACATGCTTAGTTGTCTTGGTGTTGACTCCATTGAAGCATATGGTGATTCTCAGATAGTAGCACAACAAGTTGGAGGAGAATACAATTGCTATGATGACATATTGGCTAAGTATTTAGAATAGTGCCATCAAATAATCAAATCATTTAGTTGTTTCTCAATTGGCCACATTCCACGCAAGCAAATCGTTGAGGCCAATTCATTGGCACAACAGGCTTCAGGATACAAGGTTTCGGGCTTGTCGATTGATTGTGAGCCAATTGAAAAAATGGTACTGTGTATGGATTTAGCCAATTGGCGATCAAAAATATTGGCTTACCTATTGGTCCCTTCTAAGCCGATAGACAAAAAGACCAAAATGCAAGCATTAAAATACGTCATGCTCGATAATACGCTTTATTATCGGACACTTGAAGGTTTATTACTAAGATGCCTTAGAGTAGAAGAAGCAAAATTGGCCATGGGAGAAGTCCATGAAGGAATTTGCGGGACGCATCAGTCAGCTCATAAGATGAAATGGTTGCTACGCTGTACTGGTTATTATTGGCTGACGATGCTGGAAGATTACTTTAAGTAATACAAAGGGTGTTAAGATTGTCAAAAATTTGGGAATGTCCAAAATGCGCCTACTGCAATGTTACACCCGATCATAAAGCCTTGGCCATTCAGAGGTTGGGGTATCGATATAATCGGTTAAATATATCCTGCTTCATCCAAAGGACATAAGTTTATAATGGTTGCGACCTATTATTTTTCTAAGTGGATTGAGGCAATTCCTTTAAAGAAGGTCAGTAGTGTAGAGGCGATAGCATTCGTCTAGGAACACATTATTTGTCGGTTTGAAATCTCTCATTACGACCGATCAAGGTACCGTGTTCATGTCTGAAGCATTTCAAGGCTTTACCAAAAGTTTTGGAATCAGGCTGTTAAATTCATCATCTTACTATGCACAAGCCAATGGACAAGCTGAGTCATCGAATAAAACTTTGATTAAGTTGATAAAGCAAAAAATTGATAACAAACCTTGGAGTTGGCATGTTACATTAGCCGATGCATTATGGTCGTATCGGATTGCTTGTCATGGAGCCACCAAGGGTTCACCCTATCAGCTAGTGTATGGGCAAGAAGTAGTATTACCGATAGAAGTCGGTGTAAGTTCATTGAGAATTGCTAAACAAGATGAGTTATCATTTCAGGATTACACAAATTTGTTAGATGATAACTTAGATGAATTGGCAGAATTGAGGCTGTGAAGATTGGAGCGAATTAAGAAAAACAAAGCTAGAGTAGGAAGAGCTTACAATAATAAAGTTATGTCTAAATCATTTAATGAAGATGATTTGGTTTGGAAAACGATTTTTCCTGTCGGCACCAAGGATAGTCGATACGGGAAATAGTCTTCTTCAACATGGAAGGGGCCATACAGAGTTAATCGGCTAGTTCAAGGTAATTCTTATATTTTGAAAACTTTGGTTGGAGTATTGATTACTAAGACGATTAATAAAAAATATTTGAAGAAATATTACCCAAGTGTTTGGGTCGAGTCCTAGTCGGCTAAAAGTAGTGACTCGTTGCAATCACGAAGGATTGTTTGGCCGATCAAAATAAAACTGAATTAACTGTTATTGTTAATTCTGGTTGTATAGGTGATGACTTGCATCATCCTTAGAAAAAAATAAGAATAAAAGAAGATGATAAGCAACTAAAAGCAATCAGTTAGACAGTCGATTCAAAGTTACAGAGTACTTGTTCAAAAAGCACAAGCCATTGTTTTTGGCAAGACAGGACATAGTTTTCCAAAAGCCAGCGAAATAACCTAAGCATTTAGAGTTTCAAGTTGATGCCCCGGCCCAATAGAGCTGCAAGGGCCTTTGCATTGGTTTTCTCGTGTAAATACTAGTTGATTGCGTATGAACTTACTCTGTTGTTTTTTCTCTAAATTGGAGAGAGATGGGGCCTGGATGCCCAATGAAACAGAGGTGTATCCGGATAATGCCACTCTGGCTGATGGTCGTGGCCTCTTGAAAGTGCATCTAGGCCCCTAAGTATATTTTGAATGATTAATAACAAACGATTAAGGGGCTAATGTGTTCAATGAGTTAATGAACAGGTGAAATGGCAACCCCACAAAATGAGAAGAAAAGAACGGCATCGTTTCGATATTGTTTTACATTTTTGTTGAGTCAATAGGTATGCCGTACTATTAAGAGGGATGCAATGTAGTTAATCAAGGATATGTCTCTACGCTCAGATGAATACTAGCTTAATTTGTTGAGAAACACAAGTCATAACACATACATCGAGTGGTTTCTTTCTTTGTCCCGATCAGATATTCTGATAGTTAATTGGATGTTCCGATCTATCGGGTTTTCTGGTGTGAGTGTTTAGTGTACTCTCTGGATACATCAAATGTTTCGATCTTTGGATCGGATGTTCCGATGAGGACTTAGAGGATCTTTCCAAGAGTTCTCTGTTAGAAGTACTCTCTGGACAGATCGGACTTTCCGATTTTAAGGATTGGATGTTCCGATCAAGGTAAAATCTAAAAAGGGTCTTTGGACAGATCGGATGTTCCGATCTGTGTATTGGATGTTCTGACCGTGACTTGGAAACTTTTCAAGAAGTCTCTTCAAATGTGACTCTCTGGACACATCGGACATTCTGATCGAGAAAATCAGATGTTCTGATGTGTGTTGTTTTCGACCGTTGGGGCGTGTTATTTTCTAGAAGTTTAGCCATATCGGATGTTTCGATGTCAAGATCGGAAGTGCCAATATGTGGCTTAGTGGAGGCATAACGGCTAGATTTTGCCTCTCCCTATAAATACCCCTCTACCTGCTCATTTGAGTGGTTGGCTTGTAAGGCATTTTGGCTGAGCAGTTTGAGCATTCAACGCACATTCTTGAAGTCCATTCCTTCTCCTCTTTGATCGTAGTGATCTATTAGAGAGTGAGTCATTCATCTTAAGCACTAGAGTTCATCTCCAAGATCGATTTCACGTCGCATTTGTTACTCTTGGAGGTTGAGGACTCCTAGACGGCTAGGAGTTGCTCACGAGACACCAAGGATTATGGTGTGCCGTGAGAAAGTTTGTGAAGGTTCGATTTTGCCTCTAAAAGGGAAGAAATCAAAAGTGAAGCCAAATCTCAAGTGTGACCGAGATTGGCAAGGAATAGGGTTGGAAAAGACCCGGCTCAAGTGTGACCGAGCTTCCTAAACGGAGATGTAGGATCCCCTCAAGGATCCGAACATTGGGAACAAATTTGCCACGTCTCCCCTTTTGGTTATCTCTTTTAATTGTGAAATTTACTTTATCTAGATTGCAAGCTTTGCTTAGGGCCAGTTTGTTTTTGATTTGGATTCTCTAAAATATGATTCTGGATTGTGGTCATTGAGAAGCTGATTCTCCAAAAGCTGGAATCCAAAAGCACATATGAAGTGGATTGTGGATTCTAGTGTATTTGGAAGGGCTTGATTGTGAGAATTAGATTCTAGAATCAGGCTGTTTGTTTTTTATTCAGCTTTTGGGGTCAGAATCCAGAATCAAAAGCAAAAACAAACAGGCCCTTAAATTATTGACATCTACTTGTGCTAGCATTGAATAGGAACCAAATCGCTCCTCGTTTCAATTTGCTTAAGTTCTCCCTTCGTTTTGAACTGATCGGATATTCCGAGAGTATCATCGAAGTTCTGATTTATAATCGGAAGTTCCGATCATCACTTCGGATATTTCGATCTATTTTTCGCTACTATTATTTCTGTTTAAATTTTCAAACACATATTCACCCCCTCTAGGTTGTTTGCTCATCTTTCACCTCTTACTGGGCTGGCCGGCTTTGGAGGGATCATCCATTGGCCTCTTGCTAGATGTTTTGGTCTGAAACAAGGAGAAGGCTGATTAATTAAAAAGGCAATGGGTACTTAATTCAAAGGATAGGTGAGTTTTATGTCGGCTAAGTATCTCGGCTGTAACATCAACTATACTCATGTTAGTATAACCATGCGAGCGTCGCTACTAGAAGTTGAAGTATTGGAACTAGAATCGGTTGACGAAGGTGAATCGGATAGTCCATGGCAGAAATTAGCCACTAGTTTAGAAATGGTTAGCTCCTTTGGAAATTTCTGCCGATATTATTGCCCACCAACTGATAAAGTCCAATGAGCATCGACTGTGGAGTGAAAATATTTAATATTGAAATGAAGTGACAATATTAAAATTCAAATCAGTTTTGAAGTATTCCTTCTCTTTTAGTGCACTAGTGATACCTGTACATTGCATTATACATTTCAACCCAATATAATAATCATGAAAAAATTTGCACTCTTGTGTAATGCTCTCCACATGGCGAAGTAGTTTTTGGTCATAATAGGTTGGTATGAACTCGTTTCTCATGACCACCTCTAAATGTTCTAAAGTTTTTATGGGGTATCTTCTGCTAAAGAATTGTTGCCATAAATCATATGCATAATCTTCAAACTCTCTAGGTGCCCTTATCAACTCATTAGTTTTTGAAGTAGTTTCAATTTTAAACACCCGTTCTATTTGTACTTCCCATACAAGATATTCTTCGGGATCATTATGTTGGGACCCAAATGTGCAAATCCAGTCCCTCTGTGGTTTCAACACTAGTCCAGGATCAGCTAGTGCACATAGTCTCAACATCGATGAATATCACAATCATACACAGCGGAATAGTAAATAAGGCTTTATTATAACAAAAGTGTTTGAGTAAACCTTATGGTTAACTTAGAAAAGTACGCCTCGCAGGGCAAAGTCTTAAGTAAATAAACTTGCAGCGGAATTAAAATAAACTCGTGGCGCCAACCAATATGCCACAGGCAACTAACTGGGCTCACTCCCTAGTTCGTCGGCTCCTCCTGGAACTCCTCCATGCTGGCATTGATTCTTTCTCAATTGGTGTTTGTGTTGTGGCAAGGGTGAGTACTTAAAGCACTCAGCAAGTCATCATAGAATGCAAGTCTAATGGCTATATGAATGGCTTATTCCAAATGACATGCTAAAGTGGTTCTTTTGCAATAAGCAACATTCATAAATAACAGTAGTAGATTCGAAAGCAGTAAAGCAATAATAACACCAATAACTTTCACAATTATTTTCTTAAGTAAAGCATTTCTCATCCTAAACCAGTTCATCATTTCCATACCCAGCATCCATAAACCCAAGTTCATTTTTATGAAAGTCTAACCCTTGACTGTAATTCCTGAGCAATATCCAATACCGTGGACTCGGCTATTCGAATAGGTTGTACACTCTGCAGAGGTCATACACTTTACCCACAAGATACAATCAAACACCACCAAGGCGAGTGACCATAACAAAGCCTTTACAATGCTCCATCTAAACCCGTACTGCCTGCTAAGATTTCAACACTGAAGGGACTGGTTACCACAATCAGAGCCCTTCTCTTGCGCCATGTGAGCCAACCCGTACACCCGGGCCTCACGCCCCCATGGCAGTACTAAAGTGAAGACTTTGCAAATTAGTTAGCTAGGTCTGTCCCATTCCAAACATGTGGTTGTACGTTAGACTCAATTCGAATTCTTGCAAGGTTAAGTCCTTAGGGTGACCAAGGAAAGACTACCCAAAGAATTCACAAGTTTGAAAATCAATTAAAAAGAATAAACCGAATTATCTGATTTATTTTTCTATCAAAAGATCGAAATTATGACGTCGGCTAACGTCAGCACCGAATTTGAATTTCGGCCGAATTATTTTTCTAAAGGAAAATCAATATATTGCATCATGCCTGCGTCATCCGGTCCATAGACTAGGTCCACGGCTGGCTCGGGTCCACGGTGGACTTGGTCCACCGGACCACGTGTCACTGACAGGTGGACCCCGCTCGGGATGACGTCATGCTGATGTCAGCACAGCTCGGCTGTGCCACCTGACAAGTGGTCCCACCGATGACGTCATCGCTGACATCACTTGGGCACGGGCACGGTCACTGACCGGTGGGTCCCGCTGACGTCAGCGATGACTGAGCGGAACCGCTACGACCCCTTGGTTTCCACGCGCTATGTGGCACGCGGCGGTTGGTCCAAGCTTGATGCGATCTCATCCGTTGATTCAAAAACTGACGGCTACGATTGAATATAACTCACCACAGTGGATCTACGCGTTTTGATCTGGTCCGTTCAATTCGGATCGGACGGCTGAGATTCGATCTGGTTGGCTGGCTTAATGGGGTGACATGGATAGACCCGGCGTGAGACGCGTGGGTGCATCTGGACCGTGCGATTCGGATCGTGCGGCTAAAAGTGGATCCAAACGGTGACGCTTGGTTGAATCTAAACCGTTCGTGCTAGATCCGATGGCTAAGAATGGATCTAATCCCGTGCAACGACTGATCTACATGGCTAAATCCGGTACGTTGAATTTAGATATAACGGTATAAAACAGATTTAATCACCACTACTGTCATGGTCCTATTTTCCTATTGAGTGCCATGGTGGGCAAATGAGTAATTTCCCACCTAGATATTTTTTTTTCCCCACACTCCTCTCTCTCTCTCTCTCCCTCCCCATTTTTTACCCCACCAGAACCCTCCTCACTCCACTCGGCCCTCTCCCCACCCGACGCCCCACTCCCCACTCCCTCACCTCTCCCTCCTCCCTCACTGGCTCCTCCCCGCGCCTCGCCTCAGGTACAGCCGATCTCCCTTCACCGGCCTGGCCGCGCTCGTCACCCTCCCCGTCCGGCTTGGTTCGCCTCCACCGCCACCTCCTCCCACCAGCCGCCCTGCCGCCTCTCCGGGGCCTGCCCCCACTCTCCACTCACTCTCCATACTCTCTCGCCGCTGCGCCTCCCAAATCTGGGCGCCACGCTCCTCCTCCGGCCGACCCTCTCTCCCTAAGATAAAATGACCCTGCACTGGCTCCTCCTCTCCCTTGCTCTCTCTCTGCTTTTGTGATGGATGGTTGAAGTAGATCGGAGGTGTTTAGTTGTTGGTGCACGCCATGTGTTTGATAGAATGCCTAGTAGGTGTATGGTAGATGGGTGATTGCATGGTGATGTCGATGATTTGGGATTGTTACCCCTTCCTCTCCTCCTCCTCCCTCCTCTTCTCTCTCTCTAGCCATGGCAGCTAGGGTTAATGTAGATTTGGGGAATTTCCCCAAATTGATGCTTGTGTGTGTTACGCTGTGTATGAGTGTTGGTAGGGGTGTTGGTTTATAGTTGGCATTTCAGAAGTGATCGCATGATGGATGGAAGATGGTCTACGCCAACGATTTGGTTGAGGTTCATTGAAATTGAGAGTCCCATTACGTATGGGTTACGCTTGGCAATGGTGGATTGATGTCCGAGTTATCATCCTGGGGATGTGTTATGCTTGTTCTAGATCACATAGCAGATGATTAATCGATGCTATGTTATGGGGTGATGCCTTAAATGCTTATCGTCACAAAGAATAGTCTTAGAAAGGGTTGTGGCATGGTGGGTGAAGGCCTGAATTCTCGCTTGAAGAAGGTTGTCGCCTCGTGGTCGGTGATGTTCAGAGGCTTGAATCATTATAGACTTAGCTTAGTATCAATTTATGGAGTAGTTCGTTTGGTAATATAAACTCCAAATGTAGAACAAATGGGTGTTATGAATCGTAAGTGAGAACACGGTAGCAAATCCGTTTTAGGTGTGGATGCTAAACAACTAGTTCTCTAAGTGTGAAGGTATGCCTATTTAGCTTCATTAGACTTGGAAACACATGATTCGTAGGATCGTATGAAAGTCACGATTGGTTTAGTGGAAATCCATCCTAAAGTGTTGCAATTTCGCGTAATGTCGTTTCTTCTAATTTTGGGGAAGTTAAGGCAACCGGTGGTCGCTTTGGGGTAGAGGTATGTGTAGGTGTTGTTTTGTGTTTAATTATAAACTGAGTCACTAGTTTGGTTGGAATAGGGTCGGGCTCTCTAAGTTATTGCTTGGCTATGGTTATGGAGTTGTAACTCGCATGTTTCGCTTTTGGCTTGTTGAATCTTGCATTTTACCTTCAATTCCATTCAATTTCATTTGCATTACATACATCTCATTTTCATATGCATGGTTATCATGTAGAGAGCTAACCCATGAGGGTGACGTGGTCGTGATCGAGGGTGATCACGGTGAGCAAAGTTGTTATCGAGACTCCAAAGCAGTAAGCATCGTGCAAGCACCTAAGCATCTTGAACCTTTATATGATTCTATTTTTGAGAATAAATTGCTAAATTATGAAGTTACGCTTTTGCATTAGAGTTAATTGTGGGATAGGACTAGATCCCATTTGATGCACATACACCCATTGATAATTGTTAAACACTTCCTTGAAGCTAATACTGGTAATATAATCGAGTCAGCTAGCCTTGCTTAGAGGTTTGGGTTCGGGCCAAGTGACGGAGGGTTCTCTACTTCAAGGTTGTTATTATTATACACACGCTACATTATGTTGGCTTGGGATTGGGAAAGGTTTTGAAAAGAAAATGAATTGTGGACCGCAAGGGAGTTGGTTCATTTGGGTATGGAGACTCAAATGTGTAGCCCCGTCTGAGTCGATTAAGGACCGATTCGATGGTTGCCCTTTGATCGAAAGCACACCTGCTGGTCGATGTCTGGACATGGTACTAGAAGCCACTCTTTCTCTCATAATGGAATCGATGGACCGTGAATCTCCTCGTGGTTGGACGTGGTTGAGGGCGAGGCTTAGGTCGACTTCTCGAGCGCCAAGCCTGCTTGGGGCTGCCGCGGGGTGCTAGGTTTTCGGGCCACAGGAGGACGCTTCAAATGATTGGGTATGATTGGGAGGGGGTTGACACTAGGCCCTTGTGGTAAGTGTCGCTGGCGATCAATGCTTCCTCGCAGGTTAATTAAGCGATTCGAATTGCCTGGGCCTTCGATATGAGCAAGCTCTTTCATCGCACAATACCATTTAGTAAACAACTTGAACTTGTGGTTCGCTGGGCTTGAGCTTTAAATTGCTATGTATTGCTCTACTTTAATTGTTGTTACTTTCAACTTCACATTAGAAGTAAGTGCGGTCTATAATCGCTTTAAACTTGTAATTGGTCTCCATTGTTGCACTTATATTACAAAATGTTAATGCTTTTCTCAGACTTTTACCTTAAGCTTACTCCTTTGCTACAACTAAATGCATAATCCTTTGGAGTCATCCTATGGACCTGTAAGTCTTATGCAGTACCTTCCGTACTCATGCTTCGCTTGTGGTTTTTCGTGTGAGGACCAGGTTGAGTGCGAGTTCTGCCCGTATCGCTTCCTCGGATCGCGGCACCGAGTAGAGGCTCACGACGCTGCCGGAGTGTTCAAAGGCGTAACACTTCCGGAGTTGTCTTACTTTGCCGATTGCATCCCTTTGTTGTATAGATAAATGCGTTGTTGGGCTTTTGGATTTGGTAATGGACGCTAAGCGTATGTCGGGTTCCGCTTGTGTTTTCTTTAGCCGTTGATACCGGGCTGTGGTGCCGTGGTTGTCGATTTACTTTCACTATATACTGAACTGCGGTTTTCTTGTCTCACGAGTGGATGTCCGTAGAACCCTAGAAAGGTCATGCCGAAATTTTCTAGTTTTGTGGCTTGGTTGTTTTTCGGTTTTGGCTAGTCGTAGGGCTTTGTGGGTTGTTTTCCGCTTGTTTGGTGGTTGTCGGGTTCGCTCTTTGTGCCGCCTGCTTTTCCGCTATGTGTTGGTTCGGTTTCGAAGTTCGTTGCTCCTTTATGCAAATTGAATTGATATCGTATTGTTTTGATGCGGTGATCCTGGCGTGTTTCGGGTCGCATAACGGGGAATACCGGGGTTGTTGTCGAGTCGTGTGGACGTTCGTAGGGTTGTCTCCATTGGGCTTGGGTATTAGCATCAGGATCACCTCCGGTGATTGGTTGCTAGGATCCAAATCCGATGGGAGCAACTGTTCATCCAACAACTCGAGGGCGATCTGGGCGGCTCCCTCACAACTACTCGATCTAATCTGGGCCTTACGATCTTGATCCAACGGTGGAAATCTAATCCCGTGCTACGGGTGAGGAGCAACGTGGCTATACCTGGGACGTTGGATGGAGATCGAACGGTTGATGAAGCTCGAGAGCTTTGGAGATATCGTGGCGGTGCTGAGTTGCTGGAGACAAGGACTACGATGCAACGGATGGCGTTTTAGCGCGAATCCGGCGAAGTGGATCGTCCCCCTGGGTGCACCTTGTCTTCGTGAGCTCAGATCTGGGTCCAGCACGGCGGAGGACGGCGCAAACTCGCCAAATCCAAAACGCATCTAACCAACTACGGCGAGCAATCGGCGGCGGCTGGCTGCGGATCGAGCGAGGAGACCAAGGGCGAAACGAAGATGGCGGCGCGACGAACTAGACTAAGGTATTTAATGCCCCTAGGCGTGCGTGTCCCAACCGGATTCCACGGGCGGCCGTTGCGCGGCGACACATATCGATGAGGACACGGAGAGGTGACATGGCTCCATCCTGGCCGCCCAAGCGCACGCGATCAACGGTCCCGATTGATCAGCATAATCGGATCTGATCTGGATTCGCACGGGGCGATGTGGCGCACTCGCAGCCGTCGGATCGAGAACCGATGGTCGCGTAGAATAGGGTTTGGGTTAGCGGTTTACAGGTTGGGTTTGGGCGGCGTGGCTGGAACCATTAGGGTTTTTTCGGATTTTACTTTTCCATTTTATATTTAAATTAATTCCAAAAATTCAATTAAAATGAGAAAAATAGTAAAAGACTTAGAAAAATTCTGGAAAATATTTTAAGACATTTTGTACTCAAATAAAATATTTTCAACAAAATTTTATTTGAAACTTTTAAATATTTAATTAATTCAAAAAAGGAATTAATTCAAATGAAATCCATATAAATTCCAAAAAATTCAAATAACTTAATAAGTTCAATAAAAACAAAAATTTGGGATGTTACACATTACTTCGATAGAAAGGAAAAAATCAACGTCATATCTTGTCATGGTTAGTAAAATAAAGCAAGAAATAAATATGCAATAAATACAAGCGTATGTGCAATTACTCAACCTCACTCTTATCAAATCAAGTTCTTACCTCTCCATAGTGAATTGAGGTTCAAAACTTTCACTTTGATATTAGTAAAAGTCAACGATGGTAATAATCAAGCAAATAAAAGAGTGAACCTAAAGCACAACACGGTGGTTTAGTGGAGCTTGATATGAATATATGTAGCAAGAAGTAATATATATGTAACTCAGTTAATAAAAAATCAAATAACAAACTCAGTTAATATAAAATCAAATAATAATACAAAAGTTAAGAATGCCCTAAGTTGCTATCACTTAATATAGGATAAAGTTAGTAAAATAGTACTTGTAACAGTTTGGATATCAATTGAGAAACATATACCAAAGATCATCCTGAAGTAATAAAAATAGCATAGAAAATATTACATTAAAATCTGAATTTTTCCTATTTTTACTGTTTCCTTGCACTACCCACAAACCACTTGTGTTACTACACGTGACATTGCTCTTTCCTGCAGCTGCATGCGCCTGGAGCATCCTTTTCAACCGTCTCGAATTGACTTAATCAATCTGATAAATTTAAATTTAAAAAATTAGAAATTTAAAAGAATTTATCCAAAAACTCCTTAAAATTAGTATTAATAGCTTCTTGACATTTGCCATGAAATTTATGAAAAACATCGACAAATTTTCCTTATTTTTTTTTTCTAATTTCTGCTGAATATGCTGATTTCGATGTAAACTAATCAAAAATTGAATTATTTTAACGCTGTTTGACCGTCAAATTCAAAATTTTAATTTTAAATTTTGAATTCTGATTTTTAAAGTCGGTTTGGTAATGTAATCCCTGGCATGCACACTGCCGTGTCGCTTTTTACTGCAGTTCCTCTTCTTTTTTTCCTCCAGGGCTGATGCACGTACACACGTCACAGAGCGCAAGGCCGGCTCGGGGAGGCTTCGCCCATTTTTTTCCTCTTTCTTTTGTTTGTGTCGCCGCCTGGGAACCTATCTGTCCCTCTTTTTCCCCTCTTACTGTAGCCAAAGGGAAGCACGTACTTTTCCTACTGCCGCACGTCTGCTTCTGCTGCCTCTGCTCGCGACCAGAGTTTACATAATCAAGCTCGGAAATTACAGCCCGTGGTATCAATTTTTATCGAAAATCAATAAAAATCAAACAAAATTCAAAGGCAATGTAACTGTCTTTTCATGTAGCACGTTTAATTATCTCGACAGCTATCCAGGAAGATTAGCTGTCAGGAACCAAATATACATTGCTAGGCAAGAAATGAATTCAACTGTTTTTATATAATATAAGACTTAGCGGCCAAGTTTCTTACAAAAGGAGGTACAGCTACGCCCCAAATAGATTACATCCAAAACACCGCACAGGCAGGTCTGAGCAAAAAACTAAGACCTTTAAACCAAACCAACTCGTCGTCTACGAACTGTTGGTAAACGCCAGCTTTTTGGAACTCCGAAAGTGTTGGGTTAAGCATGGGTGAGTACACAACCGTACTCAACAAGTCGCACGAAAAATTACTTAATAGTACATGCAAGGGTTTAACAAAGGTCGAGCATAAGGCTTAAGTATTGTGGATGCAATTTTATTTGCAATATCATTTTACATTTGAAACACAACTATAAATAATAGTAAAGAAGGGGGGTTTTACAAAGTTATCACAATTAAGTCACATTCTCAAAAATTCTCCAAAGACTACTTGAACTCGGTTACGGGAGTCACCCCAAATCAAACTTAGCTTCATTAACCGGAAGCACAGCGTATTCGAATACCATTGATTAGACTCTGCAGAGCTGCTCAGCTTTACCCACAAGATATCTACGATCGTTAATGCCACGTATGAATTACATGCAACTTAAATGCATGTGGTTGGGTCGAGGCCATCATAGCCTTTTAATTGAACATTCTTATGGTAGCTCCTACCCGATAGGTCCTTCGACCCACTGGAATTTAATTGCGAAATACTCATAATCATTGACTAGGGTTTATCAATATCAAGGAGGCTAATTGTGAAACTGGGTATAGCTAAGTTGCATGTCATTCTAAACTATTGATTTTCAGTATTTCAACATACAATTAAAGTAATGTGATAGAAAGTAAATACTGTAATATTAGAGACCATTGGGTTCAACATGATCAAGGGCGTGTGGCTTGCCTTTCTGGGCTGAGGGTCCGTCTAGGGCGTAGTCGATGTAGTCATGCTCGGCTCTCGTCTGGTCCGATTCTGGTTCCGGAAACTGCTCCTGCTCCGAGTACTGTGCGAATGTCGGGTCTAGCGCGAAAAAGTGAAAATAATAAGTAAACAAACAAAATAAATAATTAAAAAGAAATGCTAAGAGCTTGTGCATTGGTCGACGCTACTTCATGGGACAAATGTTTGCTGTATACCGAGTTCGGCTGCAATAATAGTTACCAGGCAAGTTTACAGATGTCACCATTTGAAGCTTTGTATGGTCAACCCTGTCGAACGCCATTGAATTAGCATGAGACAGGAGAGCGCCGTGCTTTTGGACCGGACATTCTCCAAGAAGCTGAAGAGCATATCGCCATGATCAGGGAAAGATTGAAGATAGCCCAATCAAGACAGAAGAGTTATGTGGACAATCGTTGCAAAGAATTGAGTTTTGAACCTGGGGATTTCATATACCTCAGAGTCACACATGTTTTCATATACCTCAGAGTCACACCTGTTTTGAACCTGAAGATTGAAAATCGCCATGATTAGGAAAAGATTGAAGATAGCCCAATCAAGACAGAGGAGTCAAAAGGTTTCACGCAAAAGGGAAGCTCGCACAGAGATATGTTGGGTTGTCCAAGGTTTTGAGTCACAAAGGTGAAGATGCCTATCAGCTAGAATTACCGCAGTTATTGGCCGGAGTGCATGACATGTTCCATGTGTCACAACTGAAGAAGTGTCTTCGAGTGCCAGATGAGCAAATGCCTCTAGAGTCGATCGAGTTGCAAGAAGATTTGACCTATAAAGAGCATCTGGGGAAGATTCTGGACACAATGGATTGAGAGACGAGAAACAAGTCTACTCGCTTCTGCAGAGTTCAATGGAGTAATCACTTAGAAAGTTAAGCGACGTGGGAGCGTGAAGAAGATCTGAAGAAGGAGTTTCCCAACCTATTCCTTAGTTAGCCTTGAATCTCGAGGTCAAGATTACGTTAAGGGAGGGGAGGTTTATAACATCCCAAATTTTTTCTTTTATTGAGTTTAATGTGTATTTAGAATTTTTGAAAATTTCTGGAATTTATTTGGATTTAATTTGAATTAAGTCTATTATTCGATTCCTTAAATATTTAAAAATTTCATATAAAGTTTTGTTAAAAATATTTTATTTGAGCCCAAAATGTCTCAAAGTATTTTCTAGAATTTTTTTTCGGAATTTTTCCGATATGTTTGGTATTTTTCTCGCTTTATTTGAATTTCTAGGAATTTATTTAATTATTAAAACACTGAAAATTTTTGAAAAACCCTAATGGGTTGAGTCAATCAGTCCAACCCGTTAACCCATGCCAACCCTAACCCTAGCACACCGACCGTTGGATCAAGATCTAACGGCTGGTAATTGCCCACTTGAGTGCGCAATGGTGACCGTTGGATCAGGCTGTGATGTGGGGCCATGATTGCGCCACGTCACCTCATCGCGGATGACCTGGATTGATTCACGTTGGTCAAATTTGAGTTGTCTGATGGGGGGCATGTGGACGGCCAGGATTTCGTCGTCCTTGCCAAGTCCGATACAGAGACCTCCGCCGTGTCACTACCGTGTTCGTTAGGGGTTTGCGAATTGCACAGAAGTTGAGGCTTTAAATACCCCACCTAATTCGCTGGCTCGCGTTGTTCATCTTGCCCTAGGAGCTCTAACCCCAGCCCCTGCCTTTGCCGCTGAATTCCTCACCGAAGTTCACGAGTACCGCCGCGGATTTTACCGTTTTCCGCCGCCGTTGGGCAATCCCAGAGGTAATCAATCTTGGATCTGGGTTCGTAATGACGAGACGCACCTGACGCACCTGGAGGGACTTATCACCTCATCGGAGCTCGAGCAGAACGCTGTTGGGACTGTCTTCATCTTCGTCTCTGGCAATCGAGCGTCACCGCGACATCACCGGAGATCGCGAGCTTCCACAGCCGTTCGATCTTCATCCAACACGCGAGGTGAGTCCACATCAATGATTTCAAATACAGTAGATCGAATTAATCTGGGCCATTAGATCTAGAGGCGTACGGCTGGGATTCAATCACGTAATTCAGACCTAGGTGGGTCTCGGTCGTTGGATCAAAGTTGTGCGGCTTGGATTATTTCACGTAGTATTGGGTTGATCGATGCATAGCCGTTAGATCTAGATCCTTCGGTGTATATTTAGCCACGTAGTTCTGTTGTTGCGTGAGGCTAGATCTAATCCTAGCCGTCGGATCCAGAACGTATGATTTAGATTAAACCAGGTAATACTATTTAGATTAATTCCTAGCCGTCCGATCTGAATTGCACGGCCTAGATGCACCCACGTGTCTTGGACTGGGACTATCCACATCACTCCTTAAACCCCAGCCGATTAGATTCAATCTCGGTCGTCCGATTTGAATCTGACGAGTCAGATTGAGCCATGTAGGTCTGCACTATCGCGTATTAGATTTGATCTGTGCCATTGGATTTAGTTTTAGCGGTTAGGATTTTAGAGGTAAGTTCGGACCGTTCGTATGTTTTGGCAAGTTCGGACCGGTCCGTTCTGGTTAGATCGTGACCGATAGATCTAGATTTAATGGTTTGGATTAAACCAAGTTATCCTATTTATAGTAACTCCCAGCAGTCTGATTTAGGATTAGCGGCAAGGATTGAAATTTCGGACCAAAATCCGAAATCTCGGCCGAGATTTCGGACCCCTCCGAGATTCAAAATTCCGGAAAATTCAAAAAATTCAAAAAAAATTCGGATTTCGAATTTCTCGGCGAGATCTCGGGTATCTCGGGCGAGATCTCGGGTTTTTTTTACCGGATTTTGATTTTTTTCCACTGTATTTGATTGTATTTAGGGTCAAGATCATCCACAAAAAATTTCTAAATTTTTTGATGTGTTTTTAACCATTTTTTGGCCGGTTCAATTTGTCGGTTTGCACTGTTCGAATTTTTTAAAATTTCTCAAGATTGATTATCATTTGAAAATTTTATGGGAATATTATGGATGTGTTAGGACCATTCACAAAAAATTTCAAAATTTTCTAAAGTAGTTTGAACTATTTTTTATTTCCAAAGAAAAGGTCGAACACACATAAAATTAAGTCTCATCCAACGCCACTAACCAGCTGCACCAAGCCTTGTTTCTTGTTTTGAAGTAATGAAGGACTGTATTTATAGATTGGGTCTTATGTTATTCACAAAAGCAATAATTGGCGATGGCTCACGGGCTCATACAGCAAACCATCACTTTGTTCTCATTCACCGAGTAGAGCTGAGTCGCCTAGACACAATCTCCGGCCACCGACGGTGGTGCAGCGGCGCATCTCGGCCGTGGAGAGCGAGATCTCAGCCAGATTAAGCGAGATTTCGTCGTAAGCAAATTTTTTTGGTCCGAATGATTCTTATAATATCAGGCTGAATTGATTTGATTCTATTACCAAATTAGATATGATTCATTGTAACTAGCATGCTGAATATAGAATATAGCCAGGTAAGATGTGATTTGAACATTGTATGTGATTTGTTTTGGAATTTGGACACCTCATGCAAATATGCAATTACCTCACAAGTATTTGGCTTGAAGCAACAACATATATAAAACTTTTTAAATGACTTGAAGTTTATTTGTTACATTTGAAAAAACAAAAACTGATTTTATATACGGTTTTTACAATGACTTTACCACTGTTACATTTTTAAAAACTTCCTCATGATTGATCATCATCTCAAATTGTTATGGAAACATTAGTAATGTGTCAGGACCATCCAAAAAAAATTTCAAAATTTTTTGACGTATTTTGGACCATTTTTCGGTGGGTTCAATTTGGCCGAGATCTCGGTGATTTCGGCCGAGATCTCGGATTTCCCGGTTGAAAAAAAACGGATTTGAAATTTGGTTTTTGCAATTCGTCCGGATTTTGTCCGAAATTTCCGAATCTCGCCGAAATTTCGGATTTCGGGAACCTCCGGGATTTGACTCAAAACGAGATTTTAAACCTTGATTAGCGGTCCAGATTAAATCACGTATACTTGCTTTAGACCATTCTTGGCCGTTCGATCAGAATTGTGCGGTGCGAATCGTGCCATGAGTAACTCACCGAGACTAGCCACGTAGTGCCCAAACCGCGAGGATTAGATTCAATCCGGACCATCAGGTTTTGAATGCACAGTCCGGATCGCACCGCACGTGAGCCAACCAGAGGCTGCCACGTGTCCACGTGAGAACCGAGGGGTCGCTGGCGTGTGACGTCAGCGATGACGTCATCGGCGGGTCCCACATTTCAGTGACACATTATTTCTGAAAAATACATTTCCTTTTTATTATTTTATTTCTGATGTCATGCTGACGTCATAAATCAGATTTTTCATATAAAAATAATTCAATTAATTCAAAATTTTCTTTTATTTGTATTTTCAAAGTTTGAATTGCTATAACTTTTGCGTTTGAACTCCGATTGAGGTGATTCTAATTTGTAAAAAATTGAAAAATTGAGATCTATTTGATGGTGAATTTTGTTTAATTTTGGAGTTGAGTTGCTCTCTATTTTGGATATTTATTGTCTATTTATCCTTTTCGCGTAGACGTTGAAGTAACCGAGGGCTTCGAGGGAGAGGTGTTGACTCAAGAAGAAGGTCCAGAACATAATCAAGACCTATTCCAAGGCAAGTTGTGCTTTGACCATATTGATCCTATTTTTAAAATGTATGTTGTTTTAAATTACTGCATGCTAGTTTAAATTAAACTACTTTCAGTTAAATTTGGGATTAGCTACACACACATTTGAATTATGCGACCTTGTCAATATCTGTATGTTCTAACTCATTTGGTCACCCTAAATTGTGAATTAATAGTTGAGCTTTAATAAATTGCCAACATGGGTTATTTGGACTGACATTAGTTTGCTTAGCCATGCTTCGTGCCATTGACATAATTTTCGGATGCAAACTCAATATTGATTAATGAACTATGGAGTTGTATTTTGAGTTAGTGTGATGATGCCACACGATGATATGAGATGTAGAAGTGTAACATCCCAAATTTGTTCTTTTATTTAATTTTTTAAGTTAATTGAATTTTTGAAATTTTCTAGAATTTATTTGGATTTAATTTGAATTAAGTGCTTTATTGAATTATTTAAATATTTAAAAGTTTCATATAAAATTTTGTTGAAATATTTTATTTGAGTCCAAATTGTCTCAAAGTATTTTTCAAAATTTTCTGGAATTTTTCTGAGCATTTTGCTATTTTTCTTGATTTATTTGAATTTCTAGAATTATTTTAAATCTTAAATCGCTGAAAACCCTAATAGGTTTCACTGTTGGACCGAGTCGAGTCAGATTCAAGTCCGACCGAATCACGTGCACGCCGGACCTAAACCCTAACCGCGCAACCGTTGGATTTAGATCCAACGGCCGAGATTGCGTTACGTCGCCCCGCGCGGGATTGGATCGGATCCGTTCGCGCCAGGGGCAATCTCGGTCGTTGATCATGCCACATGTACGGCTTTTGTGCATCATGTTCATTCCAATTTCTCCGCCGCGTCTGTTCATCTCCGCCGCCGCATCGGATTCGGAAACCTTGCCTATTAAGCGCGTGAATCGGTTCCCGAAGATTGCCTTTTCACGTTGAGTCTGTAGCCCTAGCTCATGCCGCCAGGGCCACCACCGTTTAGCCGCTATTGCTCGCCGTTGTTCGTGGGTGCCACCGTGAACTTTCTTCATTTCCGTCCACGTCCTGCCGATTTCCGCCACTCCGAGCATAGTTTCGGAACCCCCTCGTCGAGGCGAACCCATGGAGACCTCTCACCTCGTCGGAGAACGCGTGGAACACCGTCAGAGTGGTCATCGTCTTCGTCTCCGGTGCTCCAGCCTCACAGCACCATTGCTGGATTCGCGAACTCCCTCAACCGTTGGATCTTCATCGCACGGCTCAGGTTCGTCCACGCCATCGTCTCCGTGAAAACCCCCAGATTAGATCTAGACCGTTAGATCTAGATCCTAGCGTCCAGGTTCGTCCACATCACCCAGTGCAAAATCCCGTGTTACGGGTTAGATCTATTAGCAACCGTAGGATCTAGATCCAACGCACCAGATTGAGCCACGTAGATCCTTATTGCACCGTGCTAGATTAGATCTCGGCAGTTAGATCTAGATCGTACGGTTAGATTCGATGCACCTTGTAGCGCTAGATGCAATCCCAGCCGTTCGATCTGCAGTGTATGGTCCAGATCGTGCCACGCGTCGAACATCGCGTCACGCCACGTCACCACCACGGTGATGCGAAATCTAGATCCAATCTTAGCCGTCCGATTCGAAACGAACAGTCCAGATCAACCGCGTTGATCCACAACGTGCGGGATCTAGATCTAATCTTGACCGTTGGATTTCAAACCGATGGCCCAGATTGTGCCACGTCGCTGGAAGCCGAACCGGCGCGATCAGCGGGGGTCATCACCCGGTCATCGCTGATGTCATGCTGGCGTCAGCGTGGGGCCCGCATGTTAGCGCCTCATCGCACCGTGCAATGACGTCATCCGTGACATCATGCTGACGTCACGGTGGGGTCCAGCTGTCAGAGTCGTTCGGCCAAGCTGCAATGATGTCAGCGATGATGTCGTCCAGTGGGTCCCACGTGTCAGTGACACGTGCACCCGTGGACTGGGTCCACAGTGGATCGCAATCGAACCGTGGACTAGGCCCATGGACCGGATGACGCAAGCATGACGCAATAAACCGATTTTCCTTTAGAAAAATAATTCGGTGGAAAACCAATTTCCACGCTGACGTCATATTTCAGATTTTTCAATAGAAAAATAAATGAATTAATTCGGTTTATTCTTTTAATTGATTTTTCAAACTTCAAACGGCTATAACTTTTGCGTTTTAACCCCAATTGAGGTGATTCCAGTTTCTAAATTTTTATAAAATTGGGCTCTATTTAATGGTGAATTTTATTTAATTTTTGGACTTAAGTTTTTCCTCTATTTTATTTATTTGTTGTTTATTTACCCAATATGCGTAGACATTGAACTGCCCGAAGGCTTCGAAGAAGAAGTTTTAACCCAGGAGCAAGTTCAAGACCAGGAACCAGTACTTTTTAAAGGCAAGTTATGCTTTGACCATGTTGATCCCACTTTTGAAACTATGCTGGTTTAAATTATTGCATGGTAGTTTAATTAAAATGCTTTCGAATAATTCCGGGAATAGTTATGTGACCTATCTGATTATACCACCTTGTCTACAATAATTGTATGCCATGAATCATTTGTAACCCTAGGCTGTGGATTAATAGTTGGACACTAATACTCTGCCAACATGGGTTAATTAGACTGTAATTAGCCAGCTTAGCCATGCAATCGTGTTATTGATATAATTTTGTATGTCGGAAATTAATCTTGACTTAATGAGAGATGGAACATGATTTTGAAAATTGTTACATGTGTTGTTGATGATGTTGGTGGCACGTGGTGCATGGTAATCAACTGGGTGATTAAATGATTTAGACTAGGGCAAATGGCAAGATTGTTCTGGTGGGCCAGATGCGGCACTTGGGAGGTCGCATTTGGTTTTATTGCTTTGGTTACATGTGAATCCTTGGGTAGTCTTGCCTCAGTCACCCTAAGGACTTAACCTTGCAAGAATTTGAACTGAGTCCTTCATATAGCCACAAGTCTGGAATGGGATAGACCTAGACGAGTAAACTGTGATGTCTAGACTTAACCTTGCAAGAATTTGAACTGAGTCCTTCATACAGCCACAAGTCTGGAATGGGACAGACCTGGACGAGTAAACCGTGATGTCTATTCTTTGGTACTGTCGTGGTGGTGTGAGGCTTGGGTTCGCGGGTAGGCTCACATGGCGCAAGAGGGGGGCCCTGAGTGTGGTAACCAGTCCCTTCAATGTTGAAATCTTAGCGGGCAGTACCGGGTCTAGAAGGAACTTTGGAAATGCTTTGCTACGGTCACTCGCCTTGGTGGTGTTTGATTGTATCTTGTGGGTAAAGTGTATAACCTCTGTAGAGTGTACAACCTATTCGAATAGCCAAGTTCATGATATTGGACATTGCTCGGTGATTACAGTTAAGGGTTAGACTTTCGTGAAAATAACTTTTGGGTCAATTGGTATGGAAATGATGAACCTGCTATAGGTGAATAAATGCTTTACTTGTGAACTGCTTATGAAAGTTATTATTGTGATTACTGTTTTACTGCTTTCCAATCTATTACTGTTATTTATGAATGTTGCTTATTGCAAAAGAACCTCTTAGCCTGTTGTTGGAATAAGCAATGCATGTAGCTATTAGACTGCAGTTCTGTGCATGACTTGCTGAGTGCTTTTATGTACTCACCCTTGCAACATCAAACATCAGTTGAAGAAGAATCAATGCCAGCACTGGAGGAGGAGTTTCAGGAGGAGCCGATGAACTAGGGGCGAGCCCAGTCAGTTGCTAGTGGCATATTGGTTAGCGTCACGTGTTTCTTTATTTTCCGCTGCAAGTTTATTATTTGAGACTTTGCCCTACGAGGCGTACTTTTGTAACTTGACCATAAGGTCGAGCAACCAGTTATATTTCCCTTTCAATAAAGTATTTTACTATTTCGTTGAGTATGATTGTGGTATTTACCGATGTTGAGACTGTATGCACTAGCGTGATCCTGGACTAGTGCTGAATACACAGAGGGTCCGGATTTGCATATTCAGATCCCGACAAGAAGCCTGTGTGGGTCTACATAGATGTTGAGGCTTGGTACCCATCCAACGGTACGTGTCGATCCTATACTTCGGCTCTGTGTAAGGGGAGTGATAGTGAAGGCAATACTGGAGAGGTTCACTTGTTAAGTTAGAAGTTTCTGAAAGACTTTGTTACAGTTAATCGCCTGTGTGGTGAGTGACTGTATCTTGTGGGTAAAGTGTATAACCTCTATAGAGTGTAAAATCTATTCGAATAGCCGAGTCCACTGCATCGGACACTACTCAGGGATTACAACCAAGGGTTAGACTTTCAAAAAATAAACAAACTTGGAATGGTGTATATTATGGTATGAGAATGATGAAATTGTTTAAGGATGGGAAATGCTTTACTTGAGAAGTAATTGTGAAAGTTATTATTATTATTATTATTATTATTATTATTATTACTTTACTATTTTTCAATCTATTATGATTATTTGTGAACGTTGTTTAATGCAAAACAGTCAAATAGCCTGTTATTTGGATTAAGCCATGCATGTAGTATTAGTGTGCATTCTGTGCATGACTTGCTGAGTGCTTTAAGTATTCACCCCTTGCAACAACACAAATATCAGCTGAGGAAGAATCAACGCCAGCACTGGAGGAGGAGTACCAGGAGGAACCCGTGAACTATGGAGCGAGCCCAGTCAGTTGCCTGTGGCACATTGATTGGACACCATGAGTTCTATTTACTTTCCGCTGCAAGTTTATTATTGAGACTTTGCCCTTCGAAGCGTACTTTTGTAAGTTGACGATAAGGTTAACTCAACCGGTTATACTTTAATAAAGACTTTATTATTATTCTGCTGTGTATGATTGTGATATTCATCTGTGTTGAGACGGTGTGCACTAGCGTGATCCTGGACTAGTGTGAAATACACCGAGGGTCCGGGTTTGCACATTCAGGTCCCGACAGACTTGGTGGCTCGAAACGGTCAAGCTAGTGTATTTTGTGATTTTTGGCGCTTTTGGAAATTTTTGAAATGCTTTTGGATTTTTTGGGAATTTTTGGATTATTTAAATCCAAAAATAAAAAGAAAGAGGAAATATGAATGGGCTGCACAGTAATGTGTGTTTCAATCCGAATCGGCCCATGGCCCATTACGTGCAGCCAACGCACGGCCCGGCTGGCTGGCCGACCCAGTAAGTGCGCGAAGGGGGGAGACTGACAGCGGGCCCAGAGGTGGAGGGAGGCTTGTGTGGCTGATAGGTGGGGTCGGGCGAGGCGGAGCGATCGAGGCTGACGGCGTGGGGCCAGGCTGTCAGCGAAGACAGGAGAGGTTTAACTGACACATGGGCCCATTGGTAAAGACATAGCGAGGGGGCGAGTCTAGGGTTCGGGCTTTGGCGAGCAAGGCGACGGCGCGGCGGGCGATTTGGGCAGTGGGCGAGGCTGGAGCTGGGGGAGAAGGGTTGCAGTGAAGGGGAATCGGTGGGGCTGAGGATGGCCGGGGTGAGGTTAGGGTTAGGGTTAGGGGAAATCGAGCGGCAACCTGATTCGGCCAGGGAACAGGAAGTGGCAGTGGGGAAATCTTGGCCGGGCGACAGCGAGGCCAGAGCGTGGGGCCCGAGGCAGGGAAGAAAAGAAAAGGGGAAGTTTCACCGAGGTGTGGAGGGGAGGGGCGAGTGAGAAATGGCTCGTGGGGGAGGCTTTATAGCGCGGGCGACGGGGGAGAGAGAGGGCAGCGGAGTGGGCGGCGAGCGGCCGGCATGGGCGAGGGCGTGGCCGGCGCAGGAGATGGGCACGGCGCGTGATGGGATGGCGCTAGACGCGGCCGTTGGCTAAATGACAAGGCGACGGGACGCACGGCGACCGGGCAAGAGGCGACGGACCGAAGGGGAAAACGAAGGAGCGGCCGATGGACTGAAGGTCCAAGCAAGAAATCCAAGGTGAGTTCAATCAAAATCAGTCCACGAACCCAAATTCAAAAAAAAAACTCAAATTGAAATCTAGGTTCTTTAATTTCTTTTGAAATTTTGTGGCATTTCAGGCAAATTCTCTGAACTCGACGGTCATACATCGGTGAAAAAAAATAATCAAAATTTGACCTTTTTACCAATTTTCACCAACTTTCAATCAGTTTTCCGAAAAATTAGAAAAATTCGAGAAAAAATTGAAAACATTCAAGGAAGAAAGTAAAATAAAAATTTCACGGCAGGTGCGTGGCGCAACACACACCTCTGCAGAAGAAGAGAAAGAATGGAACAGATTCAACTTCTCCTAGAAATGTTTCCGCTGCAAAAATTCCATTCAATGAGTAATTCAAAGGATAAATGCATTTTCGGCATGCGGTTGGTGGGTGTACTTCCCCTTCCTCGCTTCCATCCCAAAACTATTAATCCAAATTTTAGAAAATTTTTGAATAAACTATTGTCGGCGTATTCTACACCAGGGTACCCGCTCCCCCGCAGTTAACGCGGTTGCCGGGCGGGCAGGGCGCGTCCGAGCCCCCCCGCCACGGCGAGCAAAAGGGCGCCCAGTAAAGTGGTCGCCCAGTGGACAGGTGGCGGTCAGGCCACGCCACTGGGCGCCTAGTAAAGTGGTCGCCCAGTGGGCAGGTGGCGGTCAGGCCACGCCGCTGGGCGCCCAGCAAAGTGGTCACCCAGTGGACAGGTGGCGGTCAGGCCACGCCACTGGGCGCCTAGTAAAGTGGTCGCCCAGCGGACAGGTGGCGACCAGGCCACGCCGCTGGGCGCCCAGCAAAGTGGTCGCCCAGTGGACAGGTGGCGGTCAGGCCACGCCACTAGGCACCTAGTAAAGTGGTTGCCAATGACAGTGGCGATCAGCCACGCCATTGGCGCCCGTAAAATGGTCGCCCAGTGGACAGGTGGCGGTCACTGGGTGCCTAGTAACGTGGTCACCCAGTGGACAGGTGGCGGTTAGGCCACGCCGCTGGACGCCCAGTGAGGTGGTCGCCGGTAGACAGGTGGCGTGCGGGCTACGCCACTGGCGCACCACCCCCGAGGCAACGTTGCCAAGGTCAAGGGCATTTAATGCGAATCGTGTGCATTAAATGCAAAGCGTGGAGACTGCGGTATGGCGGCGCGCCTTCCCCAGGCGTGCATTAATTACGGGTGACATCATGGCAGCACCTCACCCCCTGACGGAGCGAGCGGCGTTGGTGGGCGTGGGGCCCGAGGCGGGGGTGTGACGGCTGCGGCAGGCAGTTAATGGGGTGTAAGGACAGTGACGGGCGCATTTAATGCACCCGTGGCAGTGTAATGAGCATGGCTTGCAGTGTAAGCCTCTTATGCGCCCCGCCAGCCCAAGTATAAAAGGGGGGTGGGATGCATGGGAGACAGGGTTCGAACCATTGCTCATAGGTTCCATTTTTTCTCAAGTTAGGATTCCAGTTCATACTCCACAAGATAAGCAATAGCAAGAGAAGCAGGACTAGGGTTGTTACTCTTCGGAGGGCCCAAACCTGGGTAAATCTGAGCATCCCCATCCTTCTGAGCTTCACCGGCACTACGATCTCCGTTCTTCCTCCGGCGATTAACCCGAAAGCCCCCCGTCTGAACCTCATAAGCACCCGATTCGGAGGTGCCTGTTTGCTAGGACGCCGACAGTGGCGCGCCAGGTAGGGGCTATTGGTGGTTAGATTGCCCTCTTCCTTCGGTTTCCGGTTCGAGGCTTAGAAGAAGTAGGGGCGATTGTCTGCATGGCGGAGTCGCACTCCAAGCGCAGCAATCTACCCGAGGAAAGCAGCGCTCGTAGCCGATCCTGATGCCCGGGGAAGGAGCCGGTCCGGCCGGATCCCCCCGATGTGGGAGGGACACGCGTGGCTCCTGCGCTCGGGGGCCAGCCCGTCCAACGGCGTTTGGTGCTGGGGGACGACACTCCCGCGCGGAGCCTTCATGCGGCTCGTCTGCTCCTCGATCATCCTCCAGTGTCACTAGGGGGCGATACCCCAGCCACTCCGTGGCTGCGGGATATCGCCCGCCTAGTCGACGCCGCTCAACAACAGGTTAAGGCGGCGGCCCGGCCGGGGGCTTCCGGCGCGTGGCGGCAGGAAGCGTGCACGGCTGGCGCGCAGGGTTCCAACCGTTGCACAACAACTCCTCCCGACGTCAAGGGCCGGGATAAGGGGAAGGGAGCCCTGGTTGCAGCCCCCTCCGGCATAGGGGGACATGCACGTGACTCCGCTTCTTCCCGTGGTCCTCCCGAGTCGAGGGGAAATCGCGAGAATCTGAGATTGCGCCTGGATGAGGGCAACTCCAGCGCGGTGGGGACCTACGCCACGTCCTCAGGGGACGCCGCGAATGCTCGCAGCGACGCGTCAACCCCCGAGCACTCGCTGATCAACAGGGGGCTTCCCCCTCTGACTCTGGGGAGAGCGTAGACTCGCACTCCTCGACCCCATCCCAGGGTCGAGGGGCTGGCGAGCGACGCTGCTCCCCCTACAACGTTGGATGCCAGGCATTTTCTCTCCGTCTCCGGCAAACTGCGTGGCCAGAAAGATTCCGCCCCGCCTCCATCGAGAAGTACAACGGCACCGCCAACCCGGAGGAGTTCCTACAAATCTACACCACGGTAGTGCGAGCTGCGGGGGGCTCCGAAAAAGTTATGGCCAACTACCTCCCGACAGCACTAACGGGCTCCGCCCGGTCTTGGCTACTTAACCTCCCGCGAGGCTCTGTGCGCTCGTGGGAGGAGCTGTGCGACATTTTCGTCGCCAACTTCCAGGGCTCCTACGCTCAGCCGGGCGTGGAGGATGACCTCCACACACTCTGGAACAGATGGAGGGGGAGTCCCTGAGAGAATTCATTCGGCGATTCAGCCACTGCCGCAACACGATCCCCCGGATTTCAGAGCAATCAGTGATCATTGCATTCCGGAGGGGGGTCCGTGACCATAAGATGCGGGAGAAGATGGCTACCCGCACCATCGTAACCACTTCCGAGTTGTTCTCCCTGGCGCACAAGTGCGCTAGGGCGGCCGAAGCTCGGGAGTGCACGACAAGGCCTTCCGACCTCGGCGACGTCGGCACCTCGAAGTCCTCCAACCGCAAGAAGAAGAAGAAGCGAAAGGAGGCCACCGCTAGGGAAGTCCTGGTTGCCGAACCAGAAACCAAGTCCCAGCGTCGCGACGATCAAAACCGAGGGGATGAGCGCCGGGACCAGCGCAGCGACCGCAGGAACCGCCGCTCGCCCCGTCGCGAAGATAGTGGGGGCAAACCTTATTGCCCCATCCATCGAACGAGTGGACATGATTTGGAGGATTGCCAAGTTGTGTCCAAACTGGTGGACCGGTGGCTCAAGAAGCGCCGCGAGAAAGACCATGGAGACGGCGACGATGAAGACTCAGCTCCGTTGGCCTTCCAACAGGCGGAGCATACAGTGGCGTTCATTCACGATGGCTCGACCACCTACTCATCAAACTCACAGTACAAGCGGGACCTGCGGCAGGTCTGCGCCACTGCATCGGCCCCCGGGGCGGGTAGGCTACTGAAGTGGTCAGAGCACCTGATCACTTTCAGCCGGGCCGACCACCCGAAGAATGTCTCTGGCCCTGGCCATCTCCCGATTGTGGTGTCTCCCACCGTTCGCAACGCGAAGCTTGGGCGGGTTCTCGTTGATGGAGGCAGCGCCATCAACTTGCTGTCTGTTGGGGCGTACCAAGCGCTCCAGATACCGTATGAGGAGCTGCGTCCGGCTCCACTTTTCTACGGGGTTGCCCCCGGGGTGGGCCTCTTGCCCCTGGGGCAGGTCCGGCTGCCTGTTACGTTCGGGAGTGCGGAAAACTTCCGGACGGAGCTTGTCGACTTCGAGGTTGCTGACTTTGACCTCCCCTACAACGCCCTGCTTGACCGACCAGCTCTGGTCAAATTTATGGCGGTTGCCCACTACGCCTACATGCTGGTGAAGATCCCTGGGCCTGGGGGCCCAATCATGGTGAAGGTGGACAGGCTGGAAGCCCTGCGTCTCAGCAAACAGATACAGGATCTGGCCGGCACCACCTGCTCGGCGCGCGATAAAGACGACAGCCTGGGCGCCCCCTCGGTCAGGGCCCGCGCTTCGCCTGGTCCCTCGGGCGAAGCGAAGGTGGTCTCCGTGGGGGAGGACGGCTCCGGCAAGGTCGTGAAGATCGGCACCGACCTCAGCGCTAAATAGGAAGGCGTGCTCGTCACCTTCCTCCGGTCTAACCTGGACGTGTTCACTTGGGAACCGTCAGAAATGACCGGGGTCCCTAGGGAGGTGATTGAGCATCAATTGGCAATGCTCCCGGGAGCGCACCCGGTTCGAAAAAAGATCCGGCGGCAGGCGCCAGAGTGGCAGGATGCCATTCGGAACGAAGTGGAGAAACTTCTGTCTGCTAAGATTGTGCGGGAGGCCACCTACCCGGAGTGGTTGGCCAACCCCGTGCATGTGAGGAAGTCCAACGGGAAGTGGTGAATGTGTATCTACTTCACCGACCTCAACAAGGCCTGCCCCAAGGATCCGTACCCCCTGCCGCGGATAGACATCGTCGTCGACTCCACGGCGGGGTGCGAAGCTCTATGCTTCCTTGACGCCTACTCCGGTTATCATCAGATCAGTATGGCACGGGAAGACGAAGAGAAGACTGCTTTTGTGACTCCTCTCGGTGTATACTGTTATGTCCGGATGCCCTTCGGGCTAAAGAACGCTAGCTCCACTTACCTGCGGGCCATGCACATTGTGTTCGGGCCCCAAGTTGGGAAAAACCTTGAAGTGTATGTTGATGACCTGGTAGTAAAGACAAGGAAGGCCGATGAGCTTGTCCAGGACCTGGAAGAGACCTTCTCCCACCTCAGAAAATATTGTCTAAAGTTGAATCTCGAGAGTGCGTGTTCGGCGTCTCAACCAGGAAGTTACTCGGATTCTTGGTCTCCAGTCGCGGGATCGAGGTCAACCCAGAGAAGATAGAAGCAATTGAGCGGATGCAGCCGCCTACTCGGCTCAAGTAGCTGTAGTGCTTGACTGGCCATCTGGCCTCCCTTGGCTAGGGGAGAAGAGCCTGTACCGCGAAATGCTTGCCATTTGCTGAGTTCTCCTACAACAACAGTCATCAAGTCAGTCTTCAGATGTCGCCTTTCGAGGCTCTTTATGGCAAGAAGTGCAGAACGCCACTGTTTTGGTCCGAGGTTGGTGAGAGGCAATTTTTCGGGCCAGCCATGATTGAAGAGGCTGAAAGGCAAGTCAGCTTGATTCGGGACCGGCTGAGAGAAGCTCAGTCTCATCAGAAGAGCTATGCTGATCGTCGACGCCGCGAATTGAGCTTTGAGGTGGGTGACTTTGTCTACCTCAAGGTCTCACCACTCCGCGGTACTCGCAGATTCCAAGTCCGCGGGAAGCTAGCCCCGCGATACATCGGTCCGTTCCGGATTCTTGAGAAGGTTGGTGTTGTGGCTTATCGGCTTGAGCTACCGCCACATCTTTCGGACGTTCACGATGTGTTCCACGTGTCCCAATTGAAGAAGAGTCTTCGGGTTCCATCGGTTACCCAATTGGACCATCTTGATTTGCGGCTGATCTTTCGTATCGACGAGTATCCGTCCGTATTCTCGAGACAGCTTGAGCGTCACACTCGCAATCAGGTTATCAAGATGCTCAAGGTCCATGGAGCAACCATTCGTAAGATGAAGCCACGTGGGAGCGTGAAGACCATATTCAGCAGAATACCCGACTTTCTTCGAGAGGATTAGCAATCTCGAGGACGAGATTTTTGTAAGGGGGTAGATCAGAATATCCCGAGTATTTCTATACTCGAGTCATCAGACATTTGTACTCAAACACTGCTCAATAATACACTTTGTTCTTGTGTATTTACGCATTTTGAGCTATATGTACTTAAATGGGAATTAAAAAGAACCCTTCAACTTAAGTAACCTAGCTCAAAAATAATTGCAAATTTATTTGGATAAGTGTTAAAGCGACCTAAGAACCTTCGAATATATAAGAATCGATAAAAATCAGTTTTGGAAGTTTAATTCTTCAAAACTTGACACTTGACCAAAATGCCCTTGAGTAAGTGCATAGTGTTTTGCATGTGTTATAACCTCTCCAAAGCCAACCCAACAGCCAACTCACTCCCTCTCCTCTCCCTCTCACGACCAAGCATGGGAGAAGCCTCCCAAAACCCTAGCTCACCCAATCCACCCATTTGGAGGCGATCCGACCAGGTGGAAATTGATCTAGAGGCGGGAATCGACCTCTCCATCGCGATCCCCATCTTCTAGACCCTCTCGGTGAGTTTCTCATCGAATTTCATGGATGGATTTTGGAGTACCCGTGGTGTTTTTGAAGTTTGAGTTGATTTCTGGCTCAGGACATCCTCGTCGCGTAGCTACGAGTTTCCCCTCTGTAGCTCCGCATTTCGTCATGTCCCTCAAACCCTAGCCTAGGTCATGTCCAGTGCCATGTGTTCGAGCATTGCATGGCACTTGTGCTTCAGAAACAAGACTCAGGTCATCTTAGGTCCATTTAACTCTACTATCGACCTAGCATTTGACCACCTTCGAAATCTAGCAACCTAATGCTAGGTTTTCGATTTGTCGGAGTTCTAGTGGAGCAAAGCATGGATAGTAATTTTTGTGGGCACTTCGGTAGCTAGAGCCGCTATCAGAAGAATCGGAATTCAATTCTGATAAGCCGGATTTTATTTTATTTAATTAGGTGTTAAGTGTTTTCACAAAATACTAGGAGTCCGTAGCTTGAATCGACGATTCTATTAGCTCTTCTGATAGCCGTAGTCGCGATCAGAAGAGTCGAATTCAATTTGTCGATCCTACACAAAGTTGTCAGCTATAGGTCACTCTATTTGCGAAATATCCTAGAGGTCCGATGACCAAATGGATAGCCCCTATAGCTTTCTAGCTAGTAGAAACCCCTATAAAAAAATACGGAGTTTAGTTTTGACAATTTTGCAGATACTTTGTCGCTCTAGGTCTCAATTGGTTGAATAAAATCCTAGAGCTCCGGAGCACGATTCGACTTCACCATTAGTCTTCTTAGAGGCTAAAATAGTGGCTAAAAATGCTAGATTTGCATTTTAGCACTTCGCATTTTATTTTAATAATTACAGGGCCCAAAGCCGTTCTTGGCTTTTCGCTTGATTCGCCTCGTTTAAGGTCCCTAAGGTTGAAAGCATGCTTCACGTGTGCTTTAGATCCCATTTTGGCCCTTTTAGGACTTTTGTCGTACTTGGGTAAATCTGGGAGTTACGCGACGCTTGATCAAAAGTCCGAGTAGGTTAAGTCAATTTTGGCGGTGATTGGCTCCGATAAGTCATTATTACCTCCAAGTGTCTAGCTGCGGGTCCAGAACGAAGTTTCACGACATTCTTGATCAAAACGACCTTTTGACGGTTTTGGTCGTTTTTGGTCGTTAACGGTCGTTTTGATTGTTTTGGCCGTTTTTGCGAATTCGATGCAAATTGCTAATCTACCGAGCGTTTTAGTTAGGTGTTGAGTGTTCGAACCCGTATCGGGAACCCACACGCGGATTCGATCGCGTTTGGACTCAATACGGACTCAAAATGGTTTTGTCGGAAATTACTCCGCGGTTTTTCATTTTGATTCAATTTTGGTCAATTTCATTAGGAATTGCTTTGCAACCGATCCAACTAAGTCCTAAATATCTTGCTTTAGCTTGTTGCGTTGTCGGAAACCTGTTTTGCGCAAAAATCCGCAAAATTGGCCGTTTAACGGATTTCCGACAAAACGATCGCTTTCTACCGCTTCGGCAAATTTGTCGCTTTTAGGGCCGAAGGTTTTTCTTCGATCTTTCGAGCGCTTTAGCACCTAGTTATGTACCTGAGGCCATATTGAGGCTCCACATGCAAATTTAATTGCATTTGTCTTCAATTTACGTATTTTTATTCACGTAGGTAAAGAATACGCCTTTTCCGTCGCTTTAGCTCGGTTGATCATTTCAACTTCAAACAAGTTCCAATAAGTCCCATTAGGTATGTTATACCTATTTTTAGGTATTTCACTAAGTTTAGTTGGGTTTTACTTCATTTTGCACGTTTTAATCCATTTTGGCACTTGTTCGGCCGAAATGGACATAATAGGTCATAGTTTCACATTTTCTTCGTTTTCTTCATTTCTTTCTCCTTTAAATATTTAAGTGGGTCTTATTTGATGTTTAGTTGGCATTTGTGCATTTAAATCTTGCTTTTGCTAAGTTGTATTTCTTTTGTCGCTTTTTGTTGCTTTGACCGATTAGAGGCTAGCGAGTCGGGCTCAAGCCTCGAACGACCGAACATCATCCGGACATCACCGAAGTGCAACAACAAGGCAAGCACCTCCTTTGACCATCTTGAAACCTATATTTCACGATGTTTACTTTGATTTCTCAAACTATATGCATTGTTTATATTCAAGAAAGTGCTAGTTTGTGGGAATGGTAGATATACCCTGATTTGGTGGTTTTTCCTCAATTAAATTCCCAGAGTTCATTGATAGCCTTAGTAGGGTTGGACAATTAATAAAATGTCACTTGGGTATAAACGACTTAGTAAATGCATATGCTTAGACACCGCAATAGAGATGAGCAAAGTCAGTCATTTACCAAATGCTCAAAACTTATGATAATTGTAACTAGTTTTGGAAATGTTTTGGAAATGTGACTTGTAAAGGTAATTTGATAAAAATGTGCAAAGGTGTCTAGTTGGTAATTAGACTTGGCGGGAGGTATAATATGTGCTAGTTAAACATGGTGGCGATTGGTTGGCGAGTTAAGTGGAGTTCCCGCTTGAGTCACTAGGCAAAAATATAAGGACCGAACTTGTGACGGTTTTGAATGAACACCGTGCAACCGCGCAATCTTTGGGATGGGGCAGCCTGTTTTAGTACCTGAAGTGTGAGGGGATAGCCATGCCTGTTGGTAGGCGAAGTGTGGACCTTTTCCGTGTTGAGCAATCGGCGCGGTGTGTGTGTCCTCACGACGCCCGTATGCACCTTCGTGAGTGCGCTTGTACTTATGCAGCGGGAATCGCTCCGATTCATGTTTGATTGATACAACGGTGTACGCCTTGCTATGGGATAATGCCGCGGCAAAACTCGCCGCCACGATGGATATTCCGTGGTCGCTCGAGTGGTGGTTGGCCTCTTATCGCCATAGTAGTGGGTTTATCGTCGCCAGTCTTTGGGTGTGGCTATAGCCTCAACGATGGGAAAGAATAGATCATTCTTGTATATCGGATACCTCGTGTATCGCGTGTACTGGATGACAGGGATGCAAGTCCTGAGTTGTGTTTGGGTAAAGTGCGCAAACTCTGCAAAGTATCAAATAATTCTAATCGATTAGCCGTGCTCACGGTTATGAGCAAATCTTCTTTAATCATATCAAGTATAGAAATTTGGTTCGGTTTTGAAAATGAAAATTTATTTTGGAGTCTATCTAAAGTATGTGGATCGATATGGTACTTGATGGATTTATGAATGAGTGAATATGGTATTTGAAGGATTTATGAATATATGGATGTCAATTCGTATCTCAACTGCGATCATGGATGGTGGCAGTTGAGAGACTCAAATGTTACATATATTGTAAATATGTTTTATTCAAAATGCTGTCTTTCAAATTATGTATTACATTTCGATGAATCGTTTCAAATCCTCGCTGCAATAGACTTAGTGTAGTAGCCATTTCAATCGTATCACCGCATATTAATTATATTTGCATACACTAAAGTCTTGCGAGTACATACGTGTACTCACCGCTGTCGCTAACCCCTTTTTCCTCGAGAGGAAGGTATTGATGATGTCGGATGATGGCGAGCCCCAGTGCGCGAGTGTTGCAGCCGTAGTTCCTCCCTCGATCAAGAGCTTTGTGGGGTGGTCAGGCCAGCTGCGCTGGTTGTCTTTCTTTTGTTTCCGCTGTCGCTTTACTTCTTTTGGTTTCTGTAATGCACTTGTTCAAGATTTACACCCAGTTATGTAAATTACCTTAGTTTATCTCTTCGTGCATTGATACTCGGGTTGTGGGTACGCGATACTGGGCTACTGATCCAGGGATCCAAAGATCGATGCGACAGCACCGGTCCGGTTAAGGGTTCGATCCCGTCGATCGAATTTTTAGATTCAGATTTTCGGTGTCGAGGCTTCCTGTTGCTATACGGTGCTATACGCCACAGTAGACGGCGTATAGTACGGTATAGGAAGGGGGGGTTCTCACAGCGTTGGTATCAGAGTCATTGACTGCAGGAAGACTTAGTTAGCCTGGTCGTTAGACTTAGGAACAGATTCTTCTTCTCAAAATTTATTTTGAAGTACAAAACTCTATTTTGAAAGTGTAGAATGCTATTCTTGTCCATTCTATAGCCTTTCACTTATCTACTCTTCAAAATGAATCTGATCTTAATCCAAATTTCAAAATTTGTTTCCTTCTTCTATCTTGTTCAAAAGAATTAGGAGGAACACGGGTTTAGCTAAAAATGGGTTAAGGTTAGATGTTTATGGTTGTAATTAGGGATTATTTGTCGTTTCCTTAGGTTGACTTTTGATTTGATTCTTATGCTTCTTTGAATGAGTGTTTGTAGAATGTTGTGCTTTTGGAGGTATCCTTAAGAGTCAAACATTTTGCACTGCTTTCGCATGATTTAATTGACTCAACTGTGCATTTCAGGATGCCTCCCTGAGGAGAGAAGCGGTTAAATGCGCTTCCAGAAATTGATGATGCCGGGAGCGTGGTGATCTGATGGAGTGCGAGGGCCCAGCGATCGCAGTCCCTCTTGGTGGGTCACTGGGGCTCGCCTCGCCTACATGCCCAGAGCGAGGAGCTCCCTCCACCTCCTCCTGCTCCTGACATGGCTGCACTCATGTTGCGGCAGACTCGGCTCATGGAGCTGATGGTCCAGGCTGTTCAGGCAGCAAGAAATAAGAAGAAGAAGAAGAAGTTAGCCTCGGTTGTCGGAGTTCCAACGAACTCGACCGCCGAGCTTTTCTTCACTACAGATCCGATGGAGGCAGAGGATTGGCTTAGCGACATGGAGGAAGTTGGAGTTAGTCGGTTGCACCGATAGAAGGTTCAAGACACCGCCTACTACCTCCAGGGACCAAAGAGCCTTCGTGGTGGAGCAGCTTCAAGGCTGTTCGCCTGCAGATCAGTCACCACATGGGCAGAGTTCAAGACCCGCCTTCGCTCCTTCCATGTTCCAAATGGGCTTGATCGATATCAAGAAGCGGAGTTCTACGACCTTCGCCAGGGATCTATGACAGTGATGGACTACCTCCACCGCTTCAACCATTTGTCACGCTATGTTGCTGATGAGGTGACCACTGAGGCTAGGAGAGTGACATTGTTCAAGGAGTACCTCACCGAGGAGATCCGGTTTCAGCTTGCCGGCCATGATATCCCTAGCCTTCGTGTCTTGGTGAGCAAGGCCATCAAGATTGAGGATGGCGCCAAGGCGCTTATGGAGCCATAGCGCAAGTGGGCAGCTCGGCGGCGATCGATGGCGGACCTTCCAAGACTCGCACCTTCACTCAGTCTGGCTTCCAGCCTTCAGCGCCGCCAGTTCAGAGGCCCCAGGGCTTGCCTCCTCGCCCTGCCCAGAGTTCGGTGCAGTCACCTAGTCGTCCGGCAGCTAGCTTGGGGTCCCAGAACCCATTTAGCCATATCACATGCTTCTCCTGCGGCGAGGGGCCACTTTGCGGTGCTGTCCGGCGAGCAGCGGCGAATGACGGCTTCAGGTGCACCGGCCCGTCCCTAGGGTCGATCTGGTGGACGTGGGGTGGACGATCAGTCGCCCGGTTCCCGAGCAGCCGGCTCGGCCGTGGCCGCCTGAATGTGGCCACCGCAGAGGAGGCAGCAGCAGCTCCAGATGTTGTGTTGGGTACGTTGTCTGTTCATTCCGTGCCCACTTTGGTTCTATTTGACTCTGGAGCATTGCATTCTTTCATCTCTTCACGCTTTGTTGCTTTGCATGAGGTTCATTCTGCTCGCCTCGAGAGGTACTTGTTGATCCGCTCACCTGGATCCGCTTTGACCGCCGAGCTTGTGAGTCCAGGGGTTAGGATTGTGATCAATGGGGTAGATTGGGTGATCTCATTAACATTGAGACGTCAGGTCTTGATGTGATTTTGGGTATGGATTGGTTGTCCAAGAATCAGGGCAAATTGATTGTGCCAGGAGGTCAATTTCATTAGTCAACCACGATGGCATTCTTGTTACCTTTCTTCTCGCTCCAGAAGGCACAGCCTTTACTCGAGTGCTCTTTCTGCTAGGAGACCCCAGTACGGTGATATGTGAGTACCCGATGTGTTCCTCGATGAGTTGCCAGGTTTGCCACCGATCGTGATTTGGAGTTCATCATCGATCTCTTACCTGGCACTTCTCCAATTTCTAAGCGTCCAGACAGGATGCCCGCCGATGAGCTGATTGAGTTGAAGACTCGGCTCAAGGAGCGATTAGAGAAGGGGTTCATTCGTCCCCGCTTCTTCTCCTGGGCAGTCGATTCTGTTTGTGAAGAAGAAAGACGGCACTCTTCGCATGTGCGTTGATTAATGGTCTTTGAATGAGGTCACTGTCAAGAACAAGTATCCTCTCCCTCGGATCGACGATTTGTTTGACCAATTAGGCGGAGCTTGAGTCTTCTCCAAAATAGACTTGAGATCCGGCTATTTTCAGCTCAAGATCCGTCCGGAGGATATTGTGAAGACCGCATTCACTACTCGCTACGGCCTGCAGACGAGTACGCTTGTTTCATTTGGCCTCACCAATGCACCAGCCACCTTCATGAATCTGATGAACAAAGTCTTCATGGAGTTCCTTGATAGATTTGTGGTTGTGTTCATTGATGACATCCTCATATACTCTAAGGATGATGATGAGCACGCACTTCACTTGCATATGGTGCTTAGCAAGCTTCGCGAGCATCAGTTGTATGCCAAGTTCAGTAAGTGCGAGTTCTAGCTCAAGCAAGTGGAGTTTCTGGGGCATGTCCTGTCAGAAGGTGGGGTAGCAGTTGATCCACGCAAGGTACAGGATGTACTCAGTTGGGAGCAGCCCCGCAATGTCCCTGAGATTCGGAGTTTTCTCGGTCTTGCCGGATACTATCGCCGGTTTATCGAGAACTTCTCCAAGATTGCTAAGCCAATGACAGCGCTACTCAAGAAGGAGAAGAAATTGAGTGGTCACCTGGTTGTGAGTCCAGTTTCAGGAGCTGAAGAATAGACTCACCATCGCACCGATGTTGGTCCTTCACGACATTCACAAGAACTTCGATGTCTATTGTAATGCATCCCGCCTTGGACTTGGTTGTGTGTTGATGCAGGAGGGCAAAGTGGTTGCTTATGCTTCTCGACGCCTAAAGCCTCATGAAGCCAATTACCCGACGCATGATTTGGAGCTTGCATTTGTTGTTCATGCTCTCAAGCCGTGGGCGACATTATCTCATAGGAAATAGATGTGAGATCTACACCGACCACAAAAGCTTAAAGTACTTCTTTTCGCAGCCAGATCTGAATTTGAGACAGCGTCGATGGCTAGAGCTGATCAAAGACTATGATTTGGGTATTCATTACCATCCTGGCAAGGCGAATGTGGTTGTAGATGCCCTCAGTCGCAAGCTGCACACAGTGAATGCCTTGGGTGTCATTGGCCAGTCTCAGCTGGTTGAAGAGTTTCAGAAGCTCAATCTAGAAGTGGTTGAGTATGGTTACATTCGCTTTAGCCGTACAACCCACTCTAGAGTCTCAGATTCAGCAGCTCAACTCCAAGATGATCTTGTGATTGAGATTAGACGCTTGATTGGATCAAGATGGCGCATCTCCGTGTTTCTATGAGGGGTCCAATGGGCTGATCATGCATGGGCAGCAGATGTATGTCCTGATGATATAGAGATCAAGGAGTTGATCCTGTCGAAGCCCATGATACCTCTCTCTGCTCATCCCGGGCAAAGACCAAGATGTACCAGACCTTCGCAGCAATTCTCGGTGGCCAGGTATGAAGAAGGAGATCGCGGCTCATGTGGCACATTGTGATGTGTGCCGGCGTGTCAAGGCTGAACATCAAAGGCCACCGGATTACTTCAGCCATTGCAGATCCCCGAGTGGAAGTGGGAAGAGATTGGGATGGATTTCATTACCGGCCTACCGAGGTCCTCCGCCGGCCACGACTCTATTTGGGTGATCATTGACCGTCGACCAAGGTAGCTCATTTCATCGATTCGTACCACCTATTCTGGAGCCAAGCTAGCGGAACTCTATTTGCATAATATTGTTCGGCTCCATGGAGTTCCAAAAGTCATAGTCTCTGACCGTGGTTCGCAGTTCACCTCCAGATTTTGGGAGAGTTTGCAGTCCATTCTTGGCACTAAGCTATCCATCAGTACTGCTTACCATCCCCAAACTGACGGACAGACGGAAAGGGCAAACCAAATCCTTGAAGACATGCTAAGGGCTTGTGTGCTGTGCTACAGCAAGTCGTGGGAGAAATGCTTGCCATTTGCTGAGTTCTCCTACAACAACAGTCATCAAGTCAGTCTTCAGATGTCGCCTTTCGAGGCTCTTTATGGCAAGAAGTGCAGAACGCCACTGTTTTGGTCTGAGGTTGGTGAGAGGCAATTCTTCGGGCCAGCCATGATTGAAGAGGCTGAAAGGCAAGTCAGCTTGATTCGGGACCGGCTGAGAGAAGCTCAGTCTCGTCAGAAAAGCTATGCTGATCGTCGACGCCGCGAATTGAGCTTTGAGGTGGGTGACTTTGTCTACCTCAAGGTCTCACCACTCCGCGGTACTCGCAGATTCCAAGTCCGCGGAAAGCTAGCCCCGCGATACATCGGTCCGTTCCGGATTCTTGAGAAGGTTGGTGTTGTGGCTTATCGGCTTGAGCTACCGCCACATCTTTCGGACGTTCACGATGTGTTCCACGTGTCCCAATTGAAGAAGAGTCTTCGGTTCCATCGAAGTTACCCAATTGGACCATCTTGATTTGCGGCTGATCTTTCAGTACGAGAGTATCCGAAATCCGTATTCTCGAGACAGTGAGCATCACACTCGCGATCAGGTTATCAAGATGCTCAAGGTCGATGGAGCAACCATTCGTAAGATGAAGCCACGTGGGAGCGTGAAGACCATATTCAGCAGAATACCCGACTTTCTTCGAGAGGATTAGCAATCTCGAGGACGAGATTTTTGTAAGGGGGTAGATCAGAATATCCCGAGTATTTCTATACTCGAGTCATCAGACATTTGTACTCAAACACTGCTCAATAATACACTTTGTTCTTGTGTATTTACGCATTTTGAGCTATATGTACTTAAATGGGAATTAAAAAGAACCCTTCAACTTAAGTAACCTAGCTCAAAAATAATTGCAAATTTATTTGGATAAGTGTTAAAGCGACCTAAGAACCTTCCAGAATATATAAGAATCGATAAAAATCAGTTTTGGAAGTTTAATTCTTCAAAACTTGACACTTGACCAAAATGCCCTTGAGTAAGTGCATAGTGTTTTGCATGTGTTATAACCTCTCCAAAGCCAACCCAACAGCCAACTCACTCCCTCTCCTCTCCCTCTCACGACCAAGCATGGGAGAAGCCTCCCAAAACCCTAGCTCACCCAATCCACCCATTTGGAGGCGATCCGACCGGTGGAAATTGATCTAGAGGCGGGAATCGACCTCTCCATCGCGATCCCCATCTTCTAGACCCTCTCGGGTGAGTTTCTCATCGAATTTCATGGATGGATTTTGGAGTACCCGTGGTGTTTTTGAAGTTTGAGTTGATTTCTCGGCTCCCGGGACATCCCTCGTCGCGTAGCTACGAGTTTCCCCTCCTGTAGCTCCGCATTTCGTCATGTCCCTCAAACCCTAGCCTAGGTCATGTCCAGGTGCCATGTGTTCGGAGCATTGCATGGCACTTGTGCTTCAGAAACAAGACTCAGGTCATCTTAGGTCCATTTAACTCTACTATCGACCTAGCATTTGACCACCTTCGAAATCTAGCAACCTAATGCTAGGTTTTCGATTTGTCGGAGTTCTAGTGGAGCAAAGCATGGATAGTAATTTTTGTGGGCACTTCTGGTAGCTAGAGCCGCTATCAGAAGAATCGGAATTCAATTCTGATAAGTCGGATTTTATTTTATTTAATTAGGTGTTAAGTGTTTTCACAAAATACTAGGAGTCCGTAGCTTGAATCGACGATTCTATTAGCTCTTCTGATAGCCGTAGTCGCGATCAGAAGAGTCAGAATTCAATTTGTCGCATCCTACACAAAGTTGTCAGCTCTAGGTCACTCTATTTGCGAAAAATCCTAGAGGTCCGATGACCAAATGGATAGCCCCTATAGCTTTCTAGCTAGTAGAAACCCCGATAAAAATACGGAGTTTAGTTTTGACCATTTTGCAAAGATACTTTGCTGCTCTAGGTCTCAATTGGTTGAATAAAATCCTAGAGCTCCGAGCACGAATCGACTTCACCATTAGTCTTCTTAGAGGCTAAAATAAAGGTGGCTAAAAATGCTAGATTTGCATTTTAGCACTTCGCATTTTATTTTAATAATTAGAGGGCCCAAAGCCGTTCTTGGCTTTTCGCTCAGTTCGCCTCGTTTAAGGTCCCTAAGGTTGAAAGCATGCTTCACGTGTGCTTTAGATCCCATTTTGGCCCTTTTAGGACTTTTGTCGTGCCGGGTAAATACCGGAGTTACGCGACGCTTGATCAAAAGTCCGAGTAGGTTAAGTCAATTTTGGCGGTGATTGGCTCCGATAAGTCATTATTACCTCCAAGTGTCTAGCTGCGGGTCCAGAACGAAGTTTCACGACATTCTTGATCAAAACGACCTTTGACGGTTTTGGTCGCTTTTGGTCGTTAACAGTCGCTTTTGATTGTTTTGGCCGCTTTTGCGAATTCGATGCAAATTGCTAATCTACCGAGCGTTTTAGTTAGGTGTTGAGTGTTCGAACTCAGATCGGGAACCCACACGCGGATTCGATCGCGTTTGGACTCAATACGGACTCAAAATGGTTTTGTCGGAAATTACTCCGCGGTTTTTCATTTTGATTCAATTTTGGTCAATTTCATTAGGAATTGCTTTGCAACCGATCCAACTAAGTCCTAAATATCTTGCTTTAGCTTGTTGCGTTGTCGGAAACCTGTTTTGGCGCAAAATCCGCAAAATTGGCCGCTTAACGGATTTCCGACAAAACGATCGCTTTACCGCTTTCGGCAAATTTGTCGCTTTTAGGGCCGAAAGGTTTTTCTTCGATCTTTCGAGCGTTTTAGCACCTAGTTATGTAACTGAGGCCATATTGAGGCTCCACATGCAAATTTAATTGCATTTGTCTTCAATTTACGTATTTTTATTCACGTAGGTAAAGAATACGCCTTTTCCGCTGCTTTAGCTCGGTTGATCATTTCAACTTCAAACAAGTTCCAATAAGTCCCATTAGGTATGTTATACCTATTTTTAGGTATTTCACTAAGTTTAGTTGGGTTTTACTTCATTTTGCACGTTTTAATCCATTTTGGCACTTGTTCGGCCGAAATGGACATAATAGGTCATAGTTTCACATTTTCTTCGTTTTCTTCATTTCTTTCTCCTTTAAATATTTAAGTGGGTCTTATTTGATGTTTAGTTGGCATTTGTGCATTTAAATCTTGCTTTTGCTAAGTTGTATTTCTTTTGTCGCTTTTGTTGCTTTGACCGATTAGAGGCTAGCGAGTCGAAGCCTCGAACGACCGAACATCATCCCTGACATCACGAAGTGCAACAACAAGGCAAGCACCTCCTTTGACCATCTTGAAACCTATATTTCATGATGTTTACTTTGATTTCTCAAACTATATGCATTGTTTATATTCAAGAAAGTGCTAGTTTGTGGGAATGGTAGATATACCCTGATTTGGTGGTTTTTCCTCAATTAAATTCCCGAGTTCATTGATAGCCTTAGTAGGGTTGGACAATTAATAAAATGTCACTTGGGTATAAACGACTTAGTAAATGCATATGCTTAGACAACCGCAATAGAGATGAGCAAAGTCAGTCATTTACCAAATGCTCAAAACTTATGATAATTGTAACTAGTTTTGGAAATGTTTTGGAAATGTGACTTGTAAAGGTAATTTGATAAAAATGTGCGGTGTCTAGTTGGTAATTAGACTTGGCGGGAGGTATAATATGTGCTAGTTAAACATGGTGGCGATTGGTTGGCGAGTTAAGTGGAGTTCCCGCTTGAGTCACTAGGCAAAAATATAAGGACCGAACTTGTGACGGTTTTTGAATGAACACCGTGCAACCGCGCAATGCTGGGATGGGGCAGCCTGCTTTTAGTACCTGAAGTGTGAGGGGATAGCCATGCCTGTTGGTAGGCCGAAGTGTGGACCTTTTCCGTGTTGAGCAATGAGCGGTGTGTGTGTCCTCACGACCGCCGTATGCACCTTCGTGAGTGCGCTTGTACTTATGCAATGGGAATCGCTCCGATTCATGTTTGATTGATACAACGGTGTACGCCTTGCTATGGGATAATGCGCGGCAAAAACTCGCCGTCGTCACGATGGATATTCCGTGGCCGCCGAGTGGTGGTTGGCCTCTTATCGCCATAGTAGTGGGTTTATCGTCGCCGGTCTTTGAGGTGTGGCTATAGCCTCAACGATGGGAAAGAATAGATCATTCTTGTATATCGGATACCTCGTGTATCGCGTGTACCCTGGATGACAGGGATGCAAGTCTGAGTTGTGTTTGGGTAAAGTGCGCAAACTCTGCAGAGTATCAAATAATTCTAATCGATTAGCCGTGCTCACGGTTATGAGCAAATCTTCTTTAATCATATCAAGTATAGAAATTTGGTTCGGTTTTGAAAATGAAAATTTATTTTGGAGTCTATCTAAAGTATGTGGATCGATATGGTACTTGATGGATTTATGAATGAGTGAATATGGTATTTGAAGGATTTATGAATATATGGATGTCAATTCCTATCTCAACTGCGATCATGGATGGTGGCAGTTGAGAGACTCAAATGTTACATATATTGTAAATATGTTTTATTCAAAATGCTGTCTTTCAAATTATGTATTACATTTCGATGAACTGTTTCAAATCCTCGCTGCAATAAACTTAGTGTAGTAGCCATTTCAATCGTATCACCTGCATATTAATTATATTTGCATACACTAAAGTCTTGCGAGTACATACGTGTACTCACCGTTCTGTCGCTAACCCCTTTTTCCTCGTGAGGAAGGTATTGATGATGTCGGATGATGGCGAGCCCCAATCTGCGAGTGTTGCGGCGCGTAGTTCCTCCCTCGATCAAGAGCCTGTGGGGTGGTCGGGCCGGTTGTCTGGTTGTCTTTCTTTTGTTTCGCTGTCGCTTTACTTCTTTTGGTTTCTGTAATGCACTTGTTCAAGATTTACACCCAGTTATGTAAATTACCTTAGTTTATCTCTTCGTGCATTGATACTCGGGTTGTGGGTACGCGATACTGGGCTACTGATCCAGGGATCCAGTATCAGATGCGTACAGGCACCGGGTCCGAAGCTAAGGGTTCGATCCTGTCGATCGAATTTTTAGATTCAGATTTTCGGTGTCGAGGCTTCCTGTTGCTATACGGTGCTATACGCCACAGTAGACGGCGTATAGTACGGTATAGGAAGGGGGGTTCTCACACCAGTGCTGGTCGCCCCCGAGCCGGGTGAGCCACTGCTGCTGTACGTGGCGGCTAGCCCCTCTGTAGTGAGCGCGGCGCTGGTGGCGGAGCGAGAGGGTGTCCAACGGCCGGTCTATTACATCAGCAAGGTGCTACACGACGCGGAAATAAGGTATCCTCAAGCTCAGAAGATGGTCTACGCCGTGATAGTGGCGTCAAGAAAGTTTCGGCACTATTTCCAAGGGAGGGAGATAACGGTGGTCTCCTCATACCCCCTGCGCGAGATCCTCCACAATCGTGAAGCAGAGGGCCGCATCGCAAAGTGGTCCGTCGAGCTGGGGGAGTTCGGTATCAAATTTGCCCCTCGTACCGCAATAAAGAGTCAAAGGCTGGCAGACTTCGTCGTCGAGTGGACTCGGTGAGCTCGGCGAGATGAGGCCCCCGCACCCTCCCCTTGGACACTTTTCTTCGACGGATCCTTCAGGTTCGAAGGCGCGGGGGCTGGCGTCCTCTTGGTCTCTCCGACCGGGGATCTTCTCAAGTACGTGGTCGTCCTCGACTTCAAGGCCACTAACAACGTCGCCGAGTACGAGGGTTTGCTGGCTGGGCTTCGGGCCGCCGCGGCCATCGGTGTTCGGCGCCTGCTAGTGAAGGGCGACTACCTACTGGTCGTCAACCAAGCAAGGAAGGACTTTTCCTGCCCTGACCCCATCATGGCAGCATACCTGGTGGAGGTCAGGAAATTGGAGCGGCACTTCGAAGGATTGGGGTATGCTCATATCCCCCGGCGCGACAACTACTTGGCGGATGAGCTTGCTCAGCTCGCTTCAACAAGATCTCCTGTCCCGGTCGGGGTCTTTGAAGAAAGGCTTCCGTGACCGTCCATCGCAGCCCCCGTCTCCGGTGGGGATGATGGTGATACCGCTCCAGCCCTCGCGCCTGGAGGGAAAGTGGTTCCAGCATAAACGCCCAGCCAGGCGGAGTACCCGGACGACCACCTCGTGGTCGCTGCGCTTGACCGGGAAGGCACATGGATGGATCCAATCCTGGCCTACCTGCGGGATCAAGTGTCCCCCGACGATGATGCATCAGCAGAGAAGGTAGCACGAAAGGCCAAGTGCTATACCCTGGTGGGCGGGGACCTGTACCGCCGGGGGAGAAACGGGATTCTTCTGAAGTGCATCACTCGGGAAGAGGGGAGCACTTTGCTCTCTGATATCCACGGAGGCGTGTGCGGGAGCCATGTGTCCGATCGAACGATGGCGGGAAAGGCTTTCCGCCAAGGGTTCTATTGGCCAACCGCCCTCCAGGATGCTTGCGAGCTGGTGAGGAGGTGCGAGGCGTGCCAATTCCATGCCAAGCAAATCCACCAACCGGCCCAAGCCCTGCAAACCATCCCGCTCTCATGGCCCTTCGCGGTCTGGGGGCTGGATATCCTGGGCCTGTTCCCGCGGGCCACAGGGGGCTACACCCACCTATTTGTCGCTATTGACAAATTCACTAAGTGGGTGGAAGCCGAGGCGGTGAGAGCCATTACCGCCGTAGCTGTAGTCAAATTCATGCAAGGGATCTTCGCCCGCTTCGGAGTCGCCAACCGCATCATCACTGACAACGGCACACAGTTCACCAGCGCGGCCTTCCTAGACTTCTACGAAGAGATGGGCACCAAGGTCTTTTTTGCCTCGGTTGCCCATCCGAGGAGCAACGGGCAAGTCGAGCGGGCCAACGCGCTGGTGCTGAAAGGCCTCAAGACCCGAGCATTCGATCGACTCCGCAAGCGTGGGACCCGGTGGACCGAAGAGCTCCCGGCGGTGTTGTGGTCGCTCCGCACCACTCCTAGCCGGGCCACCGGGGAAACCCCTTTCTTCCTGGTCTACGGCGCGGAAGCTGTTCTCCCTTCGGAGCTGGAGCTGGGATCACCACGTGTCGCGGCGTTCGCGGAGGAGGATCAGGAAGATCTGCGTCGGGACGACGTCAATCTCTTGGAAGAGGTGCGGGACCGGGCGGCCCTGCGCGCCGCGCGATACCAGCAAAGTCTCAGGCGGTACCACGCCTCCCGGGTCAACGAGAGAACACTGGCAGTGGGCGACCTGGTCTTGCGAAGGATCCAGTCGCATGCCGGGTCGCATAAGCTGTCTCCCCAGTGGGAGGGACCCTTCAAAGTGGTCTCAGTCTCTCGTCCCGGGGCGGTCAGGCTGGCCACTGAAGACGGCGAAGAGCTGGCGAACTCCCAGAACATAGAAAATCTGCGCAAGTTCTACCCTTGACCGGTTGTAAGTCCCAGGCTCTGTTCCCCGACCAGCCGGAATGTGTCTTCCTCTCCACTGCTGGTCGGGGAAGGCCTTATGTTTGAAATTGAATGTTCACTTCCTTTATCCAGAGTAATTTTTCTCCCTACCCTCTTTCGCCTACGGCCCACGGTTGGCGATCGGGAGCACTCCCCCTTGGTACCCTGCGGCCTTGCAAAAACCCAGTAGCAAAGGCGGAACCACTAAGTGAGAACGGCGTGCAGGGGTAGGTGATCGGACGGCTAGTTCAGCACGATCCCCGGCACGGTCATGACGCTCCGGGTGTCCCCGTGGGGGTCGGCGACTTGAACACCGTTGCCGAAAACCTAAGGCCCTGTCACGACTCACTAAGTGTTCGTCCCCTATGGGCTACCTGGGAGGCAAAATTTTGCTAAGTCAAGGGGTTCGAAGGAAGTGACTCCCTGGCGCAAGTCCTTAAGTCATTAAGCGGTCATGCGCTCGTTCGTTCGGAACCAGTGGAGCAAAAATAAAGAGTAGATCCCGGGTGGCATGATGACGAGCTTGTGCTTCAGTCTCGTTTTAAATTAATTTGCATCAAGTATCTTACAGGCAGAAACAAAAAAGAAGAAGACAGGGGGGTGGACTACGCTACTGGCGTCTCCTCCTCGTCCTCCACTACCGCCTCTGCAGCCGCCACGCCTTCGGCAACCGGGCCAACGTCCAGCCTCATCGCCACGTCTTTCGCGGCTGCCTCCAGCTGGGGGTTCTCCATCTCCAGCTGTGCAGCAACCTGTTCGGCAGCATCTTGGACCCGCTCCTCCACCTGCGCCCAGTCGCCTTTGATCCCCAGGACGGTGGCCACAGGATCGAAGTTGGCGTCGCGGCTGGCGCAGCAGACCAGCACGCACTTCGTCGTGGCCGCTGCAACTGCGCGCCCCTCCTGAGCGGACCGAGCGGTCAGGGCGGCGGGCAAGTGCGTGAGGAAGTCCGCGATACGGCCGAGGCAGAATGCGTAGTGCGCCGGCTTCTGCTCCCGCGGAGGCAGTTGCACCAACCCCAGGGGGGCTAGGCTGGCCACCGCTCGGTCGAAGGCGTGGCGCAGCATCTCCAGCGTGTCCGCCTCCGACCGAATTCGATCGACCTTCTCCGCATCCAACTCCGCGGAGAGCTCCTCGGCGCGGCGGGTGCTCTGCTCCCGCCGCTCTCGCTCCCTCAGTAGTTGCAACTCCAGCCCCAACTCCCGTCCGCGGGAGTCCTCCACCTCCTTGCGAAGGTGGTTAATCTGGGTCCCCGCCTCCGTCAGCCGTTCCTTGCTTGTCGCCAGGCGGCTACTCGTGCTGGAGTAGAGCTCGCTAAGGGCGGCCAGCAGAGCATCCGCGTCTGCCGAAGGGATGGAGGCGACGGGGGGCTCCGGGGTGGGCAAGGGGTCCACCGGGCCCGGGGCCTGAGCAGCGGTGACTGGCGGGATGACCACGCGGGGGTTGCCCTCCTCAAGCTGCCCACCCTGAGGCGCAGCAGCCCCAACGCCCTGAGGCACAGCAGCCCCAGCGTCCTGGTCGTTCCCGGTTTGGGCGGCGAGGACGTCTGGACTGGGCACCCTGAAAGAAAGAAAAAATAACAGTAAGATGCCTTTTTTAAGAGATCTGATTGTATTTTGCGTGCGTGTTTTTGAAAAAGTACCTAGGTGGCGGCCTCGGGAAGTGAGGCACACCCGTGGCAAGGAACAGTCCTCCGTGCGCTGCTGACGGCACTGGTCCCGGCAGCCTGAGGACCGGAACCGGCGGCGGAGGAGGGAGAAGCGCCGCCACTGGTGGTGGCGGTGGCATCATCCCTAGAATGGGCGCCGGAGGGTCTAGGATCACCACCTCAGCGGAGGTGAGGGAGGACGAGGTTGCGCTGGCCGACAGACCCCCCGCTGCCGTTGAGGAGCCCGCCGCGGCGGCAGAAGAGCTCCCCGCGGCGGCGGTGGAGGACCCCGCCCCGGTCGAGCCCAGCAGCACAGGCGAAGGCGCTGTGGTGCCCGCCGAAAGGCGAGGTCTTTGGGAAGGCCCGCCGGTGGTGTTGTCGTCGGCAGGGCGTCGACGTCTACCCTGGTCGCCGCTCCCCTGATTGCCGGAGGGAGGGGGTCTCGGATCGTCAGGGGCGCCTGGTGCGCGGTAGTGTCAGGCGTCCCCATGGCGTCCATTTTCGGCATTGCCCGGACGATCAGCGCGCGCTCCCTGGGCTCTAAACGGCATAGTGGGAGCGCGCCCTCTGGGAATGGCGGGATGGTGCCGGCCAGGCCCAGCTGTCCCATCCACGCGTCAATCAGGTTCGGGGTCAGGTTCCCAGTGACTAACAAAAGGAAGAAAAAAGTGTCGTCAGAATCAACGGGAACTAAAAAAAAGAAAGAACGAGGGAAAGGGGCGATTCAAATATAACCGCCTACCTCCAGGGATCGTCCGGGTCCCGTCATCCTGACCCAGGTACTGCCAGGCCGGGCGGACGCGACGGCGCAGAGGGCTAATCCTCCGGGAAATAAAGTCCCGGACGACCATGCTCCCCGTTAGACCCGCCGCCACCAGCTGGTCGGTGCGGGCCAGCATCGTCTGAAGCTCGGGCGTCGCGCTGACGTGAGCCCCCCAGTTGGGGTTGCTGACCGGCGGCCCGGTCGGAAGCTCCAGCACCTCGATGCCGCTGTCGTCCGCGACGTACACCCACTCGTCGCGCCACGCCCTCCAGTTGGACCGGCTGTCCAACGGGATGTAACGCGATGCGACCCTGTCTCTGAGCCGCAGGTGGCAGCCCCCGGAGACAGGGATGGGGGCCTTGGCAGGGCGAAGGGAGTAAAAGAAGCGGAAAAGAAGAAGGTTGGGAAGCACTCCTACGAACATTTCGCAGAAGTGAGCGAAGACGGCAAGAAGAATGATGGAGTTGGGAGGAAGATGGATGTGATGAATGGCGTAGAAGTTGAGGACGGAGAGGTAGAAGTCGGACACTGGTGGCACCAGGCCGGCTACCAGCTGCCACCTGAAGAAAACCACCTCTCCGGGCTGGCAACGGGGCACGACGGTGCCGGGCCGGACGCGGAGGGTGCCCCCGGAGATGTGCCTGGAAAGCTGGGCGGCGCCCTCCTCGACGGTAGAAGGAGGCAGAACCGGGGCAGGGGTCGGAGGCACCATCGGATGTAGAAGAAGCAAGGAGCTCTAAGGCGGCAAAAAGGAACAGAGCGAAAGGAGTTTGAAAAGAAAAGAACCGCTCCCCCTCATGGCCGGCCTCCTTATAAGGAGGCGAGGGAGAGCGTAGCGGGAAAGCCGAAAGGACGCGGCGGTTCGAAAAGGGAGAAGTTTAAAAACCCCATAAAGGTGGGGAATCCCAAGGGTCATGCGACGGTTACAAGGCGGGAATAACTGCACACCCTGCCTCGGGAACCGGAGATGCCGGAAGATCATTAATGTTGCAGGGCGCATAGGCTTTTAAGAGGCCCCACCCGGGAGACTGGGCGGTTCCCCGAAGGCCATTTAAGTAGGAAAGAGAAAAAGGGAAAAGGAAGGTCAAAGACCAAAGGGCGCTCCAGGGTGGGCCCGGGGGCTACTGTCGGTGTATTCTACACCAGGGTACCTGCTCCCTCACAGTTAACGCGGTCATCGGGCGGGCAGGGCGCGTCCGAGCCCCCCCGCCACGGCGAGCAAAAGAGCGCCCAGTAAAGTGGTCGCCCAGTGGACAGGTGGCGGTAAGGCCACGCCACTGGGCGCCTAGTAAAGTGGTCGCCCAGTGGGCAGGTGGTGGTCAGGCCACGCCGCTGGGCGCCTAGTAAAGTGGTCGCCCAGCGGACAGGTGGCGACCAGGCCACGCTGGCGCCAGCAAAGTGGTCGCCAGATGAATAGGTGGCGATCGAGCCACGCCATCGGCGCTTAGTAAAGTGGTCGCCACGGACAGTGGCGACCACGCCACGCTGGCGCCAGTAAAGTGGTCGCCAGCGATGTGGCGGTCACTGGTCGCCTAGTAATGTGGTCACCCAGTGGACAGGTGGCGGTCAGGCCACGCCGCTGGGCGCCCAGTGAGGTAGTCGCCGGTAGACAGGTGGCGCGCGGGCTACGCCACTGGCGCACCACCCCCGAGGCGACGTTGCCAGGGTCAAGGGCATTTAATGCGAATCGTGCGCTTTAAATGCAAAGCGTGGAGACTGCGATATGGCGGCGCGCCTTCCCCAGGCGTGCATTAATTACGGGTGACGTCATGGCAACACCTCACCCCTTGACGGAGCGAGCGGTGTTGGTGGGCGTGGGGCCCGAGGCGGGGGTGTGACGGCTGCGGCAGGCAGTTAATGGGGTGTAAGGACAGTGACGGGCGCATTTAATGCACCCGTGGCAGTGTAATGAGCATGGCTGGCAGTGTAAGCCTCTTATGCGCCCCGCCAGCCCAAGTATAAAAGGGGGGTGGGGTGCATGGGAGAGGGGGTTCGAACCATTGCTCATAGGTTCCATTTTTTCTCAAGTTAGGATTCCAGTTCATACTCCACAAGATAAGCAATAGCAAGAGAAGCAGGACTAGGGTTGTTACTCTTCGGAGGGCCCAAACCTGGGTAAATCTGAGCGTCCCCATCCTTCTGAGCTTCACCGGCACTACGATCTCCGTTCTTCCTCCGGCGATTGCCCCGAAAGCCCCCCGTCTGAACCTCATAAGCACCCGATTCGGAGGTGCCTGTTGGCTAGAACGCCGACAACTATCCTACACGGTACAATTTGTTTAAATTTAAATTTAAATTAAAGTAATTTATTAACTAATTTTATTTATCAAACCGACTCAGGGAAGATTTTTGTTGATATTTTACCCCCTCCTGCTGCAGTTTT